>JAJGOT010000149.1:600000-965000 GCA_022457155.1 Cladopsammia gracilis | reverse complement strand
TAGTTTTGCCTTATTAATAATATACATGAAAAAATTACTCGATTCTGAATGGCTAAGAGCAGTGCAGTTCAAGTGTAACACCAGTGCAAAACGTGTAACACCGGTGCAAAAAGTGTAACACCAGTGCAAATTACAAATCGAAAAAAAAATTTTTTCTTTTTTTTTTTGGCAAAAAAAAAATTTCCAAACAAAAATGGATGCAAATTTTTTCATGTATAATTATTAATAGGTAATCATACAGTTTTCTCGTTCAATTTGGGATTAATTTGCGCTTGTGAGTTTTTCAAAAAGTTCAAATTGCACTCACCGAAGTGGCTCGTGCAATTTTGAGCTTTTTGAAAAACTCACTTGTGCAAATTAATCCCAAATTGAACTCGAAACTGTATGATAACCTATACTTATTGGTGGCAGTGTTCTCAGTTGAACCAGTAACCCATAACACCTGTGAGGGGTATTAGTACTACATGCAAGTCTACCGCTGTGCATCAAGGTGTTTCAATATTAATGTTTAGTGAGACCTTTTGGCCATGTGCCACATGGTTACGGCTGTTAACAGAAATGGAACAGTTGATTAAAATGTTATTGAGAACCCTGGGTGCAAATTGCTATTTAGAATCTCTAATGATTTTAGCCAAGCAATGGAAAGTTTTGTGCATGCATGCATATAGCTTGATACAATCCCTTTAAAAACCAGGCTTTATGTCCACTCTCACTTGCCTATACAAATAAAAATAAGAACTTTCAGGCAGCTCTTTGTTCATTACCACAATAAGGGGCCAGTCAAATTAAATTAAGGAATACTGATAATAATTTTTTGTGTCAAATGATGCTGTAACAGTCTTTCTCTTACCTCAGCATCTTTCTTGGAAGCTGCTGATTTTGAGGGTGCAACTCCAGTTGGATATAAAATGCCACTAAAAAAACCCTGAAACAAATACACAATCAAATTATATTTATAACTAAATATACTGATGCTGTTTTAAATACATGTAATACATGAGTACACAGGGATATTAAATTTCTCTTTGAGTGTTAAACTCAATATCTTACAACCAAGCAGGATGAACCACATACATGTTCACCCCAAGCTCAGTGTAAGAGTCAGTTACATGTGGTACATTTGTACTGTATTGTAATATCAACATGGCTGCAAATATAAGGAAGGGAATTCCAGTAATAGATTCAAAAAGATAATTATATGCAAAAGTTAAATTAATCACTTAAATCAGGAAAATAGCCACACAGGAAGCAAGCAACACACCACCCATAAAAATATCCGAAAAATTATCTTCTTGAATCTATAACCGGGATTCCCATACAAATCCTTACATTTGCAGCCATCTTGACATTACATAATACAGTACCATGCATAATTACTGACTCTCACATTGAGCATGGGGTGCCTGTGGGCCAACAAGTGAGATATAGAGTTGACACAGGAGATCCGAAGATGTTTCAATTGCAGACCAGCACCTTTTAACACGTTTAACATTTAAGAAGGGCAAACATGGTTGCACCTGTACTGCCCTGCGAGCCTTTTCTTTGCAAAACCATTGACGAAAGTCCCGTATGAGGGCCATATGCATTTGTGTGCTGGAAAAAGCTGTACGGCCCTTACTACAAAAGCGTACGGCCTCGCAGGTTAAAATTTCATGCAATTTCGTCTCCAAATTGGTCATATGATAAAAATACTTATTGACTAAGTAGGGTCGGGCCAGATGGGAAAATATTTGGCTCTTGGTCATGGTGCATGGTCCATAGCCAAATATTTTCCCATCCAGCCCTTCCACTTAGTCAATAAGTACATAATCTTCACTCTTCACAGCGAAGCTAAAACATTATTGATATCTTCACAGGTGTCAAGATATGATTTTCCTGCCATGGGAAAAATCATGGTATTTCACTGAAGTTTATATAATAAATTTACTCTAACCACTCATGTGACCCCATAAGGGCAGCAGACATCCAACAAAAGTCAGGCAGGAGTTTCTTCCCTTGTCATTTTATAACACTTGGCACACAATCCGAAAACTTCAACAATTTCCAAACGTAACTCAGTTCCAGACCTTGCAATACACCAATAAGTTACATCTAAATTATTTTAGATGGCCACCAATTGAGAACACAAATAAGGTCCGATTCAAGCAAAAGTATATTCATGTTTTATTCATATCAGATGTGTTGGCTCTCTGTGCTTTATATACAGCTATTTCAATTAACGTTGTCGGATGAAAAAGGCGAAAAGCCAAGACCGCAAGGTAGTATGGGATTTTTAAGCAATGCTATTTACCCTAACCCATACTGCCTTGCGGTCTTGGCTTTAAGCTTTTATCCGACAATGTTAATTGAAATAGCTGTATAAGCACAGGAAACCCAAGCGTAATGTTTGCATATTAATGATATTTGAAAATGCAAGACATTGTATGGAATTTCGAATTCAACGTTTTATATATAATTAAGCAATATATAAAATCAAAATTGCTGAATAAAATCGTTGAAACATTTATTGGTGTTGTATTCTATCTTTATTCAGTGTTTCTACGGTATTTGAACGATGTTTAGCCCATTTATCTTACCTTGTATAATATAATGGAAAGGAAGGAGAGTTCGGTCACTTTCGACGTTCGACATGTGTCCACAAATGGCTCATTTTTTGCACAAAAATAGGTGCTACTCCCATTCTGACTGGTCGTACTCACAGTAGAATAACGTTAAATTGCATTTCTTCGAACAACTTGAACATCCCTTGTTGATTATGACGAACAAGCCGCTCCACAAAATCACACAGCACTGTAAAATAGGTGCCAGAGAGCGTGAAGAACGGAAAAGACCACGGATGCGCGGTCAACACTAAGTACCAGAGTAAAATCAAACCCTACAGGGAAGGGCATGTTCAATTTTGTCAACCTGTCATTTTTGTTGCGCCTACCATCTGGTGAGGACCAAGTTTTCACTCTGCTGGTCATGCTTTCGACATTAAAACGGCCTCTTGAAGAGGAGGAGACAAGGAAGAAAAGATGGAAAAAGTAAAAAAACGGTAAAATGTCAATTGACATTTTACTGTTTTTACTTTTTTGTGAAAACGTAAACCGTGCAACTGAATTGTGCTTATTTGTCACTGTTGTGAAACACGCCATATGCTATTCGAGGTAAAAGCGTGCTTTTTCTTTACAAAAATTAATGGAATTTTATATCAGTAATTAAAATGCTATATCAGTAAAACAAAAAACATTTGCACGTGGGTGCCTGAAATTAATTTGGCAGATTATATTTGCGCGTTATGACATAAAAACAAACACATTCTACAAAAAGCGTGTCCCACCGGAACGGTTTCTTTTGTTTTCCTCGATTTTTGCATGGGCTAATTTTTGTTTTTGACTGTAGTGCAACCAGGCCCTTAGAGTGATTTTACTTCATCTGTGAAATAGTTAGTAGAATAGTACGCACTTTTAGACTATAATTCCTTTGTTTTCTTTTGTTTAATTTTGACTATCACACACAAATTGTTAAATAGTGTTTCACAGATGAAGTAAAATCACTCTAGTACATAAAGAAAAAATTTAATGTCTTGCAAAAGTGTAAGAGCTGAACCGAGCTCAATGTAAATGTAAATGTTGGTAAATGTTTTACCAATTTCTAATAGACGTAAAGAAGGAAACAGATACACGGTCCGTTTTCCGTCGCTTCTTCCTTGTCTCCTCCTCTTCAAGAGGCCGTTTTAATGTCGAAAGCATGACCAGCAGAATGACAACTTGGTCCTCACCGGGTGGTAGGCGCAACAAAAATGACAGGTTGACAAAATTGAACATTCCCTTCCCTGTGGGGTTTGATTTTACTCTGGTACCCAGTGTTGACCGAGCATCCGTGGTCTCTTCCATTCTTCACGCTCTCTGGCGCCTATTTTGCAGTGCTATGTGATTCTGTGGAGCGGCTTGTTTGTCATAATCAACAAGGGATGTTCAAGTTGTTCGAAGAAATGCAATTTAACGTTATTCTACTGTGAGCATGGCCAGTCAGAATGGGAGCAGCACCTATTTTTGTGCGAAAAATGAGCCATTTGCGGACACGTGTCGAATGCTTGGGTTTCCTGTGGTATAAGCTCAAGCTTAACCATTTAAGAAACAAAATAATAAGCTTCTAATTTGGCTGCTTGGAGATAGAGACTATGAAATTTGTCTTCTAGTTTTCAACTTCATATCTTACAAGTGAATGCAGAGAAAAAAATTAATATCTTTGCACCCAATAGCTTAGCTTCTGTTTTATTAAAGCTTATGATTTTTTTTTAAAGTCCAACACATGTATGGGGAAGAAGAAACATGGGAAGGAGGCGGGGAGGGGGAAGGGGTGTTAGTAAAACTCAGAAAGTTTAATACCACTCATCTGCACTGAACTAGGGGATAAAATTCACACTTTTCGCATATAAATACTAAAAATCGTACTCACATAGAACAACGAGCCTCCAAGCAGGCCAATACCGAGCACCAGAAATCCGTTGTCGTTCATAAAACCCTGGCCACCGTCCGAAGCATGTCTGATTGCCTGCAGCCGATTGACCGAGAAATGTGGTCGCTTTTCAAGCGAACTAAATAGTCTACATCCGCTTAACCTTGTAGAGCTTAACACCGGTCTAATACGACTCAAACACGGTCGGAAAAACCTGCTACAAGTCGCCAGAGACATTCTGTTACTGGAATATGGAAGAATTACATGTGAAAGGACGAGTTCGGCCCGAGCGTGCGCAAATGATGCAACACCGCTCTACGCACGAAGACTTTTATATACTATACTGTATATCCTGTATATCTCAACACTGTGTTACGATATAGCGAACAGTCTCTTCTTTTGCCGAACAAATACACGTTGGACTTCGAGTGGTACCTTTCGGACGATAGCTGAATCAGTCAAGTGAGCGAAACACGCGAGACGCGACCAACGCGCGAGGACAGTGCGACGCTGTCTTCGTTTCACAAGGTAAACCATTCCCGCGGAAACGCGAAACGATTTTACAATGATTTTAGCGTGCGACCCATGGTCACACATGTAAGAGAAATTGGCACTAATCGCACGTTATATTTAAATAGCTATAGTTTGGATACACGTCCGCGTGAGGAAAATCAACTTTCAACGCGCTTGCAAGTTTCGAGTTTATTGACTGAAATCGGGTCACGTGATGTGGTCTGACAAGACTGAAAACGAGCGGTAAGGGTACTCCCCAACGAAGTAAGGAGTATGCCGATGGGGAGGGGGAAGGGGTCACAGGAACAACTATGAAGAAGTAAAGATGCAGGGGGTGGGATAGAAACTTTGAAGAAAAGGAGATGGGAATCAGGTGTGAAGGAGACAGGAACTAAGACAATATGTTGGAGATCGGGAGAAGTGAAAAAATCCCCCCCCCCCCAAGAAGGCAATATTTGTTCCTTCTACCCCCAAGGGAAGGAGCAAGGGACATGGGCTACAAAATCACTATCCAGTCAAACTGTTACGGAATCTGCCTTTAATATCAAATGCCCACTGACTCAAAACACATTTATCCTTGGTAAATTATTATATAATTATTATGTCTTAAATTGTACAACTCTCTAAGATCTTTTAGCTTAGCTTACGGTTATTTAAATGTTCTAAAAAGACAAATGGTAAATAATCTCAATTATATATATGGCACTATAATAAAATTACAACATTTACATGTGTTAGTGTTATGAACTATTTCTCATCACAGTTGTCACACAATTATTATGGAGTTACAAGTCTGTAAAATACATGAAATTAATATTAATCAAAATGAAAACAAATTCTTGTCAGTCAGCTTATGTGTGATTTCAGTAATTCATTCCTCTCCAGCAGCCTCCTGTTCTTGTAACTGAAAAATAAAGTTTATAATTTGATGATACAGGAGAGTTTATAGTTTTATAATACAGGACTGGAGAGTGTAACACAACAGATAGGGAGGGCCATGGTCTGGGCGTGGGTTGGGGGCGAGGGGGGGGGGGGCAAGGAGAGGGGGGAGGGGAAGGGGGGAGGGGGGGAGAGCAACCAGAAATTGGAAAAGAATGGAAAAGGCCATGGCATTGGAAAGTGAGAAAACAGAGGCCAGTCAAGTGGGATTTTCCAATTCCAGTAAACAGCACAAGACAAATTAAACCAAATTATCAAATCAAGTTATTACTAGCGACAATCACTAGCCACAAATTAAACCAAATTATAATTAATTTAATTAAATTAAATCAAATTAAATTAAATTCCAGTAAACAGCACAAGACAAATTATAACAAAAGGATTGTCAGGTTAGGGTCAGTAGTGCAGCAATGATAACAGAATTACTTCAATATTTAAATTGCAATTATAATTGAACCACCGGGATGGATCCAGGAATTAACTCAGACAAGAGTGCAACCTCACTCCATAGCTGCAACAACCTTAATAAGAAATAAAAATCCCAGCAAAACTCACTACCCCCAGCACCTTCCCAACAGTTGAGGTATACCTGTCCATGGGAAAAATGTATTGGTTTTTTACCTTGGCTAGCTCTGCAGAAGTCATGTTTATTGACCATGCACCTTCCTTGGCTGCCTACAGAGAAAATAATCGCCTTTGTAAAAAGTGGAAATCTAGCCTTCAAGAGCCCCCCCCCCCCCTCCCCACCCCCACCCCGCACTAGCGATCCGCGACTGCAAGGAATAGCCCCGCTTGAGAATCAAATTTCCTTCCTAATCCAATTGTGCTGTTTATATCAATCCGTACTTTTTAATGGATAGCAAAGTACAATATAAATCATTTTGCACCATTCACAGTGAACCTGAAGTCTACGAGTCTTCACCGCAAATCTTATCAAGTTTTGATATCAAATCTTCTCGATTTTATAGAATTTCCTTTAGTGCTGACATATGTATAAGATCAGCATGACTCACAATCAATTTGACCGCCCCAACTAAATATACGCGAGTTCCTGTTTCATTTTTCAGAAAAACAAAGTAAACCAAAAGGCTCATTACTAATATTCACAGCTTTGTTCATGATTCAATAAACAGACGCGTGCAAGACTGCACGTCCGAAACCGGCGAAACGTACATCGCAAAAGCATCGCGAATGTTACAATCTTCTTACTTTTATAAAGAATTAATAGAATAAAGTTTATACTTTTATTTATGTTTTGCATCACCCAGAAAAATGTTACCTTTCCAGACATTTTGTACAGACACAAGCCCATGATAACTTATTCTTAATAACTTGTAGTCGTAATTATTATGCGATCCGGCGATGCGCAAGACAACGCCAAACGAAAACGAGAACTTTCATTTACTATAAATAATTACACTGGAATCAGTGTTTTATCCTTACCCATACAATCGAACTTGACAGAAGACCAAGACCCAAGGCTAAAACTCCCAATTCATCTTTGGTGCTTTCTCGTTTTTTCTGCACGTAGAAAATGCTTCGCTCACCAGCACGACGAGGAAGTTGTCTTCCAAGAAACTGTCGAGAAGTTGCGAATGTTTGCGGACGAAGGATTCTTGAAAAAGCTTGGAGAGACATGGCTCAAGGTTTCAAACTGTATCGAAGTATTAATGAATGACTGAAAAATTCTCGAAGTGTGGCAAATAACAGGACAAGGTGCGACAAATCCTGTTTAATTTACACTACGCAATGAGCTAATATAAGTACGCGCGAGACCAGACAAGAACAGGAACTCATTTCAATTGGGTGGAGTCAAAACGCTTTGACACAGTCACGTCACGCAACGTTTATTATCACGCACAACACCAAAAATAAGCGCGAGATTTCATGCTTCTTGACCTTCTCTGCTATCAGGGTACCTTTTAAAGATTTTTTGACGAGGAAAACATTTCCTGGTTTAAATTTTAATGACCTTCCGGTTTCGTGACTTCCCTCTTCTCTGATGATGTTACCAGTGTTATTAACGTAAGTCACGAACACAAAACAGAGCGAACACCTGGGAGGAAATAAGAGCGCTTCAGAAATTCGGCTGATCGCAACTTGTGAATGAATTTTACCTCTCTTTCTGGTGTATTCAAAAGTTCCTATTTTTTGCATTCTTAGGAGTTGGGTTTTTAAAAAGGCCTTCCTTCAGGGCTCTGGGCTTCTTGAAACTTTTGTTAGCCATTATGGCTAATAATATTAACTTACAAATATAAATTACTTTCCACCCACCTCTCCTGCTTTTTAGCTTACTTATTTTGAATATATTTTGGATTTCATACGTCAAACTTGAAAAGCCTAACCAAGTGCTAAAAAAATGACACATGAAGCACTCCTTAAAAGTAAGCAAAAGACCCTCTGATACCTAGGGCACTATATACAAACCTGTTGTTGTTAGGTTTGGTAAGTGATGAAAGATTTGATTATCTCTATAAATTTAGATAAACAGATTCTATGAGCAAAAGCGAACAAGTAGTTTGGATATAAAGTGCAGGATTACAAGGACGGAAGTGATTACATTTCATCAAATTAATTTCATTTTGTCACAAGCAGTCCAGAAATCGAAATTACCATTTTGGTGAAACTTTGAGCCTTTTTAGCTGTCATTTTGTCTTTTTAGTTTATATCTGTTTACTTCCATCACTTTTGTTGATTTTGCCTTTATGATTATTATTTTCAAAAAAGTAAAGCAAGCTTAGTCCTTTCACTCCCGGAGTCAATAATGGAGACATGTAATGTAGTTCTAACTTTTAAGTCTGTTGACCAAATCCTATGGTGTGACCATTCAAATGAAACCTCTTCAGCAGTACTTTTGCATGGTACCATTTGTTCTAACTTTTGAGTCTGTTGATGAAATCCTATGGTGTGACCATTCAAATGAAACCTCTTCAGCAGTACTTTTGCATGGTACCATTTGTATTTTAATATTTTACAAAATGAAATTTGGGATTTTTCTTAAATTTTGATTTTTGGCACTCTTGGAAGTTAACGGGTAAAAGCAAACTCCTGGCCATACTCATGAAAAGACAATAGATCAGCTGGAACAGTGTCCCTTTAATTCAATGAAACATCCATTTCATCGTTGACTTGTCTAATTTTATGCAGTCAGTACAAATAACAGCTAGTTTGAGTGGACAAGAAATGGCAATTTATCCTCTGAAGCTAACTTAATCCGTCACTGTCATAAAGTCAGTTCAATGGCTTGAAGCTGCAAAACTACTGCTTTGTGCGAATCATTATTCATTCATCAAACTCCTTGCTAAATTTCCATCGTTGATACCCCTGCGAAATAAAATATCAAACAGTAAACAGACAGTTTACCAAAGGATCAACCATTCCTCTTTGAATACACTTACAAAGTAACTCAACTTGCAAACAGTAAAACAGAAAAGTCACAGTCAGTTCAGGGCCACGCAGCCAATGCTTAACTCAAATGTATTTTCATAGCAACAACAACAACTTTATTACAATTATTATTACAATTACAATTAATAAATTATTATTATAATAAATAAAGTAAACTGAAAAAGGAAAAAATGGAAATTTTTCATGCAACCCGCGGTTAGCTTAGGCTAATTGAGGCGGGAGGTGAAGAGGATAAGAAAGAAATTATAAGAAAACCTAGATATAACAATTTTACAAAGAGAACAACAATTAGATATTTTACACTGCGTAATTATTTCCTAAAATAGTCTAATCTATTTAATACTTTACATTTATTTTGAAGAGTTTAGGTGTTGTATTTGATTTAATGAGGTAGGGGGAGTGTTTGAAAATTGATTATGCATACCTCTAGCATCTCATCCAGGGGAGCTAGAACACCAATACACTCAGCTGCTTCATGCAAAGAAAACCAGTTTGAGCTCTAGCATTATTTTGTGGGTCACTTGTCTTATGAGAACCATGGTTTCCTAAGCTGAGATAACAGATGGCACTTCACAGTGCTACAACTGTGAAACATCATCTGTTTTCTCAGGCTACATTGTAGGTTCATAAACACTTCACTTTAAAACATTAACATGCATTTTCAATACTTACAAAAGCAAACACGACACCAGCAGCAGTTGCAATTCCAAGAACAATCAAATTTTTCGAGTAATTAGGTCCTTCACCGTGTGTCCAAGAGGCATGTCTTTTAAGAAGTGAGACGGCAGCAACAGGTGGTGGTAGCACTTTTTTGAGATGCCAATACATCTTGGTAGGCACCTTTGTTAATATCAAATTTCAATGATATTCTCAGTTTTCTCTTTACCACTGTGTAACACAGTTATCTGATATCACTGCTGAAAAAATAACAAAAGGTATGCTGTTAGCAGGGTTTGTATTGATGAGATGACAATGAATATATGAGATCATATATTTGAACAGCGAAATTGAAATCAAATGAAGATTAAATGATCCTCGCAGCAGTGATTGAGCAATTTTAAGATATTGTGATTAAGCCTTAAAAAAATTTCCTAGGTTTTGGACAGAATTTGATCAGTCTCGTTGCCAGTGTGATGTTCTACCAACTGAGCTGCCAAGGCCTCATATAGACTACAAGTAGTCCCTCCTTTTTCCTCAGGGATAGTAGAGCGAGCGAAACACCAGTGCGCATGAAAATCACCCCACGTGAGAAAGGCAAGACACGCAGCAGAGAGAGAGAAAAAGGAGGGACTATAGACAAAGTCCAACCTTTTGACCCTTCGCAGTCGACTGATTTTGGAGTGCGAACTTCGTATCGCCTTTCAAACCATTGCCAGGTTTGTATTTGGACACTCGCGTTCCCAGATGTTTGCGCTATGCTATAGACTTGATAAATTTAACCTTTCCCAAATCCGGTTGAAAGTATCGCAAGAACATCTTTCCCCGCCAACAGTGCCTCCACCGCTTGAGTCTGTTCCGGTTTCAGCGATGTTATGTTTGGAATTTTTTCCAGACATGCCTGAAGTTTGGCAGCCATTGACGTGACAGAAACTAAAATTGTGTCGAGTGTTGATAGTGGCTGGTGCGTTTTTGACAGATGTTGACAGATTGCCATGGAAGAGCCAATCAAAATATTGAGTTGTGAGAGCAACACATAAGTTCAAAAGCTTGGGCTTTGTCTGTAGTCCCTCCTTTTTCTCTCTCTCTGCTGCGCGTCTCGCCTTTCTCACGTGGGGTGATTTTCACGTGCGCTCGCGTTTCGCTCGCTCTACTATCCCTGAGGAAAAAGGAGGGACTACTCGTAGTCTAGGCCTCATTATTATTCACAGAATGTGAAGTTAATTTAATTTTCCCATTTAACTAACATGCAAATATAACATTTATTGTTTTGTATTTATATTATTGTCGTTCTTTGTTCCTTCTGTTTTACGTCATCTGTGCTCCGGTACACACAGAAAGAACCCATATCGCTGATGCTTGGATGATCCTTGTGTTTATAGGGTGAGCGCTAGGATCATCCACAATTTCTACAATTCCAATCAGCCAATGCCAATTTCCTGACATCAGTTGTACACAAATTAATATGGGGATCGTTCTTCAGCAGCAGACTAAACTGCAGAATACAGGGCCATGAACTTGAGTCACTTGTATCACTGTATAGAACTTACCTTCGCAAATGAAATGTCCGCCATTGTTCTTACCCAGTCTATCTCGGTTTGGTACGATGAAGGCTGGGGAGAAAAAAAAACCTGGGAACGAGGTTCCCTATTTGAGCCACACCCATAGACATTGAAGTAACAGTACAGAAACAGGAACTGCGTCTTAAGCACAGGGAGTTGACCTTGTTTACGAGTCTGTTTTTCGCCCCAGCGGGACTCTTTCCGTTGGGTTACGCTTTCCGGAAAGTGCCGATTACGCTTGGGGTCCTGCTGGGGGAAAAACTCGAAAACAACAGATCGAATAACGCAACACACAGCGCGCGGATACTGCTCAAAGATCGAACGGGTATTAGGTCAAATTTGGCTCCTCTGCTCCCTGTGTCTTAAGTTCACTTTGTCTGTTACTCCAATTTCTGGTGTCTTTAATAATTTCAGTTCCGATGTCATCTGAAATTCTGTTCTGTTGCTTCAATTTCTTTTTTGGTTTCTCAATTTCCGTTCTTATCTCTTCAGAAAAGAATTTGATGGTTATTAACAAAATATTAATTTGAAACGTAAGAAAATTGAACATCCGTAACCAGGATTCATAATAATTTAAAATGACAAAACGTTCTCTGGTAAAAAAAAATTTAAAAACTATGAGCTTTCGACAAGCAAACTTTTGACGCTGACAATAACTCATGCCCGCTTCCCAATCAATATCTCATTGACTTCCACACGTTTCAACCGTTCTAGTTTTTAGTTTTACATTCTTTCGTTTTGTTATTTTTTAACCTTTTTAATTATGTATGCACATTCACTTTCTCTACATTTCCTCATTTTAAAATTTTTAACCAGACAACGTTTTTTTTCATTTTTAAGAATTAATTTGAAACATAGTTTTGGTAGAGATGACCCCTCATAGCAGGAGCCCATATCAGTGCGAAATACAGCAAAACCTTTTCACTGAATTTGTTTTATCTCCTTTTGAGATCAGTCCAGCATTCAAGGATACTGAATCAAAGGCTCATATGAGCAAACTCGCGATCGTGAAAATGAAAGGCTATAAATAAAATATTTTTCACGCAAACATTTCATAGCTTTACAATTATAAAAAAAGAAAATGGCAAAGTCACTGGGCGATTTTTTGGGTGATGCTGTTCTTAGTCTTTATTTTCAAGCATTTCTCGGTAGTGAGTGGTACTCAAACTATATCTCGTGTGATTCCTAATTATTATAAACAAAATAAAATAATTTATTCAGAATGCCAAATAAACCATGACTGTAATTACATTACTTGACACTTGTTTAAAAGTTGCTTGTCTGCACGTGAAGTTATTTATAGCTTTGCTGTGGGAAAAAACCTTCGTCCGAGATAGTTGATTCAGGCGATGCTACATTTGTATCATGCTAGTCCGATACGTGAGTAAAGCGAACAAAACGAGATCTCAAGAAAAATACGACCAAATTAACAGGATTTTTGCCTATGCCAGCAGACGCGAAAATCGAGTATTTTCCATCCCGAGGCCGCGATTGAAAAGTTTGAATCGTCCTCATATCATCTAGTTTTGATAATTAGCTTTGAAATTCAAAACAGTTTTTATTAAACTAGAAATCTTCACTGTAAGGTCCGGTTTGTTAGCGTTTAGAGAAATGATTTTTTTGTTTTTTTTTTTTTTTTGCCCTGGGTTTTCAGCTCCAGGAAAACGCCTAACAATAGCGCAAACCATTGTTTGATATATCACGCCTGTGATTAGCTGCTTGAAGTCGGAAAAAGCCCCAACTGTTCACAGGCCACGTTTGGACTGGAACTCAAACACGTAATCGGTGCCAAGCGCGGGAAAACGCGCGAAAAGCCTAGTCACGTGAATGAACTTTAAAATGTTGCGGGATCGACGAAAAAGTGTCTGCAAGATAAACGCGTTTATTGGGATATGCTCCAAAATCAAAATACTATACCTCGGAATCTTGTACCCATTCAGGTTTCTATTGAAATACGGAAAAAGTCGCTACTTTAACTACCTAGTGCATACTCTAGTTTAATTTCAAAATAATCACAATATGTCTAAGACTATAAAAACGCATTCATAGACTCTTGCTAATTCTTGACGATAAACAGAGACTGAATGGTCGCTGTTCAGTTGAACTTGAACATGATCACAATCAAAAGACAGGTTGAAATAATAAAACTTGGAAATAAATGAAAACTGCGTGATGTATTTCGTCTCCGTATTACTATAGGATAGTCATTTTTCTTTGTGACAGGAATAATGGGGCATTTACCATAATAATTTAAAATAAACTTTTCCGCATAGTTTCGTTCTTCCCAAGGACGCTTTCCCAAGTCAATGTCAGAGCACTGGGGGGAGTTCAAACGTAAAAGCTGATTATTTTCTTTATCAAACCACATACAGCTTATACTTTTGCTCCTGGTATCTTGAACGATGGAAAACTCCCCAATTTTCCATGCTTTTCCTATGCAAGCAAACGATACATCAGGCTTGCGACAGCTTGGATCGAACTTCACTTCAAATGTCAATGAACGGTCGCACCCAAATTGGACACGTGACGTCAGACCACGACACTCGCTCTGGTCAGCGTACACCGACTTGAAATGGTAGACTCCTTTGCCAAAAGCAGGAAGTAAACAGGACTGTTTGCTTCTAACTGGATTTTTCATTACGATTTTTTCAATATTTCGACCCCAGATAGGATAGGGATCTTTCATGTAGGGCAGCCAACTGGAGCAAAACTGTCTCAGAATATGATAATTGAAGTATTCATTTGAAGTTTGTTCTTCCCTTGTAATCCGTACACTTTGCGAAAGTCTGTATGCTAAGACATCATTCCCGATGACATCAGTGATACCAAAGCGAGTGATTCTTGGGAAACAACCATTGGAGAAATTTGACAACAGCAAATAATCGTCGATGTAGAATTTCGCGCGCCCAGTTCCAGGCCATTTCCCGGTCACTAATGAGCTGCACTTGTACGGAGCTTGGTGCTGAAAAAAATATCGCTGTTTGCAGTGGAATCGTCCATAAGGGGGGATATCAACCGCTGTTTTGTTTATGACCACAGTCTGGAGCCCATTCTGTTGAGATATTTCTCTCCAAATCCCTTGAAATCTTTCTGGAAAGCTGCATCCTGTTTCATTGATCTCAGAAGGAGCCCTGGCTGGTTGGTGCACAGTCATCCTTCGCCTCAAATGTAAATTGAGGAAAATTGACGCAGCTGACACATTCCGCCAACAGGTCGGTTTGTCAAAAAATTCCACCTGAATCGCTTCATCGCTTTCATTTACAACTTTCTGGAATCTTACACAAAGAAAATCTGACTCTGTGCTGTCTGCGAATGCATTTCTTGCTAAACGTTTTAGTTGTCGTTTGACTATAAAATATGTAAATTGTTCATCCCTCCAGGGAGTACTGAAGCAGTGGAATCCTAAATGGAACATGCCAGTATCTATAGCGTACTCACGCCTCCTTAAAGAGCAATCTCTCTGTACCGGTAGCTGTATCGTTAGACCCTCTTTTCCCAAGCAGTCAGACTCGAACATAGCAGCATCAGCGTTATTGTTGTAAGAGCATTGCTCATCGGTTTTTCCGTTGTAGAGCTGAATAATTTGAAATCCTCCATTTAGCTCGGCGGGACAGTCGGGCAGCTGTGACAGCTGTTGCGGCAACGTGGCTAGTATCAAAGGGTTTTCATTAGTAATGAGGTCGCTCTCGTTGCAAGCCAAGTTTGTACTATTGTCCACCCAGAGCGATTGTAGGTACTCAATCACATTCTTTCCTCTCTTTCGGAACTTAACACAGGAATACTTCACATTTAAATCGCTTTTGTTTGTCGCATTCTTAGAAGAAATTATGAAAATATGCGGAGCAAGTTTCTGAACACAATAAAACTCCTGTGGATGAATCCTTGAGGGATGCGAATCGGCGGCAGAGATTTCCACTTTTTGTCCTTTAAAAACCCACATGAATTCTCCTTTTCTCTCACTTCGGACGCTTTCACGCTCGTAGAAAGCATTATTTTCTCCGTATTCAAGACGTCTTCCTTGCGACCAATGTCGACAAGATTTGCTCGCTTCTGAACATGATTCTTGCAAGAAACTTGGAAAGGAGCAAAGTGGTTTCTCTGTCGATGCGCCCTCAGCGCCAACACAGGTCTCCCAATGCCATGAGCTTATAATAGCCACTAGATAAAGGGACAGATGATTTCGACTTGTGGAACTCATTTTGTAGCGTGCTCGCTCTGGAATGCGATCAAGCAGAACATGATCTCGAAATATCTTTATTTTCATATAACATAAAACCGCCGCGTCGCGAATTCATTAGTAAACATTCATGATCCGACTTCAGATAACAACTCCTGAATGAAGTCAGTGCGGCGAATCGAAAGAGCCAACGGAATTAATTTCTCGGTATTTTAATACACTTACAGGATCATTGTGTGTTAAATTAATCCTTTGACCTCTTAAGGTTACAGTGTACCTTCAGATCGAAAATTTATTGAAATTTTTTTTTGGCGTTAAAATAAAGTTTACAGAATGAACTTTCATCCAAAAAAAAAGTATCGAAAAATAGTGAAAAACGGTATAACTTTTGTGGGCGGAGTTTGTTTATTAAGCGATATGTTTTTTTAAGCGCCGTTTTCTCAAAGTTAATTTTTCGCTTGTTGGGGACACTTTAAAGAGCTACAACTCAAAGGGAATTTGTTCGATTTTCCTTAAATTTGGACAGAAGCTAGGCTAACATAAAATTAACAAAAACGTGACGGCGAATTTCTTAATTCCGAAAACTTTTTCGTCAACAGGCATTTCCGTGCGATCATTCTAATTTTTTTTCTCCCCTTTTCGAAAATATTCTGTAACTTTTCACTGCAATTGAATATGGAAAATCGCCGACACGTTTTTTCAGCGCTTCGTGTCCGGAAACCCAAGAACAAATCAAATTAGCAAAATATAATAATCGCTTTGAGTTATAGCGTTTTAAAGCTGATTCGGACGTTCGAATTTAGACGTCGTAAAACATTCGACAATTCATTTTATTACCAAATGGTTTCCATTTTTAGATAGCCAGCTCTATAAGCTTTAATTTGATATCTGGGTTTAGGTATATTGAGTGTAATCTTAAGACGCTAGAGCTGTTATACTGGAGACACCCCCGAAGGTACACTGTAACCTTAAATGCCAAATTGCAAATTACACATAATTTGGCATAACTTCTAAGATTTCCGCTTGAGAAAGCCGAGGAGACTACGTGCTCTTTTTTCCCAAATGTGTCGCCTTGTAGGAATTAAGTAAATGTGTTTTCTGAAACTTGCACGAGTAGAAGTGGTCGTTTTCAAAATTTTTAACGAGCAGCCCCGTCACCCCGCTGCCCAATACTCCGCTGCCCTTTCCCATCCCCTCCTAAAAAGCCAAAAAAAAGACGTCAAAACCTTCTTCATAATAAGTCATTCTACATTGAAAAATGCACTCTACAACATCGTTTTATTAGAGCATAATAAACAGTCCTTATCATCAAAATTTTAAGATTGTATCACTTCACGAGCGGTTAGTCGGAGTGGGACGAAGTAAAACTAATCCCGGTGATTTTTGCCGGGTTTTTTTTGCTGGGTTTGTCACCAGGGCACTACAACACTCCTGGAACATACAAGGAGGCAGGCCAGGCCAACAACACAACAACAAACCCTCTCTTGGCGTCTTGAATTCCCGCTCGCGAAATCAGACTTGTTGTAACGCTCTGCGCAGTCTTAGCTTGGATTATTTTGGACAAATTTGGAAAGTAAGGTTTTGGAGTCAATAGGGAGTACAACTGTCTAGTTTCCTGATTGCATACTTACTTAAGTCGGGGGTACACATGAATTTGAATGAAATTTGAAGCGGTTGAAAGAACGAAGGGATAGAAGAAAGAAATTATTTTTGGAACACCAACAGACAGTTGATACTCACACTTGCTAGTGGACTAATTTGGTGTCTATCTATTAATTATTAACTACAAATTCTAATTTTAAAACTTCACAAAATCTTTAATATTTCTTATTTCTCTATATTTTACAAATCCTTTGAGAAAAACTATTTCCCCCCAAACATACCCAAAAATTTACAAAACACCCCATAACATAGATTCATGAAATGAACATAGAGTTTTTGGATTGCTTGAAACGTGAACGAGATATTTCCATTACAGTCATGTCAAGTGGCGGAAAAGTGGCGTTCATGTGGATCCCCGCCTTAAGGTGATGTTACGCGGGACGGTTCGCAACCTACGACGATTTTTAGTGCAACATGGGTGCGCGGACGATTTTCTTCACAATTTTTCGTTGCGAAGTTTTTGAATCAGCTTCAAAAACTTGCAAAGCAAAAATACGAATTTTACTCAAATTGATTCGTGTAACATACCTGTAGTTAATTTTGTTGCGCTACTGAAAAATCGTCGTTGCGAATCGTCCAGTGATAAAAAAGCATGGCTGATTCACAGTACGGAAACGACTACATCGGTTGACTGTTTAGTCGTTTCCGTACCGTGAATCAACCTTGCTTTTTTATCAAATCGTTTCATTATTTTATAGCTGATTAGATCCTTTACAAAAGGATCCGGTGCCTCTCTTTTGTTACGGTGGTCTTTGCAAATACATTTACTTTATAAATATAAGACAAAGGACTTTATTGAAAGTCTAATACTTACTTAGCGACCTCTTAATCAGTACAACATTTCAGTTGTGATAATATTAACTTCGCCCGTCAAAACGACCTTCAATGCTATATCATAAACGCTTAAATCATAATTTCAAGTGTGCACGCTTTAATTAAAACAAAATTTTCCCCATGTGCTTAAAAAATGGGTGAAATTGCTCAGATGATGTGGTTCGATTCCTACTGCTTCTACAATGTTTTTCGCACGTAAAACAAAAGTCCTTCAGTCGGAAAAAAAAATCAGTCAAATTCGATCAACTTCATGTATTTTCCCTTCATCGCGAATGGAAAACTGATGAACCAATATAATTGTATTGAGATCAACTTGTTAACAGTTAAGTGAACTAAAAAATAATGAGGATTACAAAGTGAATTGTTCAATAAAGACTCAGTTCTCTTCTACTGATTTGTTGTCTTTTGTCAGGCTACAATCTTTGAGTGCACACATACGTGAAACGTTTGCCCGCCTTTACATGGAAGCATTGAAATTGTACCTACTACCTTGTGTTTGTTACAAAGTAAAACGAATATGTATGTGTTTATAATACTGGTTATTTTCAATTTTTTTTTTCCGTTTCCAAACATCAAAAAAGCCAGGATAGAATAATTCGCCATCGTTAATTTATAGTTTCTTCCGAGAATTGTCGAATAAAAGTAATGTTGCACGTGGGACAATTCTTAATTAAAACGCAACAATGTCGCTTTAATGTAACAGAAACATTGTTGCGTTAAAAGTTGAGATCGTGTAACAGAGCGCGGACGCAATATTTCGTTACGACAACATGTTGCGTGTAGTGTTACACGACGCGATTTTTAACGCATCGACGAAGTGCTAAAAACCATCGTTTAAAATCGTTCCGTGTAACATCACCATTTGGAAACTTTTTCATGCTCCTTTAATAAAATACAGTCTAGTAAATTTTATAGTAAATACTGAAAACGTACAACTTTTCTTTTTGTTTAATAAAGTTACCATCGGATATCAGCTAGGAATGGCCAGTTTGAGAACGACTTGTTCCGTCATTATGTGAGTGTTTCGCAAACTGTTTCTAATGCATGATCTAGTATATGCGTTTTGAAGTCGACCACAATATCCACGCAGTCGAACCTCTTAGTGCCACTTAATTAAAATCGAATTCAAGTTCAAAAGCGTAGATATTGATTCTGAGGTCGCGTGAAAAGGTTTAGGGAAAAAAAAAAGCATTTCCTATTAGTGTGATGAGCAGCTAATATTTGCTCATAAACGTTAACTGTTTCTGATGGATTTTTGTTTTACCAGACAATGAATTTGAAGTACTCACTCAGCTCTTTCACAGCTCATAATTACAATGGTAGGCTATAAAATGGAACAGTGTTTAACACGCCTTCAGGGTTTGAATTTCCACAGAGTCCACGCCAAAGATCGAGTAGAGTTCGGATTACAAGGTTAGTATGGGTCTGGGGAGTCAGTACAATATATGACCTTAATTTTTTTAGCTTTACTTCGTATGTTTTAGGTTCCTTTTAGTTTTTCTTGAAAATTTAAGCTAATACCATTCAGAAACTAAATAAATTTTCTCGATATGGTCATGAAAATGCAAATAGATGATGATTTAAAAAAGTGTTTTTGGCAGTTGCCATGCGCCCCTTTAATAAATGTCGAATTTCTGCTTAACGCTCGTTTATACGAGAAATCGAAGCACCTATTATGGAGAAACAGATACAATACAATAATACATTTATACAAAAAAAAAGAGAAAATTACAAGAACAGAGGAGGACAGAAAAAAAGTGGAGAAGATATAAAGAACTTTTCCGCACATTTCTTATGAATAGCGCCAAAAAGGATGTCAAATTGGAGTTTACTAACATGCAGGTAAGTAGTAAAAATGGTCTATTTTGCAGCAAGGAGAGCGTAATTAAAGGAAGTATTGGAGATTTGTTATTCGGTCAAAAGAGCCGTGTATAGTCATGGTGTGGGACAAGCAGATGTTTTCATTTGATTTTATAGTCCACCATACAATGCTGAAAGGAGCACCATAAGCTTAAACCCTGACGTATAGTGTAGCAACTTATGCTCGAAGGTATGTTTTGTCGGAGCTGCACAAGGAACAGAAATTGGTTTCGCATAAGATTGCGCGGTAAAGAGAGGTTTTCGTGGCTAAATTAAAACATGATGAATTTAGTATTCTTATATATTGAAACATGGTTATTAACTTATATACTGCCGTTTTTATTTCAAATGTTTGAAATCCTTGACGATACCAATTCTTAACTTAGCTTAGTCACAGCCGGTCAGGAAAGTCGCTCAGGTAAAAGAGTGCGTTCGATGCCGGGAGGAGTCTGAGAACAAGAACGAAAGCGAGGCCTGGAGTGGGTACCAGTTTCCAGCCGAGAGATGCCCCTGAAAAATGTACGGGGCGGCTACGCTGATTTCCCTTTCGTAAACGGTCGATGCCATTTTTAACGGTCGATGCCATTATTAGCAAACGGTCGATGCCATTTTTAACGGTCGATGCCATCATTAGCATTCATTAGTAACCAAGCCTTCTTGTAATGGTCGATGCTATTTCTCTCTAGTTTATGCCTGGATTGGGACGAAAATAGGCTATCATTATTAGATCAAATTGGGCCTAGGTAAAGCGATTATTAGATCTAAGCTAGATTCACGGTTAGGTGAGATTTAGGGTTAGGGTGACCCGTTATTGATATATATTAAGAAAAGCATGTTTTATAATTAAATTTTTCTTGGGTTTGCCGGATCAACCCAGTGGTCTAGTGGTAAGAGAGAGATGTTAGCATGCAGAGGTTCCGGGTTCGATTCCAGGTAATTATATTCCATTTTTCTTTTTCTGATAGAAAAAATAATTCTAAAATTGGTGAAAATTTTTCTAAGTGTCGCTAAAATGGCAACGACCGTTTACGAAAGGGAAATGCGCGGCGGCTACTTTGGCGTCGACCAAAATCTCAAAAGAGCCGGCTGCCTTCACGTGATTAGAAAACGTTCTCCTAGTGCGAACGCAAAAACAGAATAAGGACATAATCAATATGAATAACATTTTCATGCCAACCACTTTTTAATCGGCCATACTAACACTTTGCCAAGAAAGAGAGTCCGCCATATTTAAAATGAAAGAATATTCGGGAAACATGCTTAATCCTGATGTCAATGTTGTCTGCACTCACAACATCCAATATGTATATCTAATTCAATACCGAAGGTCAGGTATATTACGAATCAATTCTCTATGATTGCTTTTGGATGTTTTCTTGGTTGGATGTCATTTGTTAAGGAGGGAGACCGTCGTAATGAAAATTTCTTTTCATGTTAGTCGTGACTCAATACGGCAAACAACAAAGTTACATCAATTTGCAGAAATCGAAGAGAGCAAAATGACAGGGGCGGATCTAGGGGGAGGGTGCAGGGGTGCATACCCCCCCCCCCCCCCCCTGAGATGACCTAGTCTGCGTTGTTCGCTTTTAAAATTTGTTTACGTCACCCTTCAGTTTAACGTCATTCCTTAGAGGTGCACCCCCTCCTGAGAAAAATCCTGGATCCGCCCCTGAATGAGGTAGTGAATCATCTCAACTATAGCCAAAAAATGTTTGAAAATCATTTTTCATATGGAATGTTATAATTACATGATATCTAAGCCAAATTTCGTGCAATTCAATCATGGTATTTATCAAACTACTGCGGAGAACAAATCGCTTTTTACCACAATTGCCGCTAAACTCGCAATCTGATTGGTCGACGTGAGTGGTTAATGAGAGTCCAAACAGCGGTGCTGACGCTAACATCACGCGTGCTTGAAAAACACCAATCAGATTGCGAGAAAGTTATAGACAACGCTTGCTCTTTCTTTGCTGTCACGTTTTGTAACAAGAATTCGATTTTTCCTTGTGTTTTTTTTTCTAAATATTGTTGTAAAAAACAAATTTACACCGGTTTTCCGTGGTGTGGACTCTTATTTACCACGATTTACGTCATCACATGGTCAAAATTTGTTCACAACATTTTGACCATGTGATGACGTAAATCGTGGTAAATAAGAGTCCACACCACGGAAAACCGGTGTAAATTTGTTAAATAGCTATGGAACCTTCAAAGACAATACCACCAGTAAAAGTATTTTAATTTCCTAATAAACAGGTGATTTAGAGACCTTCCTCAGCATTCAACGATGACGTCAGCATCTCTGCTTCTCTTTGCCACTGTCCTCTGCTTCGCGATTCACAGCTGTGTCGGCACCAGGCCTCATGTTGCCAATAGGACCAGGCCTCCCGCTGCCTCTAAAACGCCCTGTGAGTATAAAGCGATAAAGAAATGCAACTACCAATTCAAGCAAATTTTCTTGGACGCCAAGGACGCCGCTGGACAAGATAAATCAGAACTTGTGATTGGTAAAGCTGTTTACTGCGCAGCACTTCAGGTATTAAACAAGTTTATCAAGTTTATTAGGTATAAGTCAGGTTTACCAAGTTTATCAGTACTTGCTTTGTTTCCGCGCAGCTTTGTCCAAGGCTTTCTCGACCTGGTGAACAAGGATGCCTAGATATAGAAGCTAGTCAAAACCTTGCTGCCAAATGGCGGTTTTCCGCCAAATTTGTAAAATATTGACCAATAAATGGTACCATGCAAACGTAGTGCCGAAGAGGTTTCATTTTAATGGTCACACCATAGCATTTCACTCGAGGGGAGGGGTGGAGGGGGGGGGGGGGGGGACTCACCTATAAAAATGACGGGGTGCTTGTCGGAAAATTTCGAAAAACATCCTAAAAGATACCAGAATCTCGTTTGATAGGCGTGGCTCAAAATAATTTTTACCCATAAACAAACAAAACAACATTTAGCTTTATTTGCATGACAGTAGATTTTACAATATTGCAAAAGCTTACAACTAACTAACAAAAGGAAAGAAAACAAAAATGAATAATTAAATTACATTGGTGACAATTTTATCTCGAGAATCAAAACAAGATGAAATAAATTTAATTAATTGCATGTTTAGAAAGTAAATGGCAGAATTCATTAATTCTATGATCAATTCAGTTACAGGTAAATGGCTAATATTTGGCATAAAAGTCTGTATTTTATTGTAAAAATTATCTCTTATTGTTGCGTATTTTGAGCAATAGAAAAGAAAATGGATTTCGTCTTCGATTTCATTTGAACCACAAACCGGGCAAAGCCTTTTGTCTCTTGGAATTTTGTTGTATCTGCCCGGTTCGATCATAAGTTTATGATTACTTATACGTAATTTAGTTAATGTCCTCCTATCAGATGTTCGTCTAGTCAGGCCTAGATAATTTGAAAAACTGTAATAATAATAATAATAATAATTTGAGGGGGTGTAGTCGTTCTTGAGTACCCCTAAGAGGTACCAAGTTTATACAACACATGTCATATTCTGTCATATTTTTTCAGCTCAATACCTAAAAGGTACCGTGATAATTGTAACCATGGTCATTTTAGATTTCAGCACCCTAAGCATTACCAATCTACAATTTTTGACCCCGAAAAGGTACGACAATCACCCCCGTCCCCCCCCCCCCCCCCACCCCCTCTCGGGGGGGATTTCGTCCACAGACTCAAAAGTTAGAACCACATTACATGTTTCCTCAATTGGCTCTGGGAGTGAAAGATTAAAGTGAAAATGATACGGACTCCATGTTTTTGATCATGTAAACAATCCGTACCATGCTTTTATTAGACAGGTAATAGGTAACAGGTAAATGTTAACAGGTAACAGGTAATTATTTGTAATTTTTGACAAAGTCACCGTGGGTAAATAAAGTTTTTCTATTCTATTCTATTCTAGGTGCAGTCCCATCTTTTCGGTTCACGTGCACTGTGTTAACGATTCTATGATCCTCCACTCACATGAAAACTGTTCTGGACCCCGAAACTGAATGCATGCGTAAACAGTAAACTCCATCTTACCGATGCCTTCGCACCATTTAATCCGGTTTCAAATCTAATCATTGCTCGAGTGAACGGTTAAAAAAGGTTTTGGTCCGTACCGCTTTGGTAACATATCCTGCCCAGTTTTCATGTCTAGTAGTGTGAATGCGCCTGAGATATTTCAATTATTCATTTTTTCAGCAAAATAACGAGTCAGTCAGAGCTACGAACCAATGTACAACAACATTGAAGGGAATTATTGCAGTTATAATGTTTGCTTTCAAACAAATACTAGTCTCCAGTAAAAACCTTGCAAAAGACTAGAGCAATAAAAAACATCAGATTTAGGCCATAAGTTGTTCATAAACTTGTCTTTTATTGTTATCAACAGACGTTTATGGACTGCCTGGAGCTATCTCTAGCGAGATGCCCAGGAGGTTCTTGGCTCCCACAGTATAGTTATGTTGTCCTGGAACACGGCGTGATGGATCAAAAATGTGGAGTGTGCCCTGGACATCAGTACGGAAACCTCGCAATCGCCTTAAATGGTAAGAAAAAACTGTAGCTTTACCTATGAAGTCCAAGAAATAGAGAATGTGAAAACAATATCGACGTTTTTTAGATGGCATCTGTATGTTTGAACTAAATATAGCGACTTTTTTTCTCCCTCTACTAAAACAACTTTACAACTGACTTTGACAATTTTTAATAGCGCTAAAGATGATTTTTAGCATCCTAACCGGTACCGGTACCAATCCACAAAGTTTGCCCTCTAAAAGATACAATGATCACCCTCGGCGATTACCGTACACAGACTGGCATTAACATCTAACTCTTGTTTTATTTTCTAGCAAACAGCAAACCAGATTATGTTGGTGAGTGTCCTTATGCGAGATGAGCTGATGCTATTGGCCTGGTAGAAATTTAGATACTTAAACTTGAGAAAAAATGACAAAACTGTCCCCACTGGTGGGTTCCACCGCGGCTGAAACGTCCGAGACGTTTTTCGTTTTATTTAGTAGGATTATATTTAATATTAAATGGAAATATAGGCAAGGATGTATAAAAACTTAGTTGACGTTGCTATCTTTTAATTTTTCTTAAAATGATGAGATTTCTTCCGTTGGAAACTGACCAAAACTCTTTGGGCCTGATCAAAATTATGTTGGAAAATGGCGCCAATTCTGCAGTTCACAGTTTTTAAACGCTGGAAAACTTTCAAAACGTTTGGTAAATTGACAGTGTATTGGCAATATATTAAACTTTAAACAGTGAAAATGACAACCTTAACTTGTACTTTGCTTAACTTTTGCAAAGTTAAGCAAAGTACAATTTATAGTTCGCTTATTCTTGGGATATTCTATCTCAGATTTTTAAAATAAGCGAGGTCAGAAGATTCTCTGCTCGTTTGTTGCAAAAACATCGTAAATTTCGATTATTATAACTCGGCACAGGGAAAAATCGAAAACCGTCAATCTGCCAAAAGAGCCAAACAAATAAGGTACAATAGTTGTTCTTATGAATCAGTAAAGTTGAAATCGGCATTAGGTCCTCGATCTCTCAGTTTGGGGTGAAATACAACAAACTTTGATATTTTACCAAATTTAACCCTAAAATAAGTAAACTCGCGCCATTCAAAAATCCTCTCACAGAAGTTAACCAAACTTGGCTAAAATGTGTGCATTGTGGTACTCTTTCAGTCCCCAAAAGCGAGTTACCAAAATTTCTCATACAGGCCGACGGCGGCCTCACAAGTAAAACTACGCCTAGCAACGTATCGTTGCCAAGGACGCTTCGATCGCAAAAAATACAACTGAAATGGAAACTTCAATCTTTCCCTAGTAAGTGTGTGCCATGAGTATTTAGGTAAATAATGACTAAGATATCCAAATACAAGATTGAAAAAAAGTGGTCGGCACAGAAAAAAACACCATCGAGCCACCTTAAACTCAACCTAGTAAAAAACAAAGGTCTGGTGCGATTTCGAGGGCTTGGGTCGAGGATCCGGCGAGAGCCACCCTCGCGATTACCTCTCTCCCTTGTTTGTTCTGTATCTTTCCTTTAGACGTGAAATTTTACAGAAGGTCGTATCTATGCTCCACAATACCGGTACTGAGCGAAAACCAAATAACGTACCCGAAGGTTTATTTCTTATTAGCATTCTATCCAGTGACACAGGAGCTTATTCTCCTGGCCCTGGTTGTTCGAAAGGTGGATAGCGCTATTCACCGGATAAATCACTATCCAGTGGATAAGTATTAACAAAATCCTTTGTGTTATCCACTGGAAAGTGATTTATCCGCTGGATAGTACTATTCACCTTTTGAACAACCGGGGCCTGGAAAGATAGATATACATATTGTGGAGTGGAGTTTCTTCGCGAAGGTATCACGCATGCTTCATTATCAACCACCACTAGTAGATTCTCTGTTCAAGCATGGGTAACTCGGGGTTTGGAGGCTGTTTTGGGGGGAAACCCAAAAATTTCACAGGCCCTGCAATTGGGAAAATCCTGAAATCTCACAGGCTCTCAATTTGGCGATTCACACGCTTGGGAGTAGAGGGTGGGGGGACCCTCAAAAACCCTAATTCCTAAATAGAGAATCTGATTGCAAGCTAAGATCTCAAGGTCGACTCGCCTCCACTTTGTTACTAAAAAAACACCTTGATTTATTTTCAATGTCAGGCTCTGAAGTTTGCCCGCCTTGTGCACAAGGCGTCCATCACGAGTGCGTGGATCGCTTCCTAAACAAGACGATGTCGGTAGATTCCAACATGTGCCGTGACATCCAGGGATTTATCTCTTGTTATAAAGAGGAAGGAGACCCTCAGAAACCTTGTGCTGTGGCCACAATTGTGAAGAAGTTCTCCAATCTCTGTCGACAGCTCGGAGAGAAAATGCTGAAAGAAGACCGGATTCACCCTGGGTTGATGTGCTAAAGTGATCATGATCGGGGCGGGGAGTCAGTAAAACCGTAATCTGTCGGATACGTTCAGTGGGAGTGTGGTAAAAAGTATAACACTTTCTGTTGTACAGCTTCAAACAAAAGAAAATTAAAATGTAACATCTGAGAACATTTGGGCTAGTCTTTTTGTCTCAGCACTTCATAAATCAGACTAATTACGATTATACAATCACCGGAATTAGACCTCCGAGCCTTGACTCTCTAGCTAAGAGCCAAGGGATCGAAAGGGAGGAGGAAGTTAACATATTCGGAACAAACAAGCCCAAGGAGTTTTTCTCTATAGGCCACTTCGAAAAATACCATAATGGTCTCTAAAGTGCAGGTTTGGATGGTGCTTGATGTAAGCCTGATTTTTCCAATTTCTTTTGTTTTCAGCACGAACTGCACGTGCTATGCTTCAAAGTCTTAACAATGCATACGGTGCACATTTGTATACGAACACACAATGCTGCGTCCTAGCGTTCCTACATGTACTCTGAATTCCATTGTGCCATTCTAACAAAGGAGACTTGAATAATTACACCCCGATGAGGCTGATCCTGCACATAAAAGATTATTAGCCAAAAGTCTATAGTAGCTATATACCATGTGCACAAACAATAGCCGTCCATCGATTAATCTCTCCCTCGAATAATCATTCCTTTTGAGAGAAAGTGAATAATAGCCTTCCCCTTTCCACTGAGCCTAGACTTTCTAGCTACGAGCCGGGAAAGCGCGAATAGTTGGGACGGCGCGAAGAAAATCGAGCGACAAAAATGCGGGGAGACTGGGGAGAGGAAGTATTTTTTCGCTCGCTTTCCTTCGCGCCTTCCCAACTATTTCGCGCTTTCCCCACTATCTGAACGCCTGGACCAGGCTACGAGCCAAGGGAGGAGGAAGTTTAACATATTCGGAACATCCCCAGGGGGGTAAACAGGGGGAATATCCCCAGGGGGTATTTCGTTTGCGGTCCTTTGCGGATTTTACTTTTATTTATATATATATTTTGGGACCGTAGGTCTTTACAGATCCGATATACTGTGTTTTCTTTAAGCATGGTTTTGCCCATGCGTTTAAATGTTCAGATCAACTTTGTTCATCAACATTTTTCTTTGCGAGACATCTTTGCGACACTATGGGCTCCTTGTTCCCCGGAACACGTGATGTGGTAACGCGTGATTCGAGTCCTGACAAGTGAGTACATAGACTCAGGAGCGGATCCAGGCTCCTGAAAGGGGGGGGGGGGGGTGTTTTACACCTTAATAACTTTCGACGCCATCGACGTGGATGGCGAGCGCCGCAAGCGCGAGCTTCTAGGGGGGTCTGGGGCCATGCCCCCCCCCCCCGGAAAAATTCTTCCGATTTTACCCTCTTTTACCCTGAGACTCGAAAAGCGTTTGTGAAGGCATGACATAAAATCTGGAGTTTACCTTATTTCTCAACCAGAAAACCAAAAATAATAATGCATGATAAAAAGGGACAGCAGAAACAACGATAGTAATTTCTCGTTTTTCTACATACCTCGTAAATCGAACAATGTAGCCTGAAAGAGTCTTCTTGGATGAGCTTTTACAAAGCCCTCGTATATCTCGTCTACTCGAATTTCTCAGAGTAATGCATAGCAATAACAGCGGGATCTGAGAAGCGCTCTTCAAACATCGTTTATCTGGAGCAGGTCTTGATCTGTTTCATGAGCGAAAAGGACCGCTCAGCTTCAGCACTACTGATTGGTAGGGTGCATGCAATGAGGAGATGACGATGGATGTTTGGAAAAGCATCCTCGTCAAACGCACCAAGTGCTAGTAGTAGATTGCTTGGAAGTTCCTTTTCTGCTGACTGCCACATAGTTTGCCATCTTCGCAGCTCATTCCCAAGGGATTTGGGAAATGGATGGTCTTTCTCCCAGTACAACATGCCTTCTGTTTCATCAGATAGCTCCAGGGTGTTATTGACTATGATTGATGGTACTACGGGGGGTGACAACTCTAACAAACGCTGTTTGAGCAATACTGTGTGGAACTGAAAGTTGTCCCAAAAAGTTGGAATATCTTCCCGATTTTTTCGGAGACATTCTCGCAAAAATTTCAAACTTCCCGAAATTTTAACAACATTATCTCATGTTTCCCCGAAAATTTTTCGAGTCTCCCGATTCCCGGCAAAATCTTCAGTTTCCCGGAAGAATTTTGTTTTTCTCCCGAAACAGGTCTTCTTAGAGTTGTCACCCCCCGTGGTACTAGATAAAGCAGGTGGGAGGCGTGGCGATCCTCGTCAGAAAATAGGTCTTGCATTTGAATAATCGGGGAATCAAGATGGGGAATAGCCACAGATTTTTTGAAATGATCCATTGGATGCTGACACGATCTTTTCATATGTTAACGTCCTACTGTCGCGAAATGTACATTATCTTTTCCTAACTTGACAATCAGTTAATTGGTGGAAGTGAAACAACTACGTATAAAACAATTTTATTCCATTATTTTTTATGAAGAAGAGTCAAACAAATAAAAAAAAAGTTGCTCAAAAGGGGGGGGGGGGGGGGGGGGTGCAACCCCCTCAACCCCTCCCGTGGATCCGCCTCTGATAGTACGGAACCTGATATGGTGAACGGCTCATTGTGTAACCTATTTGCAGGCGTTATTTAGTTCACTACACCGTGCTGAAGGGTTGCAATAACAACGAAACAGCTGTCCACGGCTGCGATCCTACTTTATCGGTTTCTGTCGTAATGGTGTCTCACAAAGTCTACTTTTTTACGTAGTCAGATCAGCCCTGCAGTTCATTGATGTTTGTTCGTTTTTTGGCTGGTTAGGTCTCTCGCAGATCCTACGTATACCGTTAGCAGCATTATCGTTTGCGATCCTTTGCAGATTTTACTTTTATTCCTGAAATAATAGCCGTTCATTGATAAATCACCAGCTTGAATAATCATCCCTTTTGAGGGAAAGTGAATAATCCCCCTCCTCTTTCCACCTACCCCCTCCCCCCCCCCCTCCCCCCTTTAAAACAGTGACACCGGACAATGGTGCTGTAAGCAACTGATGCTGTAGAGTCCGCTGCAGTGACACTCGCACCAGATCTCCCACGGTCAGTACAAGCATGAGTGAGATCTGGGTACGAGATTATGTCACTCACTGACGAGTTAGATAAGGAATTTCATGTTAAACAGGGGATACCCTTACTGATTCTGGTTGGGTTGATGAATATAGTGTATGTTGTATTTATTGCCGAAACAATGCTGACCACAATGTTTCCATTGGCAATCTATCCTACAAGCTCAGAAAGAGATTCAAAAGTTTCGGAATGCCTAATATCATTTCCAGTTATGAATGTTATCAGACATGCTAAAATAATATAAACCAATTTATAATATGTATTGATCACAAAAACATATGGTTCAACAAATAAATCTGATTAAGTTGATAAACAATCATGTTTTTCACTTGAACTTGCAATTTTAATAAAGTGATACCGGTACTTGATATATGGCCAAGAAAGGAGAATATTGTTCTTCTTTTCTTTTTTCCTATTACATGGGTAGTTATGGGTTTTTTTATGCGGGGAGGGAGAAAAGAACAAAATGCAAAATTTAAATGCCCTTTTTACTACATCTAGACCTAACTACAAAAATCATTCCAACCCTTAATACTGAGGACAGCACTTAGGCTTGAATACTAAGATCTGACTGTTTAGGATGATGTGCAAAAATCCATTCAGTGATTAGGTCAAAATACTAACAACAGTGCCTTTATTTTCACGTAATTATGTATCTAAATAGAATCCTTGTCTTTGAGCGGTTTATTGTCCAATATGAACGAAAATTACACGATGTTTTAACAACTATAAAACACAACACATTTCTTCGAACGACCGATTCAAAAGGCACATGGTAAAACAGTATTCGGGGGGTTCCAAGACCCTGCAAACTTAAACTAGTTCCCAGTGTTCAGCGTCCAAAAAATATCTTAATTATTCTACAAACAGGAACACGAACTTTCGGTTCGGAACATCCTCCCGCCCGATGCAGGGAGTGCATCAATACATGAATGTGTCAAAGTTAATAAAGTTCAACGACAAATTGTTCAACATGCTTCCATCAAGTCAAGTTCAATCAAGTTCAGCAGCTAGATCAGCATCGCAGGCTTCAAACAGGTGTAGCCGCTGCACTGGACGACGGGTAAGACTTCCAGATGTGGTTCGTAAGGAAACGGACCGGATAAGACCATCACGACCTGGATGGATGGCTTCCACGCGTGCACGTGACCACTGACCCCGAGCTACGCGATCCTCACTCACAAGGACCAAGTCCCCTTTACGGATTTCACGACCAACTTTATACCATTTCTTGAGGGGTGTCAGAGACTTCAGATACTCAGCATGCCAACGCCTCCAAAATCCATTTACAAGTCTCTGATGATACTCAAAACGCTTGGTGATGGCTCTAGAGGTGTGTTCTGAAACACGGGTATCTTTAGTTGGAAATGCTTGGAGATTTCTTCCAATAAGAATCTGTGCAGGGGTAATAACACTGTAATCACCAGGGTCTGCACCAAGGTAAGTAAGAGGACAACTGTTCAGCTGCGCCTCAATTTCAGCCAAAATGGTAGTTAGCTGTTCGGCATCCAACATTGCTTTGGCGAAGACTTTCTTCAGAGGTGTCTTGACACTCTTTACAAGTCGCTCGTAAAAACCACCCCACCATGGGGCCTTTTCCACAATGAACTTCCACTGAATCTTCTTTTCTGACAACGCGACTTGAGTTTGGTCAGCTTCCAGTACTCTCCAGCATTGCTGTAGCTCTTTGTTAGCAGCTTTGAATGTTTTTGCATTATCTGACCAAATAATGCTGCACATTCCTCTTCTTGCAACCATGCGTCGTAAGGCAAGGAGAAATCGTTCAACTGTCATGTTGCTCACCAACTCCAAGTGTACCGCACGGGTAACTGCACAAGTAAATAAACAAATGTAAGCCTTGTCACCACTGTCTTTCAAATACAAAGGACCAGCAAAATCCAGACCCACATTGGTGAATGGTGGGGTAGGTTTGATTCTGTCCTCAGGAAGTGGTGCCATCCGCTGCGAAAACGGCTTTGTTTGGTAATGGCGACAAAGTAAGCAGTTCTTTAATGTCTGACGGACCGTCGATCTTCCTTTGACCAGCCAATATTTCTGTCGCAGGACTGATAAAGTGTGCTCAACACCAGCATGGAGTTCACGGCAATGAACATCATTAATCAAGAGCTTGACAACAGGATGATTAGAAGGCAAGATAATGGGATGCTTCTCCTCTTCTGGTAACAGCGACTTATGAATTCTTCCTCCAACGCGAAGCAAATCACTAGTAGGACACAGAAATGGGTTTAAATTTGCCAGCTTGCTGTTGTTCAAGGGACTTTGGCGTTTAACCAATGGAATTTCTTCAGGAAAACTTGCTTCTTGTACATGGGTTATCAACCATTTCTCTGCCTCTTGTATCTCAAATCCAGTTAAAGGGCTGACCAATCTTTCCTCTTCCTTCAGCTTTGAGTTGCAAATGAACCTTCTGATCCAGGCAACAGTTCTTAACAAACGACCGTACTTGCTGAACCTCGTGAAGTCAATAACTGGCTCTTTGGGTTGCACAACACAACTAACACTAGCTTTACTCTTTCTCTCCATGTCAACAATCACATTCGAAGATTTGGACCTTAAGTCCTCAGGCCAATCTCTTTCGGACTCTTGTAACCAAGAGGGTCCTTTCCACCACAAACGACTCTCTTTCAACTGACTTACAGATAAGCCTCGGGTAGGTAGATCAGCTGGGTTCTGCGATCCTGGGCAATATCTCCAAACACTAGGATCCAACAGCGACTGTATCTCAACAACACGATTAGCAACAAACGGTTTCCACTGTGTGGCTGATCCTCTGATCCAGTGCAAGGTTGAAGAATTGTCTGTCCAACAGACAATGCGGCTTATGGGACAATCAATTGCATCTTTAACATAGGTGCATAGTCGAGCAGTTATCACAGCAGCCATCAGCTCTAGACGAGGAAGGGTAATCTTTCGAACAGGAGCCACTCTTGTCTTAGACATCACAAGACTGGTGGATGCCTTTCCGTCTTCAGCAACAACTCTGAGATAAACAGCAGTGGCATAAGCAGCTTCCGACGCATCACCAAATGCATGTAATTCCACCTTAGCGTTCTCACTAAATGGCCAATCAGTGTAACACCTTTGAATATTAAGTTGCTCAAGCTCTGGAAGCTCTTGAACCCACTGAATCCACTTAATCGAGGTTTCCACAGGTATTTCATCATCCCAACCAACACCCTGGGTCCACAAACTTTGAAGCAATAACTTTGACCTCACTGTAAAGGGGGCAATGAGACCAATTGGGTCGAATATCTTAGCCGCCAAAGAAGCTAGCTCTCTCTTTGTGTACAATGTCTCTGATCTTAACTTCAGAGAGTCCACTTCAATCATAAAGACAAGGCTGTCTGTTCTCGTATTCCACCTTAAGCCCAAAGCTTTCGTGATTGGATAGGCTCCCGGTAGGTCGCTCTCCAACTTGATCAAACTATCTGATGCTCTATCTTTCTCAGGAATGGCTTGCATAAGCCTAGGCGAATTGCTGGACCATTTTGTCAAATTGAAAGCTGCTTGCTCCATAAGCTCTGTTGAACTTCGCTGCAATTTCAGTGCTTCGTGCACTCCATCCTTCCCTGAAGCAAAGTCATCAACATAAGTGTTCCTCAGGATTTCGTTTGATGCCTCAGGAAATGTTTCTTTAAATCTTCTTGCATGCTCTTGAATGGTGCAGATGGCAAGAAACGGACTGGAAATAACTCCAAATGTGACCCTTGTCATCCGATAAATCTTAGGCATGGCATCAGTGTCCAGATCCCTCCACAGGTAACGATGCGAATCCCTATCTTCTTCTTTCAAGCAAATCTGTAAAAACATCTTCTCAATATCACCCATAATACCCACTTGATTCTTTCGGAAGCGCAAAAGGATCCCAACCAAATCTGGCTGCAATGCAGGGCCCGCTTCTAAGCAGCTGTTAAGAGACACGCCATTACTATCCCTCGCAGATGCATCAAACACAACCCTTGTCTTAGTTGTCTGCTTATCTTCTCTTATGACTGCATGATGTGGAAGGTAGAACACAGGGCGCCCATCTGGTGGTGCAATTTGCTCACAGGGTACTTCCTCTGCTACACCGTCTTTCACATACTTGTTAATGGCCTCTCGATAGGACTTGGCTTTGGCTGGATCTTGGAGCAACTTCTTTTCTAGATTGTACAGCCTACTTTCTGCTTGCTTGTAGTTATCTTTCAGTACAACGTTATCCTCTTTCCATGGCAATGACACTTCATATCGACCATCTTTGTATGTTAAAGTGTCTTCAAACTTCTTTAAGACCATGGCTTCACTGTTGGTAGTAGAAACTGAACTTTCAACAGGTTTGATACCAATGGACTCCAAATTCCAGAACTTCTGAAGTGTTTCATTCAATTGTTCCTCAGTAGAAACTTGAACATTCATAGACACAGTGCATTCTTGGTCATGACCACCTGTTGGTCCACAGAAGACCCAACCTAAGGATGTGCGAACTGCAACTGGTTCATTGTAACCACCTCTTACAATGTCTCTTGACACAAACGAATAATAGAAATCCATGCCGATGAGAACATCTATCTCCTGCTCACCTCTGGGAAATTCTTCAGGAAACTTTAAGTCTTGAAGATGAAACCATCTTGAGGGGTCAATATCCACAGCTTCGGTTGGACGGCATATAACTGGAGCAGTAAGTGCTTCAATACATTGAGGTTTTCCAGGTTTGTCAACAGGTGCCACAGTAAAAGCAATTCTCTTTCTCAAAGTGTCCTTAGTTGGCTTTCCTCCAAATCCAGAGACTGCAATCCTAACACTCTTCCCATCCAGACCAACTTCATCAACAACACTCTGCCTAACAAAGGACATTTGCGAACCAGGATCAAAGAAACATCTGACAACCTTTGAGCACCCATTCGATCCACACAAAACAGCTGGTACAGTTTGCAGAATCACCTTTCCCACTGATTTGACTGCAATGGAGCTTGCCACAACCGACGACGACACAGGAGGACCTGAGGATGAGGATGGTAATTCAGCGGTTTTTGTCTTGACTTCTTCCTCATGAGGCTTGACTGAATCCAAATGCAGGAGACTGTGATGTTTACCCTGGCAGTATTTGCAAGAAGGCTTTTGGCACACTTCAGCTCTATGACCAAATTCAAGGCACCGAAAGCACAACCCCTTAGACAACACCTTTCTGAACCTTTCCTTCACTGGCAATGACAGAAAACTAACGCACGACCACACACCATGGTTTTTCTGACAAATGACACACTTGCTATATTGAGTTGTTACAGGTAATGAAAAGGTGGACGACTTTCGTGAAGGGTTAAACTTGAAACGGGGTCCACGATTCCCAAGACTATCCTTTGCAGGAGGCTTTGAGTCGAGAGAGGGAGGCTGTGAAGACTCTTTCGCTCTTATCAATTGCTCCAAGAAGGCAAACAATGTTTTTACTTCCACACAGTCCTCTTTACCAAGGTCTTTATGATCCCCAAGTTCTAGTTCCCATTTTTCAACAACATCTTTTGGCAGCTTGTCAACAATTAAAGGCACAAGAACAGGAGCCAAAGTTTCAGAATTATACTTCTCACCCATAGATTCCACAGAACGAACATGTCCAACTACTTGGTCATAGAATTTACGCATGGACGATGCATCTTCAGAGCTCAAGCGTGGTAAATGAATCAGAGATCTTACGTGTGCATCAAGGATCACTCTGGGATGGCCAAATCTTTCCTTCAGGGTCGCCAAAACTGGCTGATAATTCGATTGTACCACTGCAAATCCCTTCACTGCCTCGGCAGCCGAATCCTTTAATGATCTCATTAGGTATTCTAATTTCTGGACATCTGCTAAAGATGGATTATCAACAACTGACACTTTGATCGACTGGTAATAAGGCTGCCAACTCAGAACATCTCCATCGAAGGTTGGCAGTTCAATTTTCGGTAGTTTGACCTGTACCTTAGGGCATGACGAGGTCGTCGAATCATTCCCCGTACCTATCATAGCGACATGTTTACCTCCCAAGTACTCCGTCATCTTGGCCATATACTCAATCATACGCATTTCATAATCATTGTGCCCTTGACATTCATCATCAATTTCTGACTCTTCTAAAAGAGTACACATTGAAGCCTGTACCTCTTGTAGATCGTTCCATTTCCTTGCAATGTTATCTTTTAAAACCTGAATTCTCGCATGGTTATCCGGGAGTGAAAGTGCTTCATCTACTGACTTCAAAGCGTCCGTCACGGACTTTCTAAGAAAACGTCTCTTCTTCTTAATAGCTTCAAGCTCTTTCGACATTTCGACACAAAAACTGGACTAACCTTGAATAGTCACAATGTTCCTTAAAATCCACCACAGTTTCCGTAAAGTCCTCAAGATGATGGCGCCAATCGCCGCAATGCGAAGACCAACTTGACCAAATTCTTCACAACAACAAACGGAGGTCCAACTCTCCTTTCCGCTCGTATCTTCAAACAATCTTCGATAATGTTTATCCGGCTCGAAGGACCATGTCTTTGAGCGGTTTATTGTCCAATATGAACGAAAATTACACGATGTTTTAACAACTATAAAACACAACACATTTCTTCGAACGACCGATTCAAAAGGCACATGGTAAAACAGTATTCGGGGGGTTCCAAGACCCTGCAAACTTAAACTAGTTCCCAGTGTTCAGCGTCCAAAAAATATCTTAATTATTCTACAAACAGGAACACGAACTTTCGGTTCGGAACAATCCTTAAGTGACGTCACAAAAACTACATAAAAATGTGAAAATACGGGATTTGATGAGATTTTCGGAAAGAGAATGATGAAAGATGGTGCTTGACAAAAGTCAGTACCTAAATCATTGCCATTTGGCACAATATGCTCTGATGACTTCATACAAACCCTTCTAAATAATTTATGCTCTGTTCAAAACAGTTTGAACAGAGCATAATTTAGAAGGGTTTGTAATTGGAGTCATCAGAGCAGAAATATGCCAAAAATCACCCCAAATTGCTGATTGTTGGCAAGTGGGCATTTTTCATCACAAAAATCTCATCTTATCCTTGATTATTTCACAAATTATTTAGGTAGTTGTGATGTCACACTTTAGGACTCTATAGACTTGAATGTAAGCACCACTGTCCCACCAAGTAATTTTATTGATAATTAAATTCCTGAAGAAACCTGTTGACATATATTCCCTTTTCATTTTGAAAATCTTTTTGTAATATAATAATAATATTAATAGAATTCTTTATAAAGATGGCCTACCGTGTACGAGGAAATTTTTGTGGGAGGAAAATTTTGCAGATTGCTGACTGAATTTGTTTTGTGGGAGGAAATTTTTGCGGATCGAGATGGCTAAAATTTCTGCTGGGAGGAAATTTCTGCGGATGTCTGGTCAAGTATAAATAAAATTCAAGGCAGTATTGGTATTAAATTGCAATTTTGCTTCCTGACGGGAAGTTTCTAGTTTCCATAGTTATCGTTGCTGTTCTAGCGCCAACATGAACATTGACAATGAGAAAACCTGATTGAATTACTGTACGTTCTTGTAAAAACGTATTAGTCGATTATGATAACAGTCTCTGGTTCTTTTGAGGACATGTCTGGAGTTGAATTGGGAATACAGATGTCTGTTGTGCCAATCACTAGGAGTTATGAGAGCAATATGTTCACTGTTAAAAAGTTCCTGTTAAGCCGATATACACTATTAAAACAAGATTTACTAATTTTTCGGCAGGAGTATATTTCTGCAGTGGAAAATTTTGCGGTAGTTTTTTTTGCAGATCAAAGGGAAACCCGCAAAATCTGCAAAAATTAACTCCCGCAAAATTAAACTCCTACACACTGAGTAGGTCACATTAAATGTGGTTTTTAATAGGGCACTATTTGCAAAAAAATTGTAGTAATGAAAGCTAAGCAAAGCTAAAATCATACACTAAGAAGTAAAAGTATGTCAAAATTCAAATGCCAATTTATAAGTCTAGCTGGATTTTTAAAAACCATGTTGCCCTAAGTTAGCATCTGTGAGTGTGTTTCAGGCCTTGGTTTTATGTGGTTCAAATACTCCACAATATAAAAACTAGTCTTTTTTTCTCTCTTTTCTGTGATTTTCGGGCTGATCTGGGTCATAAAAAACCCTTGTTTAGCCAGAGTAGTTTTTGTAGTGAAATTGCTGTCATTTTTCATTGGCCATGCATTCAAAAATTCAGCTATAAGTAAATGCCTATTATTAACAAAACCTAAAATCTTACTCCTAAACTTATCTCCTCCTTTTTCAAAGACATATCTTGGATAACTTTTCTTCACAAAAGCTGCACAATCCTGAAAACTCTACCTGGCTTTAAAATCGAACATGATTCTCCAGGAAGTTAACAGTTCCTATCAACAAAATTAACTGTGGCTGTGAGGGTCCATTCCATTATCTCATTTATCTAATTCATAGCATTATCATTTAGAGCAGTTTTCAACTGAGTGTTGTAAAACCAAATCCAAAGTATATCAAAGTAATTACTCTGACCAATCACAGAACTCGTATATAATCAGATGAACCAATCAGAACTTGAAGCAAATACATGTAGCCGATATCAAGCCATGATTGGTTTTGATTTTACTTCTAAATGGTTAAACAGGGGGGTGACAACTCTAACAAACGCTGTTTGAGCAATACTGTGTGGAACTGAAAGTTGTCCCGAAAATTTGGAATATCTTCCCAATTTTTTCGGAGACATTCTCGCAAAAATTTCAAACTTCCCGAAATTTTAACAATGTTATCTCATGTTTCCCCGAAAATTTTTCGAGTCTCCCGATTCCCAGCAAAATCTTCAGATTCCCGGAAGAATTTTGTTTTTCTCCCGAAACAGGCCTTCTTAGAGTTGTCACCCCCCATGGTTAATAAAGTGGTGCAAGATTTTCTAGCTAATCACAAATCATAGCAATGCAAAACCAAAGCAATTACAAAATTACTTTCAACACTCAATTGAAAACTGCTTTATCTCTCACCTAACACAGGCACAGTTCATTTATCTTGGAGGCTGAAAGGGATACCCTTGCTGAGGATAACCTGCTTGGGGTGGGTAGTAAACCCCTTGTGGTGGGACACCAAATGGAGCACCGGGGGGTGGGGCTGCACCAGTTGGATACTGTGGAGGTGCTGCTCCTGGATAACCTCCGCCTCCATAAGGTCCTGGTCCATAGGGACTTTGCCCAGGGTAGGGTGACGCTCCAGGATACGGCGCGGGAAAACCGCCCGGTTGAGGTGACATCCCAGGGAAACCTCCGGGTTGAGGTGGCATCCCAGGGAAACCTCCGGCGCCCGGGTAGACTCCTGGTTGTGGCGGCAGTCCAGGCTGTGGCCCTGAGGGAGTGCGATTCATGAGAATTTCTCTCGCTCGATTGCGGTCACTCGAGAAGCTAAACACGCTGTCTAAAGCGGCCAAGTTATTGTCAGTGATGTGGCAGGCAATCACTTCCAACGCACTTGTCTTCGATTTGTCAAACGAGAAAACACCCAGTATGGATGCTGCTTGCTCGCATGTGGTGCTGTAGAGGCGAGGAGCACAAATCTCGACAACTTTCAGTCTTTCATCGTCAAAAGAAAACTCCCGAACCAGTTGGGCAACTTGATCGGCGGACAGATAGCCATATGAGCAAGACAGAGATGTCCGGATCGCATCCAATTTCTCATCTTTGAAGTTTTGTGCCTGAACGGCTCGTTTAATGTTGTCAAAGCTACTTGGATCCATCGCAATATCGACTCTCAGATCGACAATAGCTATCACAAGGAGCCGATAACAAGAACGTCGAGCTCGCTTACAATATTCTCAGACAAAGGCGATAACCAAATACTGCATACCCCCTGCATGCAAATGGATCTGTCTCACACAACTTGGCCACAAGGATAGTGATGACGTATGCACTCTATGATTGGCCGATGACAGCGACTTCCGAAAGCTGCGATTGTTAATTTATCCATTGATCTATTTTCGAAATTTTAAAGGTATTGGAAAGAGTAAGGGAGGGAATCGTTTGAATGTAATATATAAATACTGATAATTGTACATCGTATCAATTACTTTATTGCTGCTGTTTCGTGTAGCCACGACGAGATGAGAACTTTGATCACAAGAAAACCATTTCCGGTTAACGCTGACACTGACACTGAAAGTGTTCGCATGAATATGAAACACAGTAAAACGTACGTGAAACGTGATGAAACAGTTCCATTTACAGCTGTAATAGGGATAATACTCATATTGCAAAAGGCTGCAATTATTTAATGATCGTGAAGTCCACTGTCGCTGCGAATCGTGCAAACTTCCGCACACGTTTTTACAGAGTCACGGAGCACTGACCATTTGAAGGGAATTTCCGGTTATAATTTTCCGACAAATGTACTGGACTTTCCTTACTGAAGAAATCGGAACAGGAATGACCTCCAATTTTACCACAACAATCATTTATTTATTTATTTATTTATTTATTTATTTATTTATTTACTTATTCGTTGAAGTAAACGCAAGAATCCCAGCTCTGATTATTTGCTGCGTACGACTACTTCAATTGTGAGATAGATAGAGTGATTTTACTTCATCTGTGAAACACTATCAAACAATTAGTGTGTGATACTCAAAATTAAACAAAAGAAAACAAAGGAATTATAGTCTAAAAGTGCGTACTATTCTACTAACTATTTCACAGATGAAGTAAAATCACTCTAGCTAGATAGATAGTTTATTTAAAATCACATTGCTGAATTACGTAATCGCTACGAATCGCTATCCCATGCCAAGCTAACCTGCGATCAGGCTCTCTTTTTTGGAGCGGCAGAGCACGAACGCGCGAAAGTCGACGGAGGGGCGCGGGGAGGTTTCCCTCCCCTCTTTTCTTCCCTCCCCGCTCTCCGCCGACTTTCCCTCCGAAAAAAAAACCCGCCTGATCGCAGGTTAATGCCAAGCATGCAGCAAGCACGATTCGTAAAAGTTAAAGTAAAACCACACCGGCAATCAAAATGTCCATCTTTCTTTAATACCTGTAATTTCGCCCCAGTCATGCTATAGGAAATCTTTCGATATAGCCGATAAAAAGTGGCAATTTTCACACGATTAAACTAGTACTCGGGAGTGAATTTTCTTCTTCAAAGTGATCTACCATCTTTCGCGAAGAAGCCTGATACAAGTGATCATGAGTGATGCGAACAAATGGTACTTTCAAATGAAGAATGATCCTCGCAGTTGTGAACGCAATTTAAGCAATTGCGAAAAGAAGCCTGAAAAAAATTCAGGACTTCAACGGGGTTCGAACCCGTGACCTCGCGATACCGGTGCGATGCTCTACCAACTGAGCTATGAAGCCACTGACGTTGGGAGCAGGTCAATTGTAGGTTCATATGTTCCCGTGAAAGGAATGAGTGTGAAATGATATATATGAAATAAATCATATATGAACCGCGGAAATTAAATCAAATGAAGAATGATCCTCGCAGTTGTGAACGCAATTTAAGCAATTGCGAAAAGAAACCTGAAAAAAAAAATTCAGAACTTCAACGGGGTTCGAACCCGTGACCTCGCGATACCGGTGCGATGCTCTACCAACTGAGCTATGAAGCCACTAATGCAGAGGATCATTCTTCATCGTTGGTTCTACAATTGACGTTGGGAGCAGAGGATCATTCTTCATTTGATTTCATTTCCGCAGTTCATATATGATTTATTTCATATATATCATTTCACACTCATTCCTTTCACGGGAACATATGAACCTACAATTAACCTGCTCCTAACGTCAGTGGTTTCATAGCTCAGTTGGTAGAGCATCGCACCGGTATCGAGAGGTCACGGGTTCGAACCCCGTTGAAGTCCTGATTATTTTTTTTTTTTTCAGGCTTCTTTTCGCAATAGGCCATTTGCACGATGACGTCATTTGACTACTACTACCAGAATCCTTCAGTTTTTTGTTTTGTAGTGCAAATTAGGGCTATTGTTATTTAAACCGCACTGGGATTACAAAATTTAAATAAGAAAGGAAAAACGAAATGAATTCTGGTAGTAGTAGTCAAATGACGTCATCGTGCAAATGGCCTATTGCTTAAATTGCGTTCACAACTGCGAGGATCATTCTTCATTTGATTTCATTTCCGCAGTTCATATATGATTTATTTCATATATATCATTTCACAAATGGTACTTTGATAGGTATTACTTTTTTCTCGGAAAAGGTCCGTTGGGATGAACCGTTCCATTTGTTTTTTCACCGGAACAACCGGTTTAACCCCGGGGGCGGGGTTTTACCATACAAATGGTAAACGCTCACGGACTCTAATGCACAGGACACCCAACCACACGGACTGTCTACAAACACATTGAGGCTTCGTTGTTAGTGTGCTCGGAAGCTGGGACGTTAATCCCGTGGATAATGCATGGTTTTCGCACGTTCAATTGAGTGTTTTAGAAGTAACCTAGCGAATGCTTTGGTTTTGCATTGCTACGCTTTGTGATTGGCTTAAAAAATCTCGCGCCACTTTAGCAACCAATCAGAAGTAAAACCAAACCCAATCGTGACTTGCTCGCACGCGTTTTCCCGCGGTTGGCGCCTGCGACATATATCTGCTTCGAGTTCTGATTGGTTCATAAGATTGTCCGCGTTTGTTGTGATTGGCCAAAGTCTCTGGATTTTTGAGGAAACGTGATGTCATTTCGTTCTCATGTCAACTTTTGTGGTATTCCGTCACCACTAGCACGCAAATATTGTCCTCCTCTCATCGCTCCCGGCCGCTAGAGGCGTTCTCGCGTGGGCCTTGAGAGGCGGCTGAATAGCCCAATTTCTATACATTAAGTTATGGTCCTAGTAAGAACTAGGCAACCTAATGGCAAGGTATGCAGAAAGGTGTTAATTGTGATATTGTTGCAGAAACAGTCCACCGCACTGGCTAAAACAAGAAAATCTACCATCGCTTCATCAGGTAACGCATTTATTTCTCTCTAGTTTACTAATTGAGTCCCTTTTAATCGGAAAACTACTCTGAGTTTCAATGCAACAAAAATTATATGTGGGAAACATGTAAAATTAGAAGCCTTTCTTAGCCATTGTTTTGGAGTCTAATGACTGGATGAAATCTTGTAACACAAAAGAAACATCGCTTTAAAATAAAGTTTCAGTACATTTTATTTCAAAAACATGTTGTCGATAGCTTGATGCATTGCCAGTAAGAAAAATCTAAACAATCTTATGTGGGGAAAGCGAAATGCCGCAGAACAATAGAGGATTGCCTAGTTCTTACACGCATTGTTTCTTAAAATTCAACTCCAAACAAAAGACATCACTACGAGGCTTAGGGGGAATAAACCACATAAATCCCTACAATCATTCCCTTATTTAAGCCTCGTAGTGATATAATAATAAATAATAATAATTGGGTTATTGGTTAGCAGTGAAGACACACGGGCGGATCCAGGATTTTGAAATGGGAATGAAATTTTAAATGCAATAGAACCAAAGCCTGGTTGAGGTGTTTGAGGTCAGTGCATCAGAAAAAAAGGGTCTCAGAAAAGGGGGGGGGGGGGGGGAGGGGTGAAAATTCACCCATTTCACCCCCCCCTGGATCCGCCCCTGAGACAGCATCTCTACACTGATTGGCTGGAGTGGATCACCTGGTTATATCATCAACCAATTATAAAGCTGTGTACATTTTATTAATGAAAACTCCAGACGTCAATTCACGTTATAAAAGAGATACTCTACATGTCATTCAAATCTCTGTTCAAACAAAAATCCAGCTAGTCAATAAATTAATCGACAGGAGTAAATTTGAAGCCGTTATACTTACACTAACTAGAATTACAAAATATTGATACCTTATTACATGAAATTTTGGCGACACGTTAATTTAGCGATTTTGAAAAATCCATATTTCGCGGCACTTTAATTTAGCGATTTTTCGTAAATTTTGGAACATAAGTCACTTAATTTTCGCGATTTCACGAACTGAAACTTTGGCGAATTTATTCAAAACTAGAACTAGAACATTTATATGATAAAATCATAAACATCAATAGCTTCATTGAAATCACTTTAATGCGATAAAAACAAAATCATACAACGTTCTGAAACTTAATTTTGAACGAAACAAACGAAACTGCAACTGTAATGTCATATTTTAATGCTGTCCTCACTCATATTTACATTTTCACACAAAGTCAATGCTCCTTTTACTGTTCACGTGACATCTGATACACATCATAATCGACCGTCAAACAGCATGAAACTGATTGTACTCACTTTAATTTAGCGACGATTTAAATTTAGCGACACTTAATTTTGGTGCATTTTAATTTAGCGATTTTTAGAAAAATCGCTAAATTCGCTAAATTTAAGTGTCGCCAAAATTTCATGTAATAAGGTAATTAAAGCAACGGGCTAACCTGCAACTGAAAAAGGGTTGATAACGGTTCAGCTGGGGCTTTTATTATTTACAATATGATTATTGAGGGGCATTTATCGAAAAGATCACGCATCATTTCTTTTCATCTTTTTATGTACAGGAACGACTGATAGTCCGTGTCTGACTAGACATGTCGAAAGGCACTGTTACTCCGCATTTAATATCCTCATAACAGAATACATTTTCAGTGAAGTTTCGAACTGTTTTTCACGGTCATCATTAACGAGTAACCTTCAATTTTTCAAACGCGAAACAGAGTCTTTGCGCGGTTAGCTCTTCGAACAGCTGGGTTGTCATTTAATATATCCTCTCATTCGCTTTTTCTTCTCAATGCAAATTTCCGTTTCGCGTTTCAGCCTAAACATTGGCACGTTCTTTAGCCAACTGACAAGGCGATTCGTCTCTGCACATCCTTTCGTATTAATGGCCAGCGGTTATTTCCGTGATGTAGCTTGGAATCAGTTGACGCAGTTCGGCTAGTGCACAGTCCTCGGGCATCGGTAGCCTTGTCACATGAGGGGCTAAGATGTGAGTTGGTAAAAGAGCCTCCCCTTCATCTGTGAGGTCCGTCTGAAAATGGACCAAAAGAGAACATCAGCTTCCTGCTTCAACAATACTCTTTATTATGGATGGTTGAAAGCCTTAAACACAAGTCAACTCACCAGTTCTTTCATAACAATTTTCATGAAATTTGCACACATTTTAGCCATGTCGTATTGGCATAACCTGTAACGCAAGATGAGAAAACGCAATGAACAGCAGAACGTCACCGGCTGCAGTTGACCACGGTAATATTTTAAACGACTTGAAGTCACAGCTTTAACCCAGAAAATGATAATTCTTGTACTTATTACAATTTTGAACAAATACCGATAACAGTGATAAATTTCGCCCAGAAGATTGTTTATAACTTGTCTCAACTTTCCAACACATTAACTATCCATGCTTGAATTATTTTTCGCACCTTTCTGGGGACAGTTGCATAAAACTTAACGCCAGACTTAACAGTTAACGTCGGACGTTCAGCCCGGTCAGAGTTACTATTTTAAAGTCAGACGTTAGCAGCTACGTCCGACGTTAAGTTCTATGCAACTGGCCCCTGGGGATTTCCAACCTACTGTTTAATACCATATTTTCTCGAATAGAAAAACGTTCCTCAAATAAATACCTCCCTCGATTTTATAAAGTACAGGGAGAGAGATTACTCTTTCTCGCCCCCCTCCCCCCTCTTTTTTGCGGTAGGTTCGTATCTCTCATAAACCTCTATTTTCATTGGCCGTTCTAAAACAGTACCTGCTATTGTTTATAGGGATAGGAGCATTGTTTAGGTCATTCATCTATTGTTTTGGTGAGCCAATAAAACAACTCGTTCAAATGAGGTACGACATGACCCCTTTTTTGAGGGAGCGTTTAAAACTTGTCTTGATTAATAGCCACCCTCGATCAATCACCGCATTTCAGAGCAAATACAAAACTAAACGCCCCACCCGGCTCAGTACTATTTGAGGAAATGATTCTAAAACGTATGTACCACCAACAGTTAGTTAAGAGAACTGACGTTTTAGTGGGAAACATCACTTACAAGTCCTTGGTTGTGTCGGACGGCAAGCTGTTGATTCTCGTGCAAAGGGAAGACACCTCCGCGTGAATATCTTCTAGATCATACTTGGTTGGTACGAGTTTGCCCTGCAACAACGGAATATTGTTTATGAAATATATCGCTGTGTTGTGGACACAACAAGACGTAGAATGGGGATGCGACATTCAGGTGGTCTCCCAACCGTACGCGCAACAAGAAATGTAGCGATTTTACTTTTAATAACCCGTGTCGTGAAACAAAGAGTAATAACCAGTGCCTATTTGACCAAATTGAGTGTCGAAAGTAATTTCGCGATTGCTTTGGTTTTGCATTGCTACGCTCTGTGATTGGCTAAAAAATCTCGCGCCACTTTATCAACCAATCAGAAGTAAAACAAAACCAATCGTGACTTGTTCGCCTCGTTTTCCCGCGCTTAGCGCCGGAGATGTGTATTTGCTTCGAGTTCTGATTGGTTCATTGGAATGTCTGTCTCTGCTGTGATTGGCCAAAGTGAATACCTTGGTTTTGGTTAATGTTTGTCTTACCTTTGCGATGTCTTGGAACTTTTCTACAAGCGCGAGATAATCTAAAAATACCTTTAAAAACAATAGAAACATTAAAAGAAAAAACTAGTAAAACACGTTATTAGCAGGATAGAAGGTTTAGGGGAAAAACATATCCCTTACTCACTGGACTTTCTTTGGCCCCGGGAGGTGGCTGTGTCAGCGGTTATAATCACAGTAAATACTTCATGTATATAGTAGTCATATTGTATACAGCTATTTCAATTAACGTCGGATGAAGGCTCAAAGCCAATGCGGTCTTGGCTTTTCGCCTTTTTCATCCGATAACGTTTATTGAAATAGCTGTGGTCTAACGGTTTGTACATCAGAGTCCAGATCCAAACAGCTACACCTCGTGACTTGGCCCTGGCCTCGTGTTAAATATTCAGGCTAGGGAATTTACTCTCTCAGAAGTTCTCTCAACCAAAGTTCAGGCATATGGAAACTAGAACCGTCTTACAAATCTGGCAATTCAAAAGAGACTAGGGAGGAGTGACAAGGGAACAACCACTGACCTGTCCTCCTGTCGCCCAGTCCTTCACGGTGGAGCTACGATCCCTCGGTTCCAATTCTCCAAGCAACGTTTTCAATATGTCGTACTCCCCTAGAAAATAACAAAAATGAGAAGAAAAAAAACAGTCAATTAAACTTCCCAGGGCGTTAGTTGTAATATCGTTCTGCCATTATTGGAGAGTTTTTGTGTGGAAAAAGTCGGAGGCTTTAAGATTTTGAGGAGACCAGGTGTCATAGTATTCATTTTCTTACCATTTATGATTGCATCACTAACGAGGCTGCGCAGGACAACATTATGTCCCAGACTCCAATGACGTGCTTTGACGAGGTGAAAAGCTTCCTCGCGTGTTCGGCCTTCATAGCGCGCCCGCAAAGCCTGGAGGGAAGACAACATTTTGTTTTTTAAGCACAACACTTCGTAATTTATACTTTACTTTTGGGGGGCTTTTCATATAGATCGGTTGTCAGTTAAACCGTGTCGAAAAACCAAAACCAAAGTAATTTCTCTCGCCAATCACAACAGACGTCACGTACACAATCCAATGAACCAATCAGAACGCGAAGCGCGGGAAAACGCGTGCGAACAAGTCACGAGATTTTTTTAGCCAATCACAAGACGTAGCAATGCAGAACCAAAGCAATTGCGAAATTACTTTTAAAACCAAAATGAAAACCGCTCTATATGACATAAGAATGATTAGAAAGTTCATGTCCGTTATTTATGAAAGTGATAAAAGCGGGAAACGTGTTTTGTTCAGTATTGTTTGGAGTAAACAAGGAGTCCCCAGTTTAAAGTAATGACGTCAACATTCGTGTCTTTAATGCAATGTAAATTGTAAATGTTGTTTATAGTGGATGATCACTTAGCTATCCAGCTAATTCACAGGCACGCAACTCTAATATGGAAACATAGGGGAGCAGGGGTGGCGTAGTGGTGAGAGCACTCTCCTCCCACCAATGTGACCCTGGTTCGATTCCCGGCCTGGCGTCATATGTGGGTTGAGTTTGTTGTTGGTTCTCTCCTTGCTCCGAGAGGTTTTTCTCCGGGTACTCCGGTTTTTCCCTCTCCTCGAAAACCAACACTTCCAAATTCCAATTAGATCTGTAAAGTGTCCACAATTAGTACTCGCGTACTAATTTTGACACTTAAATAAATTGATTTGAAACAAATATTGTTTGAATAGACGCTCTATTTTGTACTGTTATTATTGAAACCATTTTATGACACCAAGTAAATTTGATAGTTTAAAGCAGAAGCTAATCACATAGAATCTGTTATGAGCTTCTGTTTAAAGTCAAGATAAAGAAGACAGTGTTGAGTTGAATTTCATATTGACCACGAGAAAAAAGTCAAAATGTTCATTTTTGCCCCCAAAAAGCTTTAAATTCAGTTGAAATTAAGGCTCACTCACCTTGGCCTCGTGTATCCACTCAGCAGGAATTTTCAAATCGTCTAACATGAAGCGCTCTTTCTCCACATTCCCATGATCCGCTGACAAACAGCAGTAGCGACACAGAAGATTGCGGACAGCGTCCTCTCGTCTGTAAATATATTATAACAAAAATAGAGAAGCACATTTTCTCACATTATGACAATGAACATTACTACATCAACTTGGGGGTCATGTATTCATTGGCTCTATCTTAACAAAAAGAGGAGCAACTACAGAACACTAAAATAGTACGTCTTCAAAAATGGCCCAGTATTCTGTAGTTTACCCTTAAATTGCCCCTTTGCTAAAATAGAAAATAGAAAAATCCTGTTGTTTATAAAAGAAAAGTACGCATGCATGGTAAGCTGGCTTTATGTTCTGTAACAAATGTTTAACATATCTAAAAAGCCACTTGAGTAGCCTGTTTAAATCTTGAAAGACCTAATGTAGGAGCGTTCATATTTAAATGAGTGCGATTTTGCCTCATAAAAAAAAGTTCGTCTATAAGTTAAATTCATTTTCATGAGAAAGAATAAGCAATGATAAAGAAGCCGAGTGGGTCAAAACTGCCGGAGCTTAAATGGGCTGTCACCATTTTAAGCGTTATTTTAAAAAGCTAAAAGACATATTTATATTAGTGGAAACGCAAAAATAATGGTCCAGTGTTGTTTAAAATTACTTTACGAGTATAATGAAACTATAAACAAGTGTCTCTGACTACAGATGGGCTGGATGGAAGAGGATTGCAACTTGAAAAAATTGGCCAATTTTTTTCAAGTTTCGTTGTTCAATGTGTTTTGGAAAATTTGCTAAAAACTAATTATGGTTTATTCTTTCTAGAAGAAATTACTTGATATCTTGTTCCTGGTGTTCTCAGAGCATTTTGTGTTTGAAGATGATCAGTTTTAATTCTAGCAGTCTGAGACATAAAACCGCCATGACATCCCCTTTAACCCGGTTTCCGAAGAATCAAGCGACTGAAAGTATTAAGTACTTCTCCCCCCTGGATGGGACCCCCCCCCCCCCCCCAGCATTACGTCGCCGGTACCCATTTATACACCAGTGGGTAGAGAGAAACAATATGGAGCAACGTTTCTTGTCTAAGGACACAACACAAACGGCAGAGACCAGGCTGGAACCATCGACCATCACGTTGAAAGTCCGATGCCACCGTGCCTCCACTCTATTAGTGTAGAATATTAGCAATACAGTTGTCAAAGTAATTCGGAATGGACTCCTGGGAGTAAAACGTACTTCACTGAGTCTTGAATATGTAACAACACGAATGCAGCCCAGTGCCATAGGCCCAGTCCCTCCAGCTGAGCAGCAAAGCCACTGTGTAACATACCCGCCTGGGTCTCGGAAAGATGCGTGTACTCAAGGGATTGAAGGACCTGGTACAGATGCCAGCTGAGAAGAAAAGAGAAGAAGAGAGAAGCAAGGGAAAATTATTATCAATAGCCACAAATAATTCATAACCATAACAGCAGTTGTCAGTCGAGTGTCGAAATTAATTTTCAGTTGTACCTTAAGCTAAAATCCAGCTGATAGGCAGTGGAAGTTGATGGTGACAACAGCCGCTCCAGTCTGTGAGATCGTTTGCAGTAAAGTTTTAACAGATGATAACAAGTATCGCGCGTCACAAACTTGTTTTCGTCATCTTCATCCTCGTCATTTTCTTCCATAAACGGTGGCTCAGGAGCAGCGCCATACTTTCCATTGCTCGAGCTTCCCTGCACAAAGAACATTTGTTCAAATCCTTTTAGTTTATAAGTGGCTAGCTGTGACTGCTTTGAAAGTAGCGATCTTCTACCCAAAAGCAAAGAAAATTTCACAGTTTAATTATGTGATTTCACTCAACTTATTGATTCAAAGGTCACAACTGTGGCAACACGATCAGAATCAATGAAAATTAATTCAATTAAAAAATCTTGTCTACAAATCTGGTCAGTCCGTGGCTCCCAGAATACAAAATATTAAACAGGTCACAGCAGGGTGATAATGGGGGCTTATAATAGGTTATAACTTACTGAGGGTCATCAGGAATGACCACTGAATGATTTACCGCGTAATGAAAGCGCACATTGATTGGCGTAGCTACTTGAAAATGGCTTAGGTCAACACTCACAAGATCATTGGAGTGATTTCCAAAGCCACACTGAACGAATTCCTTAGGGAAGGTGGGGTCCGTTTCTCGAAAGTCTCGATAACTTTCCGACCGGAAAGCTATGATATCTTATGCGCGCAATGTATTCATTAAAGATTTAAATTGTGTTGGGTTTGAAGTCTAAGTTGACGAAACTAGTCGGGCTGGTTTGAGGGCTAAAAAATACATCACCATTTTATAGATTCTGATTTTAAAATATAGTTTCGGGCCCGAAAACTTATGGGGACTTTCGAAAAACGGGCCCCAAAATCCCGATAACTTCTCGGGCCCGGAAAGTTACTTTATGTGTTTAATGTTTGCGTTAAAGATTCAAATTTTATTGCTTTCGAAAGATAAACAATAAAACTCTAAGTTGACGAAACAAGTCGGGTTTCGAGAAAAGGGCCCCACAATAGAACACAAGAGAAAATAACGTCCAAGGGGCGAGGAACTGTTCTTAGAACAATGAAATTACAACACTCACCTTGAAAGAAATTTCATACGCATTCAAAGCATCTTGTATTGAAGATGTTGGCGTACAGTGATACCTGACAAAGGTAAAATACATGTTCATACATCATGTTAACGGGACACTGACCGATATTACCGTGTTTTCATGATTATCGCCAGGAGCTTGCTTCAGAGCAGTTTTCAATTGAGGGTCGTAAAACCAAAACCAAAGTAATTACTCTGACCAATCACAGCAGTCGTAGACAATCCAATGAACCAATCAGAGCTCGAAGCAATTACATGTCGGCGGCGCAAAGCGCGGGAAAACGCGTGCGAGCAAGTCATGATTGGCTTTGGTTTTACTTCTGATTGGTCGAGAAAGTGGCGCGAGATTTTTTAGCCAATCACAAAGCGTAGCAATGCAAAACCAAAGCAATTGTGTAATTACTTTCGACACTCAATTGAAAACTGCTCTAAACTCACTTGATTATCTTGAAAAAGGAAGAAAACTCGCCAAAAGTGATGAAAGCAAAGAAATATTAACTTGAGACAAAATAACCGCTAAAAACGTCAAAATACCACAATGGGAATTTTGATTTTTTTTTTAACCGCCTGACATGAAATCAAATTTGATGAACTGTAATCCACTTCCATCCTTGTAATCCTGCACTTTATCTCCAAACTACTGCCTCTGATTTGCTCAAAAGAATCGTTTTATCAGATTAAGTTGTTTATTTGGGTGCATTTAGCGATATAACACGGAAATAAATTAAGCGAAATTTTGTTTTTTCGGCTCGGCGGGACAGCGTCCCTTTAAAGCATTTTAGTTCATCAAGAAATGATAAGGACACGTTTTGACAAGCCCTTTCAGAAGTATGCAAAAAAAACTCTGAATTAAATGGACAAATTCTCTCACCACAAATGAACCGCAAGAACTCTTTTCCAATCCAGTCCTTCGCAGACATTCACCACATCACTTGTTGCGGTTTGAAGACGAGTGGTGTCACGTGACATGGGCCATACCATTGTTCCCGCAAGCAGAGCGAAGATTTTTATTCTCTCTTCATTGATGAACACGTCCGCCTGTAACAAACAATAAGTAAATTATTTCAGAATCGAACAAGAAAAAATAAAGGTATTGAAGAGTAGAGCCTATAACTACAATTTAGGTTTTTCTACATTTAGAGCGGTTTTCCTTTGAGTGTCGAAAGAAATTATGTGATTGCTTCAGTTTTGCATTGCTACGCTTTGTGGTAAAACCAAAACCATTCGCGACTTGCTCGCACGCGTTTTCCCGCGCTTGGCGCCGGTGACATGTATTTGCTTCGAGTTCTGATTGGTTCATTGGATTGTCTCCGTCTGCTGTGATCGGCCAGAGTAATTACTTTGGTTTTTTGAGCAAACGTGATGACATTTCGTTCTCGTGTCAGTTTTTGTAATTATCTACGTCACCACTAGCCCGCGAATACACTCCTCCTCACTCCATCAATAGTAAAAGAAATTAACTGATCAGTCGCTACCTTCATTTCTTGCCAGTCGCTCAGCTGTTTGTAGATGAGATTTCTTGTCACGGAGTTTCCTGTAACTTGTGACAACAGAAGTGACAGTCGATAGTCGCCATGTTGTTGGGCCGCATGGCATGCGTTGCTAATCTGCTTTCCCGTCAAATAACTGAAGATAGACTTCAAGTGATCACTTTCCTGCAAAGCAACGCATCTAAGATGAGTATCACAGCTTAGGTTAATATTGCTTGAGTCACAACACCCAGAAGCTACTCACATTACACAGTCACATGCAGTACCTGAAAATTAGCTTCATCTACTTCTCGGGAGATTCTTGTTTTTGCAGCCTCAGCCAACCAATTTGACAAAGCTGCTTTTCTGGCAACACGATTCTGATATGCTTTCCGGTCATCTGCAGTGCTGAGCAAACCTACAGCAGATATTGTCACCTCATTAAGCCTTAGTCAAAGGGGCACCGGGACGGTCATTTTCAAAAACCAAAAATGTTTTGTATTAACGAAAACAGAAATATCATGGTCCCGTTTTGTAATAAGCCGAACCGAGCCGAGCCGGATGGGCTCTGAATGAATTGCAACTTTGGTTTCCAACAGGGGTTGGAACAGTCCATGATTTGTTCCTCTTTCAAGAATTGGTTGATTTTGTTCTCTTGGTGTTTTAGTATTATTTTGTAAATAATTAAAGGTATTGTAGCATGGTTTTGACCAAAAAAGGTCAGAATTCTCGAGACACTGCTTCTTAAGGGGACATTGTTTGCTGAGGACGTTTTCACAATACAAATTTTCTTCGAATTTTTCTTGTTAAAACTTGTGTTTATTACCTTCTTCGTCTTCTTGATCTTTCAGTTTGCCCCAAAGAGCAACAACTAATTCCCAAACTAAACAGATCTGTTCTGTTGCTTCTCTTAGTGGACCTGAATCTGAAAGCAAAATAAGAAGAACGTCAATAAGAAATTGTCGTAAATACTGGATTTAAAAATAACCATTTACACTTGCATTACAGTGTTATAACCACTTCCACTTTCCCTCTTAAGGTTTAATGTAGTTCAAACTTTTGAGTCTGTGGATGAAATCCTAAAGTGTAACCATTCAAATGAAAGCAACTGAGCAGTACTTTTGGCTGTGGTACTGTTTATTATGCTGTACAAGGTGGTTCTAAATTTGAATCCGTGGTTGAAATCCTAAAGTGCGACCATTCAAGTGAAGGCTACTGAGCAGTACTTTCCTGTGGTGCTGTTTATTATGCTGTACAAGGTGGTTCTAACTTTTGAGTCTGTGGATGAAATCCTAATGTGTGACCATTCAAATGAAAGCAACTGAGCAGTACTTTTCTGTGGTGCTGTTTATTATGTTGTACAAGGTGGTTCTAACTTTTGAGTCTGTGGATGAAATCCTAAAGAGTGACCATTCAAATGAAAGCTATTGAGCAGTGCTTTCCTGTGGTGCTGTTTATTATATTGTACAAGGTGATTCTAACTTTTGAGTCGGTGGATGTAATCCCTACTACAGTACTTTCATGTGGTGCTGGTAATTGTTTTTCACTATTTCCAAAAAGACTTTTGATGTAATTGAAGGGCTGGGGCATAACCAATCTATGTTGAATTTGAACTATTTCACTCACAAATTGTGTTTTTGAGCTGAGAAAGTACTCTCTTGCTAATGTAATGACAAGTCCATGTAAGTTAGAGTAAAACAAAGCCAACCAGGCCAAAAGATCGTGTATTTTCACAAAAACAAAGACAAAATACATTTTGGCTACAAAGCATGCTATATGACTGTTCAAGTCAACACTTTTTTTTAAAAGGAATGTACGATGTTTTGGTCTAATTGAATCTCTTTGACTTCAGTTAATGTTAACCAGCCATTATTTTAATGTAATTTTTATCAAGAACCGACTCAATTTATCAACTTGAAAGTAGGATTGCCAAGTCAAAAAATAAGTTAGCTGTACATATCAATAAATGGGGTAAACATATATAAAGATAATATATTATATAAATGAACATCAATCGACGAATATAAACATTCGAAACGCACATGTTATGTTATGTTATTTATCAACGTTACTTAACAGTCTTAATCTGAAACTCTTAATTTCCGACTTGTCTGTAAATGTAAATGGGTGTATGTGAAGTATAATGTAATGTACCCAAATAGAACAATAAACAACTTTGAAATACAAAAATATATATATTTTAGTAACAGAATGCCTTTTTGGCTCAAAAAACACAAAGTTCGAAAATGGCTGTTTATGCCCCCCTTGGGGGGGGGGGGGGGGGGGGGGTACTCCCGACAATTTAGGATAGGTGTGTGCCACCAAGGTTCTCAAACCCTGACCCTATTTAGGGGTAGAAAATCGAGATTTGATATCCTTGTTAAGGCCCAATTCAGGCAGGCAGTACAGTTTAAACAGACCATATCTTTTTCGTTTTGCGCATTGGGGTGGATACCGCAATTTAGTGACCCTATCTAAGGAATATCTAAGGATCACAATACCAAAAAGGATACCCTATTTAAGGACTGAGCACCTCAAAAACCCTACCATATCGGGCGGCACATATCTATATACCCTAGTGTATATAAGGGAGTACCCCCACCCCGGGGGTATGCCCCCAGCCCTTGTCATTTGGTGTTTGCTACCTATGGCTTCCTTGTTCCTCCTGGCCACTTCAGCATGATGATGTAAAGCTTTAACATTAGTTGAGGGTCGAAAGAATGGACAGCCATCTTCAACAGACACCGAGGCATGGTGTAATTCTGCTTCAAGCACGGACTGATGCTGTGCCTAAAAATTTAGCTCATTAGAATATTAATTTTTATGATTAACATCATAAAGTTGAAACTAAGCCTTAGTGAAATCACAGCACATATTAGCATAAATCAGTGGCAGATCCCCCTCCCAGAAAATTGGAAAATCGTTTCATTCTCTGACATTGTTATTGTTGTTGTTGTTGTTTTCACTCTGGGCACCCCCGATGCAATAGATTCTGAATCCTCCACAGCAAATTATGCAACAAGCTTAAAATAAATGAGTTCTATAAGCATGAAAATAAAAGAAAACACAGAATAACTACGACATTTCCTTTCTTTTCATTATTTTCACTGACCAGCACAGTATCACTGCCGTGACTGAAATGTGAAGCGACATTAAGCTTCTCCAGTGTCACACCAAATGCTGGTGCTCCCTCACTGCTGCTCGGCTTTGGCTTTGGAGCCAAGAAATCCCCCACAAAGGAGGACTGAGTGCTGGGAGCTGTGGGCTGCTTCACTTGTTTTCCCAGAGGAGTACCACTGTGTACCAAGACGAACCCTGGCCCCCAGCCAACACGAAAGGAGCGTCCCATCATCAGGCCAGCATCACCCACAAGGTTCTCCTTTAGGTTGACTAGGGAGTCCTCTTTAGGGACCAAGCCAAACTGACTGCGCGCACCCACCACTTTAATTCCAATGTCCATTGCAGTACCAATAGCAGTTGGAAGCAGCATTGGCGAGGGCGGGGCTGCTGGAGTCATGTCATGTACCACAGGGTGTCTCAGAGGATACACTCCTGTTGGATTAACCAATAGAAAGGCTCATGACTAAAAAGTGCATTTAGCATGTTCATGATTTTACATCATCAGTAGTGATCCTTATGGTGGAGCAGTTCATCAACTTTTCTAATTAGCTCTCTCTCTCAGGGCTGATAAGACAGTATTCTTGAATAAATCAAGCATTTGATTGGGCTAAGAGTTGGGGATTCAAAGCTCTCTCTATTCTCCTTGCTTTTACACTTAGTGAAATGCACCATACCCTGAACTTACAACTCCCAAAAGAGTTTGGACCTATGGTTAATTTTGATATTTTTGTTGTTGTTGTTGTTGTTTTCATACTTGAGAACATGCAATGTAGCTACACTGCTAATTATAATAAACGTGCAGTTGTTGCTCTTCAACTGCTGTAGAACGTAATGAACTGGATGATGCATCAAAATGTACTCCCAACATTGTGTGAAAAATCAAAAGTTATTTTCTTTAGTTTTCTATTCATAACTAGACTGTACAACAATCATACTCCATTAATTACACTCTTTATTTTCATAGATACAATATAATAATAAGTATAAATTAAGGTTGATGTTAACATGTCGCTTGACAGATCAGATCATGTACAACACTTATGGACTTTCATAAAAGTTTCTGATCATTGTAGTTTAGAATACAAAGAGTTTTACACTAGTATTGCTAGTTACCATTCAGTAAAACTTAATAGTGATATTAGCACCTAACAATAAAATTTATTTAACACTCTTCTCCAGAGCTTTTCAGTGTCTAGTTGCATATGACATTACCGGTTATATTTTATTACTTTTTTTTAAACAATATGTGACCATGAACTTCGCATGGTATGTCCTAAAAAGCTCTGAGTTGGTCCTTAAACAGCTTTAAGAACATATATTTAGTACAAAACAGGGGGGGGGGGGAATCAGCTTTCTGTCCCCCATTTTTTAAATTAATAGACAAAAAATTATTATGCCTCACAACAAACCATCATGGCTGCCTGGGTGTAAAGGTTTGATTAAACAGTTCATTTTCTACTTCAACACCTATTAATAGTTTCCAAGGGCTAGCAAATCAAATCGCTTTACAACAAAGGACTTAACACTGGGTTTCTTATGATTTATTCCTAGGCTACCTACCCAAACTAATGTTAAAACTATTGTCAGTGTCCTTTATGCCATTGTCATGTATTTAATTACCTATCTTTGGGCTGCCAAACAATGACTGCGACAACTGCCCTGGTCCACCTGACTCATCCACACAGCGCTGGACCTTAGGAGATAGCAACGGCCCTAGCGGCATGACAGCAGGATACACAGAACTCTTAGAATGACCTGCTTTACTAAATGATGCACTCAGAAGGGATTTGTCAACAGAAGGACCATCCTTGGGTAAGTGCACTGATGACAACTGAGACTGATCAGCAAAAAATGATGCCTTCATGACCTGGATGCGCTGTGCATTCATTCCTAGCGCTGTTGCTAACTGGTGACTGGCTGGTGAGTTATCAAGTTCTTCTTCATCAGAATCACTTTCTTCTCTGCCGTCTTCTTCAAGCATTTCCTCTGAACACAGATTAACATGACAAGCATTCAGTTGAAATGTAATGTAAAAATTATTACAATATGAATAAGAATCCATTTTAGTTCAATGTTAATTATCATTGAATAAAGTACAATGCTACCCCAACATAATACACTCATACTGTCTAAGAACAGTTCACAGAAACACTTTGTTCCCTTTTTTTACACCTTTATGCTGGTTTTCTCGCCAATCAATCAATCCCTATGACACTTCCCCTTTAATAAATATATTATATTTTGTACCAGGGAAAGTTTCATGATCAATATCTGGCATGTCGCTGTCCTGGTCGTGTAAGGACAGAGCAGCTCTTTGCTTCTCCTTCTCATAAGCTTCCAGTTGCTGTTTCTTTTCTTGAAGATGTCTGAAGATTTCAAGTTTTTCTTTTTCCACAGAGTCGTCAACATCCTGTCAAGACAACAAAAAAATAACATCTGTTGTAGTTTAAAATGATCTCAGAAAAGTACAAATCAAACTAGTTTGATTTGTACTTTTCTTTGGCTTGAGGATTATGTCAATTAATCTTGAACAAACGAAAATCAACACTAAACTAGTTTGAAATCATTTTGACCTAAGATTCATTTTGAACTACAACATATCCATTAAGATAACAAGAGGCTACCCGTAGCCTATACTCGTACCGGTAATGTACGTTACTCGTGGGGAACACTTACGTAACACAACAACAGGCAAATAAAACCAAAATTAGTTTTGCTTCTGCTTGCATGTGTGCGTATTCTCGTACCCAGAAATGTCCCAGATCTAAAGCGATGCACAAATAAGAGACGGAAACAAAAACAATAAAAAGAAAAATGGAGAGCAAACTTTACCTCGTTGCTGTATCCGTCACGAGTAAACAGCAACAAACAATAAAACCCAAATTTGTTTCGCTTTTGCTTGCAAAACGACGCCGATTACACCGAATCCCAAGTACAGTGGGCTCAAAATTTCTCGCAGTGCATGCATGCCCAGATCTAACGCAATGCACAAAAGTAGATATGAAAACACGGTGGAAAACAAGGAGAAAAACGCAGGGCAATCCTTAACTCGTTGCCGTACTGGCACGAGTAATAAAAGTAATACAAGCAAAAAATTGTGCAACTTGTCACACAACAATGTTGCATTGCAGGTTGCAGCCTGATGTTATGCATAATTATTACCACCTATGTGCACAAAAAATTTTCATGTTGCAGAAAGTAGACATCACTTCTACACCTTTTGCAACATGAAAATTTGTTGTGGGGGTAGGTGGGGTGTCAGTAAAATATGGGGTCGGGGCCGGGGTGGGGGTGGGATTAGGTCTAGGATTAGGTATGAGATTAAATATAATCCCTTTACCTAATCCTAACACTATGCCTAATCCCATACCTAATCCTAGACCTAATCCCACCCCGACCACGGCCCCGACCCCACATTTTACTGACACCCGTGTAGGTGGTAATTCTCGCAACAAACAATGTCAACTTGCGATGCAACATTGTTACATGGCAAGTTGCACAAACATGTTGCCCATATTACTTTGCATTTAGTTTTCAGTTTTCTCTTTGGAAAAATAATTGGTTTGAATCGAAAAAGTAGTTATTATTTTGTAGAGTTTGCTTTTTGGTTCTTTTGTCTTTGTTTGTAAAAAGGAGCAAAAGGATAGAGCAAATACTTCACTTTGTCCAATAATTATTATTTGGTGTTTAACTGCTTGTTTGTTGTTGTGCTACTTCATTAGGCAGTAAAAGAAGTGCAAATTCATGATGTACATGAACTATACCACTGAAATCATCACTGTACCTGCACATGTGGTTTGAGTGGAGGTCTTTTCAGCTTTTTTGCCAGCTGTTCATCGTCAAGATACTCGTGCATTCCATACCGAGTGAAGTGCTCCACCTGAAGAACAAAACAAAATATTGGATATTTTTTCTAAGGACAGCTACAATGTACACACTGTTAACACTAGAGAAGGCTGAAGTAAAATGGCTTTTAATAGACTCAGACATATCTATGACTTATGCTTATAAAGATAAGGGAGGAAACAGAAACATGTTGTTTTGTAAGGATACATGTAAATGCTATGGAAAACACAGTTCAGAGACAGAAGTTACATGTAAGGGACAACAGGCTTCTTAGAATTTCTATAGTTTTATGCTCACATAAACTTACAGTAAAAACCCAGTTTCCATTGTCAGGGTCATAATCAAGGAAAGTTGCTCCAAGTTTTGCTGTTGCATTTTCCACTCTCTGTTGCCATCCTTGAAGCTTCAGTCTTTCTGGACTCTGCACAAAACAACAACACATGCTAATGAATACACCTTCTTCCAATACCATATTAAGCCACTCAATAGGGCCATTTATACGACAGAAAATAAGACACGTCTTATCTAAGACGCGACTTAAATAAGACGTGAACCTATCGTATAAACAGTACAAAATAAGCATTCGTGTCTTATTTTAGACGTGTCTTATCTTAGAACAGGGTTTTCAGCTGTTCTTATTTTGTCCGCGTCTTAAATAAAACGTGAACTTCCTCGTATAAATGCTTTCGCGTCCTAAATAAGACATGCACAACAAGTTCGCCGTATCAAAAATAAGACGCGAACCATTTATACGTGATCTTCGCATCTTGTGTTGGACGCAAACGTATAAATGGTACACTTCACATCTTATTTAAGTCACGTCTTAGATAAGATGCGTCTTATTTTCTCCCGTATAAATGGCCCTAACATGAAATTTGAAATTATAACTAATTTAAATAATATACAGTAAGGGCTTTATTAAAGTGTCTGCGACAAACATGGCCATCAGTGGGAACCCTCTATTAATTGGGGACAATAAAACTATGAAACTATACAAGACTAAAAGTACACGTAAAATTATTTAGATTATCTCTAGTTATTACAGTGAGGGCACAGTAATGACAGCCATTGTCTAGTAAAGAGTTATAAGGCCCAGTATTGGCCATTATGCTACATGCAGTGAGGAGTGAGGGGTGAGGCTTTTATTGTTCAGAGGCACGTGAAGTATAATGGACAATACTGGGTCTTTAAGTTCCATATCTAGATCTTCTGTTAAATGTCTGGATGAAGGGAAGTTTTCTCAAATTTTCAGGTAACATATGTTCCATATTTTTGGCTCTGCAGGGTTGCCACTCATTAGAACATAAAAAATTCCCTGACTTTTCCCTGACTTTAAAACAATTTTCAATGACTTTGCATTAGGCGAATTATGGCGAATTATGGCAACCCTGCTCTGAGTATCTGAGGGTTACTTACCTACTCACTATAATTGGCTTGTGTGAAGACGTCATCATGACATACATGTATGACATAATAGAGTGACATCATCACATCATACAACATAATAGAGGTGACATCATCATGACATCATGTGACATAACAGGGTGACAAAATTGAATATTAAAATTTTCTGTTCTATATTTTTGGCCCTAGGTATCTGTGGGGAAGCTTCTCATACTCACTGTAATTGGCTTGTGCGAAGACTTGTCATTTGGCCAAACTTTCTCCAGGGTGATTTCAGCTTTCTTGTTCAGCTTCTCCCCAACAGGAGGTTTGTTAGGATAAGTGTCTGGATAAACTTCTATCTCACGGCGCCTGAAGAACACTAATAAAATGAACGTTAAGGTTAAGTTGCATCACAGCTACAACATCTAATGTGTTGCCAAAGCTTCATTTCTTGTAAAGGACTTTAAGTTTAATTCTTACCAATCTCATCCAAATTAAGTCCAGCAACATTAGTACGACCGTAAAACTTGACTTGGCCATAACCTTCCCGACCAACAACAAAGTCGTCAACGAATACATCTCCACTGCTGTCAGTCATCTGGTTGAGTTCATTTATTGGTGGTATGGTGTAGTACTCAGACCTAAAGGAATGAATTTGGGGACAAACACATCATTGCACTTTCTTAAAAATAACACTTGTGGTCTATTTATAGTCACATTATGGTCTACTAGCTAATTCTAGATCTGAGTAGATGTAGATCTACTACAAACAACTCACTCTAGAAAGTTGGTTTACTGACTTAGAACAAACATCACTGAACCGATGCCAACAGGTATACATTTTCCTTGTGGGCTACAAATGACTTGTGATCATAACAATTAAGAGAGATGAACATTCTTAAAAGTGCTATGAATGGTCATTGGAACATCATGGCAAAACTGACCAATGTCATCAACAGCCAGACATTAATATCATCAAATGACAATTTACAATTCACAAGACTCCGAAGATGACTTCTGATCAGGTTGTCAATTAATGTCAGTTGTTATGAACAACAACTCTTTTCAGAACTACATGTACACTAACCACACAATCAACACACCACTTTACAATGTATATCAGTACATGTATCCTCGCCTTTTCAAAGTTATACCACACATTTCTCTTGCTGCACTCTCCGACAAATCCTCTTCTGCCAGCTCAGAACTCCTCAAGCTCTCCTGATCCTCATCTCGCCTTGTAACACGGCGGACATTTAAGTCTGTAATGGTTGTATCCAATGATTCTCTTGTTGCAGCCTGCGAGAACCTCACACCAATAGGACTAGCGCTTTCACTGGTATTAACCCTGTCGTCAGCATCCTTACTCCTCCCCTCCTCCGCAGGAACGGTGGAACTCCTCACAGGCGATGCATGATGTGATGATGGAGGGGAAGGTGGGAAAGGGGAGCTGGTCACTGGCAGGTCATCATCTCCCAAGGAGTGCAGCTTGACTCGGGTTGTGTCAACTATTGACAAGGGTGAATCCTAACAAGAAGATACATGTAAGCCCAGAGTGATCATGTCTCATAACCTCTTAACCCTTTAAGCTCCAATAATTAATTAAGGCTAATAAATGCCTATTTATTCTTATATCACTACGTAAAGAGGGGTATAAACAGTCTGAAATAGACCTCTTCAATGCTATACATTGTAGTTCTGCCTAACATAATTTATGCCTTATCGGTATAATAAAATGCTCTGAATCTGACCTCATTCATGTACAATGTTTTTTAGACCACTGCTTTAAAAGGAAATTTACGTCAAAGCCTATCAGTGTATGTATTTAGTATTCTAGAAAGACAAGATGAGAATATGTTTTAAAAAGTATCCAATTCTTGTTAATTATGCCATGTATTAAATCACCCAATTACAATCTTAGAAAAAAGACCAGTTACAAGCCAAAAATGAATACGGACTATGCGTTTTAAAAACTCTTTTATCAATTGCTTAATATTTATGTAATTTTAACTTGCTTTTTTAACACCTTGTAACATACATGTGAGACATGTATTTTTATCTTTTGAACAATAATTAACAACTTTTCACTGAAGTAGAGGTGGCCAGTGGTGGATGTTGACCACTACACCACGGTTCCTACATGCATGCACACTATACTGTATTATTATTTTACTTTTAGAGTCTGAACGTACCTCTGCGACAGACTTGCTCTTGATAACAAGCTTCTTGATGTTCTTTCTGGGTACAAATGTGTCAGGACTCAAGCCAGATTCTTCCTCCAACCCTTCAAACAGTTTGGACTGTGAAACAAAAAGCAAATTATCATAGATGTATGCTTGTAAAATATCATCAAGAAAGAAAAGCAAAAAATGTAAAGCCAGGAAAATAACAAACCTTATTCATGGTGTGATTATTGATTGGTCGTGGTTTAATTCTGGCTGATGGACGAGGAGATACCTGCCAAAGAGAACAACAACAAGTTTTATTTCAAATTAAAGTTTAAGTTTACAAATGTTTTGTCCGCAATTAGCAAGGGCTATTCGAAGCGGACACAGGAGAAAAAAGAAAATTTTATAATATACAGCTATTTCAATTTAGGTTGCCGGATGATAGCTTCAAGCGTACACAACGAGACCGCAAGGTACTTTGGGGTTTTTATGAATACAATAAATTGACGAAAGCAAATTAAAATGCCTCGTCCATACAGCGAAGGCAAACATTTATGGTGCTAACATCCACCTCACTCATCGCACTAAACGCAAAAAAAAATGCTAACTTAAGCTAAGACCAATTTACAACTACCCATAGTAACTTGCGGTCTCGTTACGTACGCTTGAAGCTCTCATCCAACAACCTAAATTGAAATAGCTGTATATATATGTATAAAACGAACAATCCTAGAAGCAATCTAGTTTGTCGTGTTGTTTATGTTCAGAGTGAGACAGGAAGGCAGACTGTAGATAAAAACCGGAAGTACACAATGTGAACAAGAAATTCTTCAGAAAATGAACATCGTACAGCATATTGATTAGAACAGATTAGAACATCTGGCAGAGCTCCAGATATCCCTGTGTCAATACAGAAGAGAAAATATCCGGATTTCACAAGTGATATGAAAAACATTCATCTGACTGATAATGTTACTAATTGAACAAGGACTAAGTAAACATGAAATCTTGGGAATTTCTCAATAGTAGAGATTTATAAGAAAGTAAATCTTTACCTTATAATGTGACGGGGTGGTGGAAATCTTCTGAACAGAACTTGAAGTAGAACTTGATGCTCTCTCTGTCCTGGCCTTCTCCTGTTCAACAACATATCACAAATCAAACTTACATGTATTTCATCACCATGCTGTTGTTAAAATGTGACCTCCAGAATTTTTCCGTTTGTGATTATGTGAGCTTCGAGATTGCCAAGTACACAAGGAAAATAGACCGTCATTCAAGAGCCTCCCATGCTTGTTGTTTGTTAGTCATTTTCAAAGTTTAAGTTGCCAGCCATCTTCCCTGCAGTTGCTAGAGCTAGCTGGCTGGCTGACTTTAAAGCTTCCCTCTTAAAAGAATCACAGGGTACCCAAAACACAGGGTATCCAAAGGCTCCCAACTATGAAATTTATGGTACCGGCACTTAAGATTTATGCAAAAAGTATGTTTTTTTCTAGTTGCCTGAAGACAAAAGTTAGTAGCCTGATGCTCCCAGGCACTGCTAGAGCACAAGCCTGCTAACACATGCTTCTTGATAGCTGGATTCAGCCAATCAGATTGTGCTGCTTGTTGGATACATTAATTGAACTATGCACATTATTTCCCCATTTTGCTCATTACAGATTATTCTACCCACTTGACATGTTATTTTGGAGTAATTCTTTTTTAAATGGTTTTCAGTTTTGGAGCTTGAGCCTACAATTCAATGACAGATGCCTCCTTAGCTGTACATGTACCACAGGCAGGGTCAGCGCTTACATGTACCACAGGCAGGGTAACCACTTACCACTAAAGAATTCCTGAAGAGTGGTGAGTCCCCAAATGGAGAGTTGGCCAGAATTTTAAGTTGTTGCTCTAGAAGCTGCTGCTGCTGTTGCTGTTGTAAAGTATTCAGAGCTGTATTTTGGGCACTGCAGTGAAACAGAAAATTATATGAGACAGCACTTTATTTAAGGAAAGGTTACATTATTATAATAATAAAACACATCTACTTGTACCCCAAAACAACAAGGTGTTATTTAAAGGGGAAATGACTTAAACCCAGGAGTTTCAGTTATCTGTCTAGTATCATGTAAATGTAATGTAATGTAATGTACAGTAAACCTTTACATATGTATTTAAAGAGATATAATCAAACAATCAAACCTATCTCCATTCTTACACAACACTTTCTGGCCATTCTAGTGAGGTTAACATTATGAAAATGTTTCAGCAAGATGTTTTGAGTGAAAGGATTAGCCATTGGAACAAGTAAACATGGCTGTCATAGAAGGGTGGCTCTTGCAAGGAAGGGGGCATAAATTGTGTGGAGATTTGACTGTAGAAAACCAATCACTGTGTAGCAAGAAGCAACAAAAGAAGGGGGTAAAAAGTGGGTGGTTCAATTCCTCTACCCCTACCACCCTGCACAAAGGCATTGGCCAATCATGAGAAGAAAGAGTTTACCTTCCGAGGGTGCTTATTCCAAGACCAGCTGTTTGTTGAGTACCCAGAGTACCAAATGCACCTGTAAAAAACAGTCTCATCATCTCAAGCTGTACTATCACTAACTGTATTTTAGTAATGTTAACTCATTATTAGTAAGTACAAAATTGGACAAAATAAAGTGCTTCCCAGAGCTTTAATTGAATGGCCATAATAATTATTAAGAATTAAATCTACGGCATCAAAAGTTAGAACCACCTTGTACGGCATAATAAACAGTACCACAGGAAACTTCTGCTCAAATCCTGTTGTAATTTAAAATGAATTTTAGGTCAGAATGATTTCAAATTAGTTTAGTTTTTATTTCATTTGTTCCAGATTTATTGCCATATATTATCCTAGGACATAGAAAAGTAAAAATCAAACTAGTTTGAAATCATTTTAACTGAAAATCATTTTAAAAGTTACAACATATAACCATTGGCATTCAAATAAAAGCTCTTCTGCAGCACTTTTCAATGTGAATGTTTGCTTTTCAGTATTTTTTCAAAATAAAATTTGTGATTTTCTTTTACTTTATTTTCAGTTAGGAGTCCATTGTAAAAGAGTTAAAATATACACACATTCTTATCACTTACCTGTTCCTAGGGTCCCTGTGCCTAATCCCGTTGCTGTGCCTAGTGTCCCTGTGTTACCAAAGAGCCCTGTGCCTGTATTGGTACCAAACGCCGTCCCTGTACCAAAGCCAGTGGGTTTAGCACCAAAAAGACTCCCTCCTGTGCCTGCCGTAGTACCAAATGCACTTGTTCCCAGGCCACCAGTACTGGCACCAAAGTTAAATCCTGTTTGGGGCTTATTCTGTGCACCAAATAACCCACCAGTTGTCCCAGTGCCAAGTGTTGCTAAAAGAAAAGGATACATTTTGAGGCATTGCATCCATCAGTCAATCAATCAATCAAACTTTATTTTTTTTTTTTGTTTTTTTTTAAATTCAGTATTCAGCTCTTTACTGATCATAAGCAAAAAAGTAAAACTCAATTCCTATATAGTAATTGGCTTGTCCACTTATAACTTTTATTTATTTATTTATTTATTTATTTTTATTTGCCATACAAACTTTATTTGTGAAGGGTAATTAACAATTAGACCCGTAGCCCAAAAGGGCTACGGGTCAATAGCCCATGAGGCGAAGCCGAATGGCTATTGACCCGTGGCCCTTGAGGGCGAAGGGTCTAATTGTTTTAGTATCACCCAACTAGTAGGACAGAAAAAGGCAATAATAAAAAAAAGCAATTGCAAGTTGAAGAAATATTTATTTGGGAATAAAACAAAAAATAAAACCGGCGAATTTCGCTACTCGATGACTATTACTATTAGACCCCTAGTAGCGTAGCCAATCAAAATGCAGGATTTGCATTAGTCCACTAGTTGGGTGATACTAACACTAAATAGTGCACAGCACCAAATTAACTACACTGTGGAACTCAAACAAATACAAGATCATGTTTTACATGCAGTTTCATTTTTAGTTAAGTTGTTTATAACTTGCAAGTACAAAAATCACCTGACAATTGAAGACATCAGAGCATAACCATTCTAAATCGAATTTTGGTCGTTTATTTTTTCTCATACAAATGAGCTGAATTTTTGCATGTGGTCTCCAAGTTAATAGAAAACCACAGCCCTGTATTTGTTTCCGCTGGTTTGCACTTTGTTTTCAAGTAAAAACGTATCCAATCAGAACAAACAACCAGCAGCTATGCAACGTTTCGCTGATTTCATTGTTCAGGAAAACAACAGTTTCTTTTGTTTCTCGTTCAACAAAATATCTCCAAAAGTGCTACTGAGTTTTTGCATATTATGTTTTTACTAGAAAAAGAAATACAAAACAGTGGGAAAAAATACAGGGCTGTGGTTTTGTATTAAAATAATTGGAGACCACATGCATAAATTAAGCTCATTTGGATGAAAAGAAATAACAGAACAAAATTCAACATAGAATGGTTCTGCTCAATTTGAATACATCTTAAACTGTTTGAAGTAATATTAATCAAATTTTGAAGGTCCACAAGAAATCAAAGATAATCAGGTGTCGTGGTTCTCATGACTATTAAACTTGAATAATAAATTCATTAATTTCAACAAAACTTTGAAGCAACTACACATCAATTTAATACCTCAAAATGGTGGTTTTGTTTAACTGCTGTAAAACTTATAAGTCAGATTAACCATGTGAATTAAACAAGCAAGCAGTTTCATGTCCTTGACACAGGGGTCTGAGAGTCAATTAGCATGTTTATGCCATGAACACTCATTTGGTTTTTCATAAATTAGAAAGATTAAACAGATAAAAACACACTACTTACTTCCAAATGGCTTGGCTCCAAAAAGTGTAGACTGATAAAAATAAAGCAATAATAATAAGAATTTTTAATGTCACAAAATCTAGGAATACATTTGGGATACAATTTGTATGCATTGTTTCCTGCAACTACTACTAACAGTATTTATAGAATGAAGATCCAAGGCAAAGAACAAAATTGTCGACAAGTAATTTAATTGATTCCTTCATCTTTTTTGTGAGACTTGAATACAAAGAAAAGAACTCTCATCAAATATAATATTATGTTAACTAGTTCAAATTTTTCTTTGATTTAAAAATGCATGTTTCAACCAGTTTGATTTTCATTTTCCTTTGTCTAGGAATATGATAAGGAATGTGAGACAAAGAAAAGTTTAAATAATATACATGTATTATGCTTATTATTTTGCCTAATACATATTTTACATTCTCCAATGCTTACGATGCATCTTGTCTCAGATTCCATTTTACAGCCATGCTCCGTCACGCGTGACCAGTATTTTTGAAAATTGAATGGAGTTTTCAAGATTACGCGTCAGTTTTGAAAATTCATTCCGAGATTCGGAATTCCCATGAGAATTTTACCGCATTTTCGGAAACAAGGAGCAACAAAATATCATTTTGTTTGAAATGTTACATATCCGAACAATATTTTATTAGGTTTTTTCATGCGTGCAGCGAAGTTATTTTCCGTTATTTCGTGACTTTCAAAGTGTTTTCCACAGAGATCTTCAAGGTTTCATTCAAATCTCGGACGTTACAAAGAAATATTCAAATGTTCATTTCATTCTCTAGATTACTGGTCACGCATGACGGAGCACGGCTGTAACCCTTAAGACCCCAATGCTTAATCAATCAGAGAAGTTATGAGAATTAAGGACATATTTTAACAACTTCTCCCCACTACTTTCATAAGAAATGTATGGAGACAAGTAAGGAGAATTTGAATTTTGATATTGGGGATTACAGGGTAAAAGCAAAGTCGCACACCAACCTGTTGTTGTGTCTGTCCAAATCCTGTTTGTCCGAACAGTCCTGTTCCAGTTTGTGTCTGGCCAAAGCCTGTGTTTTGAGCTCCAAACAAACCAGTGGATGCAGACGTTGTCGGTGTACCAAACAGGCCAGTCTGAAGACAAGAAAATATATTGTCATGGTCAAAGATTTTGCATTGATTCCTCATTACCCAATTTCCTTTCTAGAACTAGTAGCCCAGCCCCAGTTGTTCAAAATTGTGGATAGCTACAGTACCACTGGATAAATCTCTAACCAGTGGATAATGCAACCGATTTTGTTAACATTTATCGATCAGATCTGGACTTATCTGATGGATAGCATTAAATACACTCTATGAACAACTTTTCCCAGGAGTATTTTTTAGGGTTGATCACTTCTTAGCATTCTCGCATACACTTTGGAATTTCATTGACATCAGTACAGCCAATAAGTTGAACCAATGATAAGAGGATTTTAATTACAAATTATCTCCACAACCAAACTAAAAGGACATAATTCCCAGTGATCAGCAATACACAAGGATGCAGCAAAGAATAAAACACAATAAAACAAACACACAAAACATTATCCTTACTGTTTGTCCAGTGGAAGTCTGTCCAAAAAGACCTGTGGTTGTTCCTGTACCAAAGCTTGTGCCAAACGCTGTTGATGTTGTACTCGACGTTGGCGTGCCAAACAGACTTCCTGTTTTCTGACCACCAAACAGTGAACCTGTTGTCTGCTGTTGCTGTTGTTGACCAAAGAGGGAAGGTGTGGTGGTATTACCAAACAAGCTTCCTGAAAAAAAAATAATAAAAAATTATTAAATAATTATTAATAAACAAGAACATCATGACATTCATGCGTATAGCTGCCCAGTGACACAAAAGTCAACCCTAGTTAGAAAAAGAGTTAAACCCCAAAAAGTCACAGTAGAACCACATTGTACGGCAACAACAAATAACACCATCAAAGAGAACTTAAAAAAAATTAATTAATGGAATGGTCAAACCATAGGAATTCATTCACACACTCAAAGTTAGTACAACCTTGTACATAATAAACAGCACCACAGGAAAGTACTGCTTGATAGCTTTTGTTTGATTAGTCACACCATAGGATTTCATCCACGCACCCAAAAGTTAGGACCACAACCTCGTCCCGAAGAAAATGGGGTTCAAAATGGCGATGATTGTGTCAACAATGTCGTCGCCTATTGTAGATTTGACTCTGGAATTTAGAGAGAGCATTAACAGTACTGACAAAGTGAATCTTAAAAAATAACTGAAGATTTCATCAATACCAGTTGTTCCAAATCCAGTTGTCGGTTTCTGTCCAAAGGTGGATGTTGTTCCAAATCCTGTTGTTGTATTTCCAAACAGACCTCCTGAACTTGTGCTCGTTGACAAACCAGAAAAGCCAGTTGTGGCAGAAGCACCTGTTTTACGTCCAGCTTCATAATCTTCAATTCTCAGCTCCTGTTAATGACAAATAGAGATCAAAATCTTTAAAGACACATTGTAGTGATTTAGCTGAGTTTGGGAAATGAAAAGTGAAAAACATGAAGATTAAGTTGCACACCAGCCACAAGGTGCCTTTTCCCTTTCCATTCAGCATCTGTACTACAAGACTCATTGATAACTCAGATATCCACCTAATTCAATAAAGGTTGATTTGGTCATTGGGCATTGGGAAGCTATTGTCTGGCGGTCACTCAAGCAAAGCACTGCATTGTGTTCCGTATGCCCAAATGCCAAAGCCCAATTATTACCAATGACCAATTGCCAAAGCAGCCTTTGCTGAATTAGGTATATACATGTAGGATAGGATATATAAACATCAACATCAACAAAACACCAAGCTAACAACATTTGTTCAAAGGCGATGTTAAGGACATTCGCGCAAAAATCTTCTAACATTGATTTTTTGTATAAAATTTTTGCTGCAGCTCGTGCATGATGTAGCATGGCGTTGCAACATGAATTGCGTGCGCAGTTAGGATGCGCATAAACAATTTGTGCGAACGTCCTTAAGTTTAAGTTCTGTTATATGACAAAACAAAATAATATATGTACAATGTATGTATTTACAGCACAACCTCAAACAATATTTTGAAATTACAATAGCCCCTGGCCCCCTTGAATAGTCAACCACTGTTGGGCTGTTAAAAAACAAATCATCCCTGGCTATTGTTCATATTTTTAAACCCAAAAACTCAAACTCTTTTTAATACACTGTAGTTTAGTGTTTCCCCATTGAGATAATACAATCATTACTGTATTAATTTTGGCTTCCTTTACCTCTAAACACTTCTTTTCATAAGTTGGCATGACTGTAATACACTGATGTCTGATGCTGATGTTAGTTGTAATCCCATTTTTGACCAAAGGATCACTCCCTGTAACAACCTAATGGGATTAACATTACAGTTGTTTATTGTTATAAACACAAAGTGATCAGACTCGGTCAGCTGCAGTGATGCAGGCAACTGCAAGAATTCACCAGCCGTTATTATCTTTGCAAGTTTAGCAATACAATTTGGGGCAAACAGCCCACTATTACAGCAGTTTTCAATTGAGTCTCGAAAGTAATTACACAATTGCTTTGGTTTTGCATTGCTACGCTTTGTGATTGGCTAAAAAATCTCATGCCACTTTCTTGACCAATCAGAAGTAAAACCAAAACCAATCATGACTTGCTCACACGCGTTTTCCCGTGCTTGGCACCGCCGACATGTAATTGCTTCGAGTTCTGATTGGTTCATCAGATTGTCTGCGAGTTTTGTGATTGGTCAGAGCAATTACTTTGGTTTTGGTTTTACAACACTCAATTGAAAACCGCTCTATCACCCATTTAAGGATTTTCTTCTGTTGAAGTCTGCCCTGGCCACCCATATTGTTGATCAAAGAAAACTTTAATTTCAATTACTTTATTGCATTTATACCTACACCTGTTTTGCACATTTTTTTAATTAGCACTTGTACTTAACACCTACTCTGCACATTTGTGTGTATGGGAAACCTTTGCAGTGGGTGGGGGTGATTAGAACATACACAGTATATTCCTGCTGGCTCCTCTGTTGGCATCCTGAGGATATTAAAGCCCTAGGAACTGCAGTTGCTGCATTCATACACAATGCTACTTGTAGATCAAGGGTTCTGTTTTTGTCAGCATTTCACACTGCCGATCATCAAAATTCAAGGAAAATACCAAAATTGAAATTTTACAATATATTGAAAAACAAAATTAATAGTACCATGCAAAAGTACTGCTGAAGAGGTTTCAATTGAATGGTCACAGCATAGGATTTCATCAACAGACTCAAAAGTAAGAACAAATGGTACCAAGCAAAAGTACTGCTGAAGAGGTTTCATTTGAATGGTCACACCATAGGATTTCATCAACAGACTCAAAAGTTAGAACAAATGGTACCATGCAAAAGTACTGCTAAAGAGGTTTCTTATGAATGGTCACACCATAGGATTTCATCAACAGACTCAAAAGTTAGATCTTCACTACATGTCTCCATTATTGATGGTTAAATCATATAATCTACATATAAATAAAATATCAAAACTTACAGTAAACTTGACAGGTGTCCCAGTAGTTGCAGTGCCAGCGGTTCCTAACCCTGTAACATAAAAAAATCAATGCACATCAACTGAAGAATGATTTGAATTTTCTTCTGGAAAAGATCAAGGGATGGGTTTTTTTAGTTTTTCCAACATTGGTAAATAGTCTGTTTGCCTAAAATAACTGTATTGGTAAAAAAAAGTAATCCTCTTGAGCAGTGTACAACAAACTCCCTCAATCCCTGTAAGGCGGGCACCACTCATCGACTATTTTCCAGGTCTGACTGAATTTCACTTTTTCATCTCTAACTAAATTCCCTATAAGATGGACACCACAGTTACACAGGCAACTCATTAAGGCAGACACCTAACTAATTATAAGGTAGACACCTCACTAAGGCAGAAACCTCACTAAGGCAGACACCTCACTAAGGTGGACACCTCACTAAGGCAGACACCTCACTAAGGTGGATACCTCACAAAGGAGGACACCCCACTAAGGCAGACACCTCACTAAGGAGGACACCTCACCAAGGCAGACACCTCACTAAGGAGGACATGCACCTCACTAAGGCAGACACCTCACTAAGGCAGACACCTCACTAAGGTGGACACCTCACTAAGTAGGACACCCCACCAAGGTGGACACCTCACTAAGGTGGACACCTCACTAAGGTGGACACCTCACTAAGGTGGACACCTCACTAAGGCAGACACCTCACTAAGGTGGACACCTCACTAAGTAGGACACCCCACCAAGGTGGACACCTCACTAAGGTGGACACCTCACTAAGGTGGACACCTCACTAAGGCGCCTCACTAAGGTGGATACCTCACTAAACCTCACTAATTAAGGCAGACACCTCACTAAGGCGGACACCTTACTAAGGCAGACACCTCACTAAGGTGGACACCTCACTAAGGCAGACACCTCACTAAGGGGGACACCTCACTACGGCAGACACCTCACTAACGGGGACACCTCACTAAGATGAACACATCACTAAGGAGGACACCTTACTAAGGTGGACACCTCACTAAGGCAGACACCTCACTAAGGTGGACACCTCACTAAGGCAGACACCTCACTAAGGTGGACACCTCACTAAGGTGGACACCTCACTAAGGCAGACACCTCACTAAGGTGGACACCTCACTAAGGCAGACACCTCACTAAGGCAGACACCTCACTAAGGTGGACACCTCACTAAGGCAGACACCTCACTAAGGTGGACACCTCACTAAGGTGGACACCTCACTAAGGTGGACACCTCACTAAGGCGGAAACCTCACTAAGGCAGACACCTCACTAAGGTGGACACCTCACTAAAGCAGACACCTCACTAAGGTGGACACCTCACTAAGGTGGACACCTCACTAAGGCAGACACCTCACTAAGGTGGACACCTCACTAAGGTGGACACCTCACTAAGGTGGACACCTCACTAAGGCAGAAACCTCACTAAGGCAGACACCTCACTAAGGTGGACACCTCACTAAGGCAGACACCTCACTAAGGTGGATACCTCACAAAGGAGGACACCCCACTAAGGCAGACACCTCACTAAGGAGGACACCTCACCAAGGCAGACACCTCACTAAGGAGGACATGCACCTCACTAAGGCAGACACCTCACTAAGGCAGACACCTCACTAAGGTGGACACCTCACTAAGTAGGACACCCCACCAAGGTGGACACCTCACTAAGGTGGACACCTCACTAAGGTGGACACCTCACTATGGCGCCTCACTAAGGTGGATACCTCACTAAACCTCACTAAGGCAGACACCTCACTAAGGCGGACACCTTACTAAGGCAGACACCTCACTAAGGTGGACACCTCACTAAGGTGGACACCTCACTAACAGGGACACCTCACTAAGATGAACACATCACTAAGGAGGACACCTTACTAAGGTGGACACCTCACTAAGGCAGACACCTCACTAAGGCACCTCACTAAGGTGGACACCTCACTAAGGTGGACACCTCACTAAGGCGGACACCTTACTAAGGCAGACACCTCACTAAGGCGGACACCTCACTAAGGCAGACACCTCACTAAGGGGGACACCTCACTACGGCAGACACCTCACTAACGGGAACACCTCACTAAGATGAACACATCACTAAGGAGGACACCTTACTAAGGTGGACACCTCACTAAGGCAGACACCTCACTAAGGTGGACACCTCACTAAGGCAGACACCTCACTAAGGTGGACACCTCACTAAGGTGGACACCTCACTAAGGCAGACACCTCACTAAGGTGGACACCTCACTAAGGCAGACACCTCACTAAGGTGGACACCTCACTAAGGTGGACACCTCACTAAGGTGGACACCTCACTAAGGCGGAAACCTCACTAAGGCAGACACCTCACTAAGGTGGACACCTCACTAAAGCAGACACCTCACTAAGGTGGACACCTCACTAAGGTGGACACCTCACTAAGGCAGACACCTCACTAAGGTGGACACCTCACTAAGGTGGACACCTCACTAAAGCAGACACCTCACTAAGGTGGACACCTCACTAAGGCAGAAACCTCACTAAGGCAGACACCTCACTAAGGTGGACACCTCACTAAGGCAGACACCTCACTAAGGTGGATACCTCACAAAGGAGGACACCCCACTAAGGCAGACACCTCACTAAGGAGGACACCTCACCAAGGCAGACACCTCACTAAGGAGGACATGCACCTCACTAAGGCAGACACCTCACTAAGGCAGACACCTCACTAAGGTGGACACCTCACTAAGTAGGACACCCCACCAAGGTGGACACCTCACTAAGGTGGACACCTCACTAAGGCGCCTCACTAAGGTGGATACCTCACTAAACCTCACTAAGGCAGACACCTCACTAAGGCGGACACCTTACTAAGGCAGACACCTCACTAAGGTGGACACCTCACTAAGGTGGACACCTCACTAACAGGGACACCTCACTAAGATGAACACATCACTAAGGAGGACACCTTACTAAGGTGGACACCTCACTAAGGCAGACACCTCACTAAGGCACCTCACTAAGGTGGACACCTCACTAAGGTGGACACCTCACTAAGGCGGACACCTTACTAAGGCAGACACCTCACTAAGGCGGACACCTTACTAAGGCAGACACCTCACTAAGGTGGACACCTCACTAAGGCGCACACCTCACTAAGGAGGACACACCTCACTAAGGTAGACACCTCACTAAGGACTAGACACCTCACTAAGGAGGACACCTCACTAAGGCAGACACCTCACTAAGGAGGACACCTTACTAAGGCAGACACCTCATTAAGGCAGACACCTCAATAAGGCGGACACCTCACTAAGGCGGATATCAAGAACTAGTCCCAAAGGTGTCCAGCTGAGACAAAGTTTACTATATCACCAGATCTATCAAAATCCAAATTGCAATTGACGTTTCAGCACATATGTAGGACTTGTTGGTCCCAAAATGTTAATACAAAAGGCATAATGAGTGTTAATTTCCATCCCTTGCAGAAGCCCTGAGCAGTGTCTTTAAATCATCATAATTTACCTTGAAAACCTGAAGTGGTCGTACTCTGTCCAAACAATGAGGAGCCTGTCTGTTGACTGGCTCCAAACAGACTGGTACCCTTGTTTGCTGTGTTCCCAAACAGACTGGAACCTAAAGAAACAATGAACATTTAAATCCTGTCTTGCAGACAACTCGCTATAATGCACACCATATTATTATGGACAAGTCTCAGGGACTATTACAGACTCTCTCTGTTATGGACACCAAATTGTGGTCATGAGGTGTTACTCTGTAAAAGCTGGAGTTTATCGTGAAGAACCTTTGATGAAACATGGGCGAAAGAGAATTATGTAAGGAGGGGAACACTTCCAATTTTTCATGATGCACGTTTTAGGATCTCCATTTTCCCTTTTTTTGCCTTATTACTTCGTAATAATGTACATTGTAATAGCCTGTTCCTGCTGTTTTCTAATTTTTGGCTATTACAGTTAATAAAGTTAATGAAGAGTTGTTAGCCAAGTCTTGGTTGTCCTGTTGTTGATGGCATGAATTATAATGGGAGAGGATACAGATACAGGTTAAAGCAACATGGAACCGAAAGAGCTGAAAGAGCAAAATTCTATGCCCTATTTCTGAACAAACTGTGAGAAACCTTCACTGAATTCCAGCTCAAAACGCAACCATTAGGATAGCACTTATTTGTTGTGGTTATTTTTTGGTTTGGTTTGAAAATTTTCAAACCAGTTTGATTTTCCTTTGTTTCAGATTACGGCAATGAACTTGAGACAAAAGAAAAAGAAAACTAAACTGGTTTGAAAATTTTTAAACCAAACAGTGGGTACATTAAAGTTCATATCATAACACTTGTTCAAACTAACCAGTTGTTCCAAATCCTGTTGATGTTCCAGTACCAAAGGCAGTGGTCTGTCCTGGTGTCTGGAAAACACTTGTGCCTGTGGTACTTTTTGCTGTATTGCCAAAAAGACCAGTCCCACTTGACCCAAAACCACCAAATGAAGCTGTTTGAACAAAGCAACAATTTAATAAAAAATATTAATTCATTTAATAAACAATGAATGGTGCCCCATTTGCAATAATCAGATTGGGGGAATGGTGTGCATATAATAGACACAGGAAGACATGGTTCAAATTTGCTTGTAATCTCTGGGGGAAAAAACATGGCGTCTGCACCGAAGAAGCCTTTGGGACTTGAGTGCCAAGTGACCTACTTTCCATTTTCAGCCTGCTACATGTACTTACAAAATTAATGACAGCCATGCATAAAGAGTTGCATCAAGTAATGTATGTGACTTACATTGTGTGGTGGGCTGCTGTCCAAAGATGCTTCCAGTTGTGGATCCACCAAATAAACTGCCTCCTGTACTTGTAGCTGTGTTTCCAAACAAGCCAGTGGTACCTGAACTTTGAGGCTGACTGCCAAATGTACTACCAAAAGCTGTCTGTGTTGGCTTTCCAAACAGGCTTGAGCCTAGACCTGACAAGTTGTAAATAACAAGGAAAATAAAAATGTCAAAATCTTTAACACATCGGTTTTTTTCGGCAGTAAGCAGTGGCTGGTCAGGAAATGAACTGAGTACAAAACGTTCACATTGATGATGATACACAAATTTGTAGAAGAGTTGAGTTTTGTCTTTTGTTTATTACAACATCAACGCTTTCACAAACACACTAAAGCAAAAAATGTGCCTGTGTTTTGTATGTGTGATGGTTGCTTATGTCTGAACTGCACTATACTGTACCACTATATCCTCTTCATCAAACATTCAGCCATCCCTACCCAGAATTCAACTTAAGTCAAATCCCTAGGGGTGGGAATGGCAACAGAGGAAGGTCAAATGCACCACATATACAGTTCTGTACCTCCCCGCCCCCTCACCCCTCCCTGCCCCCTCACCCCTCTCCTTAGGGTTTAACATTGACAGCTGCATTACATCACTCTCATTAGTTACAGTCATGTATAATTAGATTATTTAAAACTATTTTTTTGTATGTTTCTATTGTCAGGCATCAGGAGATATTCTTGTATATGAAGGGTATGTGACAATTATTATGCCCTTACCCTATGCTAAATAAATATTGCTCAGAATTTCAGCTTTTTTGCTAAGTGGTCTCAAAATAAGCAGCGAACAAAGCTCTGATTTTGTTTTTGTACTACTTACATTTCAAGACTTCATGCCAAAAAATGACCTAAAATTTGACTGAGGCATTTACATGTATAGTCCCAGCAGTTCAATAAAATTATTATAATGATTGACACCAGCACAAAACCCAGTCGCTACATGTAGTTAAGTTTCACCTTTACAGTTTGTGTGCTTTTGAAATCAGTACACAAACAAATGCAGTCTCCTACTTAAATTCCTATTTTCCCTTTATTGCCAAAGGTGAAAGACAATAAATTCGGGACCAAGGAACAGTCATTGGAAGAAACAAGGAGAGTCAGACAGAGACAGGCAAAAGGAGGAACATCACTGCCTGATGTGACAACTTGCACAAAGATCAATGAACACAAGGAATACTGATAACGATAATGATGATGATGATAGCAGTGGTTGCAGTAATGTTGATTATGGTGCCAATGGCGGTGGTGATAATGATGACGATTGAATAAATGCATGAGTGCGCAATCAACAAAGTTAAAATTGATTGATTGAATGCATGATATCAACAATGCAACGTTGAATGAGTGAGTATATGAGTAAGTGACCAAATGAATCCACAATGTCCAAAACCAACCTGAACTGGTGCCAAACTGTGTTCCAGTGTTCTGACTTCCAAAAGCTGTGAATAAATTAGCCATGTTAACATCTTCATGTATTTTCATGAAAACCATGCACATTCTTTCATGTAAGAACTCTCTATCTTGTATACCTGTTAGTCACACAACCGTTACAAAAGAATTTCACTTTTTTACCATCCACGAAAAAAATCAAGGTGACCATTTTATTTATTTTTATTTTGTTCAAAAATCATCAGCAAGAAGATAAAGCATTGACTAAGGATCACCTATAGAAAGTGTGAAAGCTACTCAAGATCAGAGAGATGGAACAGAATGCTATATAGCTGATTTTAATGAAGGCAATGTAAAATGAAAGTGGTGAAGGAAAAAAGACACAGCCGTGTAAATACAGATGTAAATAAAGCTAGAAAATAGATTGCAGTTTGTAAGAAATCAATGCGTTCTGAGTAGAAAAAACAGTTAAATTCATAAACATTCAACAGGATGTTATCCCTTCATACTTTTTAAGAATCAGAACAGTTAAAAATTACTTATTTGCCTCACATAAGCTTATGCTTAAGTAACTTTAATAAGTCGCAGAAGCTTACCAGCTAAATGCGCTTGCATGGGTAACAAACCATGAACCTGTCTAGTAATTACATTGCTTCAATAATACATACTTGTTCCCGTTCCAAAGCTAGAACCTGTTCCAAAAGGTGTATTCGTCGTAGATCCAAACATCTTGAGGCCCGATCCAAATAATCTGAGCTACAAGCAAGCCAATCGATCGATCAACGCGAAGAACTTGACAAGCAACACGTGTGATAGTGAGGCACAAATTTAGCTTAAGATATTTGCTTTGCAGTCAATCATAACAAACACTGTTTTGAGGCAATGATCTCTCTGAATGTCAGTTTAACTAATCCACGATCGTTTTATAAAGGAATAAGACTATTTTCGGAATATTACGAGAAAAAAATATACAAGAAGGCACCCAAAACTGGTTTGAACTGCATCCGCGCCAGGCACTTCCCATAATGCATATCGAGCGTCATAAAATTACCGCTGGTTGATTTCAGACATTATCGCGGGCTAAAGACTCCTCCCCAGGCTGCCAGCAGGTGATCCAACATGGCGGATGAGGTTGGAGCCCAGAAAAGTACTTCTCAAAGAAGCCTTCGCAGACGGCGAAGAGAACTCCGTCACAGGGCACAGAGTCTCGTAGAAGGAGCTACAGATCCTTGGGAAGAAGTAGAGGAGTATGAGACTGTTATTCCGGAAGGATCAGAAGATGAATTTGTCGACGAGGAAACTGCAGAAATCGCCGAAGAAGTAATCGAGTTTTCGTACACTATCCGGGAGCTGGGTGCAGAAATGATTCTAGGTCAGAACCGTTTTACTTGACATTTCATTTATTGCGTAGATCGTAAGAAAAAGATTAAGTACAGAATGACGGTCTTTTAAGCATAACGGAGATGCTAACTAGCTACGGATAAACAAAAAAGTCGTGACTTAAAATATTTCCTAGCCTTAATTAAATTTAGTGGAGCAATTGCAGAATACCCCGCAACTGCTAACAAACTCCTGACCCTAACCCTAACCCAGGAAAAACGAGCATGAAACAATAGGCACTATTGTCATTCAATAAGATGCTAATAAGTTGCGGGGTATTCTGCAATTTAGCCAAGTTAGTTTCCACCATCAGAAGCTTTTAAAAACCCTGTCTATTGTACATGTGACATGCAGGTGTTAAAACGGTCAATAACGTGTAATGAATCGCAGACCTGCAAGGCAAATTTTCCATCTGTTAACAAAAAGACAAATACTATATAATAAAAACACTAATAATTACAGTAAGTTGCTTTCTAGCAAGCTGCTTTTCTACTAATTTATTGCTATTGATTATGGTTATTTGATGACCTTTGAGAATTGTTTAATTGATAAGTAATTATAAAAAGAAGCAATCATAACACTGAAAAGACTGATTGAACTGTTGTGAAAAGGGAGTGGCCTTTCTATAAGAGACCCATACTATAGAGACGCATGACAGGTTGCTATACATCAGGGGCGTAGCCAGGACTTTTTCAGAGGTACGCACAATCATTGTTTTCAAACACTTCCCCCACCTCCTCCCCCCACCCTCAAGTCCCAAATCTTTCTTTTTTTTTCGACTTTTTCAGGTACGCACGTGCATACGTGCATACAGGTAGCTACGCCCTGATGTAGACTGTAATTGGCACACTGGGGTTACATTTGTCATTTTTGTCATTTTTCTTTTGTTTTCTTTTCTAATACTTGTAATAAATATTGTATTATATAAATTAATCTGCAAATTGTTCTTCTGACTACAACTGAAAAAGGCCATTGTACTGGTTGAAACATGTTTTGTGGAAAATCAAATTTTTGCTGTCTTTTTTCTTAAAATTAATGTTATATGTTTCTAGGGTACACCTGGTGGTCACTGATTCATGGAATTGCTCCTATGATTTGGTTCTTTCCACTGAATGAGCTGGAAATTTCTGGTTACGAAGCTTTTGTGGTTACGATTCTGTCACCCATATTCACCATGTTTGGTGCCCTTCTGCAGTTCTCAGGGACCATACATGGCTTAGCCTTTTGGCGAGTTCTTTCTTTAGTAGGCGTTGCATCTTTTCAAGCACCCACCACACTCATCAGACTGATAATGCTTGCATTTGGCTGCGGAACAGCGATGCTCTGGTTTTGTGGAATGATATGGAACAAAGATCCCAAGGAAAGGTAATTTGCTAACACAAAATAATTAGAACCAGTGAATGTAAATCACCTTTCATATGTCATATAAATTGTGCTAACTACCTTTCAAATGTTTATGTTGTCATGCTGCTTGCACCCTTGTGTCACTAGATCTGGGTTACATGTATTTCTCACACACAACTGGTAGCCATGCCAAACCAAAACACGCAACAAGAATTTATTTATTTATTTTACCAAATATTTAAACAGGAATATCTATGTACGTATACCCAAGATACTTATTACTTATATATGAGAGGTACAGTCTGTATGCTGAAGACATCCTGGCACCTTAAACTATGTAGGCTATGTCACATTTTTAAACTACATGTATCAGACACCTTTAGTTAGTTTATTATGATAGTGACACATTTGTCAAGTTAAATTTCTGAAAATTTATTGAAAGTAGTAATAAAATATTTCATTGATCTGAGCTTCTGTAAGGCCTAAAAAAATACAAAGCACATCCAGATAATATTATTGCAGTCCTTCATTCCTTTATGTTACCAAAAGGGCTACATTCTTTTATATAAATTTCAGGGTTCTGTCCTTCTGGGGTCTAATCTTAGGCTTGTTTCTGTTGCTGACGCTCCGCATTTCATATGTCACTGTAAACCCGATTTGGTCAGATGTGACAAGCAACAGGGCCATCCTTCTCATTGCTGTTATCGCTACACTGGACAGAGTGTACACTGGATATATGATGTCCATCTCCCAATCAGGACCTTCATCCAAGTCACAGACAGAGCCCCAAGACTCAACAGTGTCAGGTCCTGGGTGGTTCTTAGTGGCATTAGGATTTGGTGCCTTGATGTTCCTCACCCATGATGTCTTTGGTGAAGTGTCACTTGTTTGTCGCTGGGCTGTATCAGGGTATCCAGACACAGGACCCAATCCAAATCCATGGGGGTAGGTACAATATTATTAGCTACTCTGGCAGGTTATATATTTTGTTATGTTGTGGTTTTATTTTGTTTTTGGTTTGAAAATTTTCAACCACTTTCATTCTTATTTTCCTTTGTCTTAGAATACATATAATTTTTATGGTAATGCATCTGAGACAAAGGAAAATTAAAATTAAACCGTTTTGAAACCACAACATATACTTTGAAAATGGTGGCTCTGTACATCATGTGAGGAATCATCACCAGTAGATAAGACTGGAATTAACAGCTGGTGCCTTCAGGCTGGTGGATGAGTTGCAAAGACACGCACAGTAGGTATGTAACCATGGCAACCCTGTTCGAATACCAATCACCAGGCACCATTTAACTGAAGGAATCAGTATAGAGCGGTTTTCACTTGGGCATCAAATTTAAGCAATTGCAGCTTTGGTTTTCATTTCTACTATTTGTGATTGGCTAAAAAAATCACCTGCCACTTTGTCAACCAATCAGAAGTAAAACCAAAACCAATCATGACTTGCTTGCACACTTTTTCCCATGCTTGGCGCTGACTACATGTATTTGCTTTGAGTTCTGATTGGTTCATTGGTTTGTCTGTGTCTATTGTGGTTGGTCAGAGTTATTACTTTGGTCTTGATTTTACATCAACTGAAAACTGCTCTAAAGAGGCAGGAGAAGAATGAGTAGAAATATGTGAAGATCAGGAATGTGACTGTTGTGGTTCAATTTTATCCTTGATTCAAATTTTATTTTCCTTTGTTTAAAACTCATGACCATACATTACCATAGCCCAAAACAAAGAAAAATAAAATTTGAACCAAGGGTAAAATTGAACCACAACATTACCATTTGATCCTCAAAGATATTCAGCAAACTGAATCAAATTTTTTTAAGATAAATTAGTATTGTTTGTTTCTGGAAGTTAAAAAAATTAGCAGGGACATGCAATATACAGAACTGCAAAATTTTAAATGTTTTTGTTTATTTGTGTTATGGTAACATTCAGATTTTTCTTTGGTTTAAAAATTTCCAAACCAGTTGAATTCTTATTTTCTTTAGTCCCAGATTTATTACCATAATCTGAGACAAAAAAAAAAAATCAAACTGGTTTGAAAATTTTCAAACCAAAGAAAAATTTGAATTCATCACAACCTTTTGTATTGTGACAGAGCTGCTGTGATCATTGCTCTTGGTATTGGAACCCTCCTCTCTCATCACCCATGGACCAGTAATGTATTGTGGTGGCTGGTTGGCTCAGCTGGTGCAGCTCTGTTGTACTTTGCACCTTGTCACTGGGCAGTTATTGGAGGGCTCATCCTTGGTGTCTACACCATGTCCATTTGGCCAGCTATGATTGACAGGCTGTTCTGCCGTCCCGTCGCACGAACCCTAACTCTGGCTAACACAGTCTACATTGTTCTTGTCCTGGGCTCAGTGTGGGTGGTGGCATTCAATTTTGTTCCAGGAGGGGAATACACACGAGAGAGAACACATGTGTTATTGGCTATCGCCATGGTTTTTATTGGTAGGTAAACAATTTAAGTGCCAGCTATTGTTGATTAGATAATTTTTTAACTCTGCAGCAGCTTATAAAGTAGCCTGATTCTCAGCCGGTCCGAGGTCGCTCACTCACACTTCCTCCTCTCTCCGTCTGATGGCTTGTCATTCTGTCCATTGAATATTTCCCCCAATCAGATTTCTCCATCAGGAATTTCAAGAGAATGCAACTAAATATACTGTGATTGGTGGAAATATTCAATGGTCAGATGACAAAAAGAACAAGCCCTCGAACAAAGGACATCTGATGGGGAGAGAAGGAAGTATCAGCTGAGAATCAGGCTATTTATAGTGGATGTGAAGTGTGATGTTGGAGATCATTCAGAACAGTTATATTGGTGCAGTTGAGAAAAAAGGACTCATCTTTTACTGATGTAAAATAACTAACAATAAAATAAAGAAACCAGGGTTCTAATTCCTTACTTAATTAAAATGTGTTGTTTGAGTTAATTTTCTCCTGGTTCTTGCTCTCATGTTTGTTTGTTTTCGGGGGTTTTTTTTTTTGGGGGGGGGGGGGGGGGAGAGGGGAGGGGGGTGTTCTCCAGTTCCCTTTCTCCTTCACTCAAACTAACATTTCTTTATACTTCCATTTTGATCTGGGATTCAAGCTATAAGTTGTACAAATTTGTTAGTGAAAATTTGTTAATCATTGTTACCAGTATTAAAATTGACTGACATTCAGTAAATTGTCTACCATAGTTTAGCTGACTGTTAGAAGTCTTAATGCTTTATTTTTTTTTCATTGTTTTTTGCTGTCAGGACTCGCCCTGATGACAAAGACAACACCAGATGTAAAGGAAGCATATGGTAAAGTAAAAAAGGAAGAGAAAGTTGATGATGAAAAGACAAGTACAAGTAGAAAACCTTCTACAAGGAAAAAATCTCTTGCAGTCAAGTTCAAAAATGTGGCTTTTCTAGAGGAGCATGGAGATCGATTTTGGTTTTTTAAGACTCATGTAATTCCAGGTAAAACTGTATTATTTTTGTTTTCATACATATTATAATTTTGGATGCCATTTAGTCAAGTACAGTGTATGTGGTCATACAAGTTTCCCGAACTGAAAGCTTTTTCTCTGTTTTTTTTTTTTTTTTTACAGTCCTGTTTTGTCTCATGATTGCGGCAGTTATTCTCATGTCAGTACGATATCACAGGCATGATTATCTCACACCTCAAAAGGTCAGTTCAAATTTTTATCTTGTTATAGTCAAAGGATGAGTTTTGTCCAGTTCGTACACAACAAAAAGGGATGATTACACAGTCATACGATTTTTGATGCAATTTTTGTCATGCTCTCCAATGCAACTTTTGTCGCAAGTGTAAACAAGCAGGGATTTGGGTGCGATATTTGCTGCTATTTGCTGTGATTTCTGAAAAATCACCACCAAGTTACAACAAAGTAGGTGGTGATTTTCATCGGCAGCCAGCTACTTTTGACAACCCTGCCTCAGGTCTACAATGAGGCTAAAGAAGAAATCTAGTGTTCAGGTTGTCACAAACTTGTTGCCAATAGATTTTTTTTATGCAAAGGTAAGGTGGTTGTAGTTAACTTAAAGATAGAAGAATAAAATAATGTCTAATAAAATTAATAGGTCATTTTGTACTTGTTTGTTGTTTTATCAGGAAGATCCCAAGGTTTTCTCAGCCATGATCTGGACGGTCCATTTTGCTTATGATAATGTTGGTTGGCCCAGTTTTGAGAGAGCAGCACAGATGATTAATGATACTGGTATGTTAATGGCAGATCTAGGAGAGGGGGAGAGGGGCCTGCTCCCCCCCCCCCCCCCCTCAACGACACCACCTTATCCTGGACAAAAATATTCACCTGCTCCTCAGGTGCTGAATGTAGTTTCACAAATTCCACCTACTCTCATTTCCCATGCTCTTCTCTCCCAGTCCCCACCCCTTCCTGCGCACCCACCCACCCCCACTAAATGACATATCTGTGCCTCTTTCCTCAGGTGCTGATGTAGTTGGTTTTCTAGAAAGTGACTGTTCTAAGCCTTATCTTGGTAATCATGATCTAGCAATGTGGTTTGAAGAAAGACTTGGAATGTACTCAGATTTTGGTCCTTCTACCAGAGATCACACATGGGGGTAAGAAATCTTAAAAAGTAAAGTGAAGTGATGATTAGATAAAATGAATAAAAGGATATGCACTCTCAAGTTGAAGTATTCATAAAAGAAAATTTCGACCACCTCCAACAGTATTTAGCAGGGTCCCAAAGGGGGAGTCCTTGGAGTCCTGATTGTTTTTCTTTGGAGCCCTTGAGCCCCATGATTTTTTTCCTCTGGACAATGTCTGGAACCTGGAGCCCTGAAAAAGTTCCACTTTTTGGCCTTGTTTGACATCATTGAACATTGCAGTATGGCAGGACTTGTGTCACATATATGAACCTAGCTGTATGACCATGCCTGCTCAGAGCCCAGTGGCAGAGCATCCAGCTAGTACCTGGAAGGTCATAGGTTCAACTCCCATTCTTGGAGGCACTAAGAAGTTCCTTTTCAAAGTATTTTCACTTAGAACACATGTTATTTTATTCAACTGAAATCAGACTTTGTAGTTAATGACTTGGTATTTATGTAAATCATTTAGCAGGCATGGAGCAGGTGAATTTATTTGTTGTAGTTCAGGAGGAATTGTTGAATTCACACTTAAATGGTGCACAAACCTCCACATCAGGGTGGGTTTTGTTGATTTGGCTAGAGTCAAAATCATCTGAAAAATGTTTATGTACTTTTTTCTCTTTTTTTCATTCTAGTGCCACTCTCCTCTCTAAATATCCAATAGTAGAGTCTCATCATCACTTACTTCCATCTCCAGAAGGTGAGAGACTACAACCAAGATCAAAATGTCAACTCTCATTACTATTTACATACAATTCATTCAATTTAGTCAAAAGAATTTGTTGGTTCATCAAGACCTGTCAGGTGATATTGTAAGTAGAAATCAGATGTTCATTCATATGATTGGGAAGCTCCGGCTTATAGACTTTGAATTATCTAATAGATTACCAGATGATGCTAAAGCATGGTCAATCAGGCAAATATCATTGTGATATATCCTTGATTTAGTTCCCTCTCTCAATTAAGCACCCCTAAGCCAAAGATGGGGGGGGGGGGGGGGGGGATGCTGGACTACTCAGGTTTTAAAGTGACTGGAAGGCGCATAGGATTTTTTTTTGTTTGAAATTTTCACTTTTGGAGGGCTTAAAAGTTTGGCCAGTAATTTGAGTACCAGTGGTAAGATTCTGGTAGGGATTTTGGGGTTTTAGATTAATTTAATATTTCTTTGCATAATAATCTTAAATGAACACCAACCCTCCCCCTTAAAAACAGTTGGATAGAGTGTGTTATGTAAGAGAAGCTAGGTGAAACTCAATCTAAGTTAACTGCAAAGTACCGTAAATTATCCAGAATTATTTTGCTTATTGAAATTGAAAAGGGAAAATATTAAAATGTGAAATTAAAATATTGCCTGCTCAAAGAAAAAATACAGTTTTACAATATAATGTTGTGTTTTTCTTTTTTACATTCTCATTTTAGGAGAATTGGCACCAGCCATAAGTGCAACCATCAACATCACTGGTGACCTGGTCGACTTTGTTTTGGTTCACATGGGAAATGATCGGTGAGCAAATATAAATCTGTTTGAAACATTATATAACATACAAATGCTAGGCAATTGAAGGGCTTAAATGATGAAAAAAAGGCACATGCTTTTTTTTGGCAAAAATATGAAGAAAAAAGGCTCTAAATGTTGCCAATTTTTGCATGATCAACATTTGTGTATCAAATGTTGCCTTCTGTTTTATTTTTTTTTTGTCTGAAGGCTATATTTCTTGTGATTCAGCCACATCAAATGCCCAGTAAAAAACAAAAGCTAGTATTAGAAAATTGGGCATACATACAAAATCCAAGTAAAAAACCATCTAATGAAAAATATTCTTGATTTGTCTTGCTAACAGGCTCTTATTCCCTTTTTTCTTGCGAGTATTTGTTCAGTACCAAAAGATAGGGTTTTCTTTATTTCCCATTGCTGGGCAATGTATTGTTGTGGTGAGAAAATTGCTGTAAATGCTGCATATTTACAATTTTGCATAGAACAACAAAGACATAGGTTATATTTTGGGCACATAGGGGGTTCTTTATTTTTTCCTTTTTCTTTCCTTTTTTTTAAACTAAAATTATCATGAATTTTGTGGTGTGGCCCTGTATAAGGGAATTACTTTAAGACTGCTTTGGTTTTAAATTTCATTGTAAGGATCACGTTTTTTCATTTTTAAATTTACCAAGTGTCTTTTTTAATTGGTTATAGAGATAACTTGGACCGTAAACTTCAAGCTCAAGAACTGGCCAGAATTATGGATGAAAGGTGTGACTTTGTTTATTTTGTGCCATTTTTTTCCCTGTGCTTTGCCTTCCTTTTGTTTTTGTATATTTAATGTTGAAATGTGTGCTCATTGCAGTCCCAACCCTGTGGTATTTCTGGGATATGTGACGTCATCTCCAAAGAGCCGGGATTACCGCACCCTGACAGAGAAAGGTCGAACCAAGGTAAGAAGGAACTGCTGTGGACCCCTCTGTAATGAATACGCAAATCATTTCACTTGATCGCTCATTCAGCTGTAAACATGCATTGAGCCCACAATATATAATAAAAAATGGCGTTATTTATTTTTATAATGACAAATGTTATGATCTGTTGATTATTTTATTATTATTGTGGCAGTTAAAAACATTTTATTACGATTATAACATTTTTATGAAAATGATCAGTTTCATTTTAAAAATGTAATTTTGACAAGTCTTTTATTGTACCATTTCAAATGTACATATTTTATCGTAATTAGAATTTTAATGTATGTAAATAGTTATTTTAATTGTTTATTATAATAATAATAATAATAATAATAAAAATAAATAAATAACATTTGATTATTATTATTATTATTATTGTTGTTATTATTACTATTATTATTTTATTTTTGTATAATTTTGTTTTCTCTTGAAGGACATTGACGACACAGATAATGACCGCTGGTGCGAATACATCATGTACCGCGGTCTCATACGGCTGGGGTACGCACGCATCTCCCACGGGGGACTTAGTGACACGGAGGTTCAAATGGCCAAGTTCCGTATCCCTCCCCCAGGGGAACCATATCAGGATAACAACATTCTCACAACAAGTGCCAAAGATGTCCCAAAGAACATTAGATTTCCCAACAGGTAACAAAAACTCCTAGTTTTTATTGTTAGTTTTCCTTGATTAAGAATGAGTCTTCTGTAGTGTCAAAGTCGCTACTGTTTCCACAAATAGACTTTTCACATGCCATAACAGAGCGCTCTACCACAGTGCAATTCTGATCAAACAAACCTCCATACCACATGTACAATAGCCAGCGTGCAGGCATCTCCTACAAAGCAAAGAAATTAGGAGACGTTTGTGCGCAGGCTACATGTACAACGAATCTTGATAAACCAATAGATTGGCTTTCAATTGAGTGTCACAAGTAAGTAAAGTGGTCATAACAAGTATACTTGATGAGTACCCACCTTGTGTAGGGGTAGGGGACTCCCAAGATACCAACCTATCAGATCAGACTAATGGACAAAATTTATTGGCCTAATATTCCTGTGTGGATGATAAAGCTTGCATTGCTAGTAAGACGGCACGGGTGAGGTTTGAATCTGATAGAATGAAGGCTATACCAACAAGACACCATCTTTTTTGGTGAGAGAGGGGGTACATAAAAAGACAGCCAGTTAACGGTGTGTACTGTCCGAGAACAATAGTTTTGAAAACTCGCGCCACTTTTTCAGCCAATGAGACGTTAGACCAAAACCAATCGTGTCTTGCTCCCACACTCGTTTTCCCGCGCTTTGCACCAGCTACTTGTTTTAGTTTCGAGTTCTGATTGGTTCATTGGAATGTCAGCGTCTTTTGTGATTGGTCAGAATGATTATTTGGTTTTTACTCCACTGAAATAAATACAGCTCTGTTATCGGAGTATAAATAACACCTTTTTCTTCTTAATTACCCCTTCAGGTTTGGTTCGCTGTACGATGGCCATTACCCAGCTTGGCAGCACCATTATCACATGTCAACACCAAAGTACTTCCTGCAAGCAAACAAACAAAGCAAGAGGTGAAACAGGGAAAAGAAAAGGATGCTGTGGAAAACACACCATGGATAAAACCTGCAGTTCGATACTGCGATAATGGAAAGGGGTGTTTAAAACGTCCTCAAAGTGTGATATATCATCGACTGGCTGTGTGAATGTCCCCCAGTGGAGTCGAATATCTTCTATTTTCATCGCGCGATGCTGCACCCTGTGATTGCTTTAGATTCAGGTCGTTTTGATGGTTTTAAATTATTTCCAGCATCAGGTGACCAGGATATGACACATGCGGGAAACAAGGAAAGACACACTTAGCGTGGTTTGATCGACTAACAGGCTGTTGTGCGCCACTTTATATAACATTGCAAACAAGAATCATTCCCATATCAAGAAGTATTTATACCGCGAAACAGCAATTTATTCGCGTGACATCTGCGGAAGGCAACTTAGGAGAAGAAATATAAAGTACTCTAGCGAATATTCTGCTTGGCGGGGTCATCGCTAGAAGAACTGACAAAAAACGAAGAGAAGTGAAGAGAACGGAAGAATTATTATTACAGGGGAGGACCATACCATACGGTTAGCTCCTCTCTACCCTGCCCCCCACACCCGTATGTTTCTCGTACCCGCCCCTTTCCATGCCGCTTCTTGAACCGGCGTTTACTGCTTGTCGTACTTCCGCTACATTTCGAATGTGGCGATTTTACAATGCTATGGCTATACTCACTTATCATCCAAATGAAATATTATATAGAGTGGTTTTCACTTGGGTGTCGTAAAACCAAACTAATTACTCTGGCCAATCATAACAGTCGCTGACAATGCAATGAACCAATCAGAACTCGAAGCAAATACATGTCGCCGGCGCCAAGCGCGGGAAAACGCGTACGAGATCCAGATCCAATGAACCAATCAGAACTCGAAGCAAATACATGTAGCCGGCGCCAAGCGCGGGAAAACGCGTACGAGCAAGTCACGATTGGTTGTGGTTTTACTTCTGATTGGTTGAGAAGGTGGCGCGAGATTTTTTAGCCAATCACAACGTGGCAATGCAAAACCAAAGCAACTGCGAAATTACTTTCGACACTTGATTGAAAACTGCTCTATGATCACAGTGTTGTTATTGCTATAGCACCAGTCTTAATTGAGTGTTGTAAAACCCAATCCAAAGTAATTACTCTGACTAATCATAACATACACAGACAATCCAATCAACTAACTTGTAAACCGTGCTTGTTATTCTTTTAGTAAACATTTTTGGTTGAACCAAGTTTTTTCAGCAACGAAGTTTTTTTGTTCACATTCCACCTCAAAGTACCAGTTGGATCAAGTTTTTAAATTTCATTTTTGTGCATTTTGAGAAAGGAGATAATGTATTTAGTAATCTCATTTCTAGGCAAATGTCGATCCAGTTCAACCTTTGTAAGAGACGTAAGAGGCGTGTAATATGAGAGAGACGAGGGCACATGAAATGGTAGAGTCCACCTTCTATAGCTCAGAAGGAGGTCGGACACTTATTGAGAATTATATAACGTAATGTCGACACTTAGAATTTTAGGGTGTTTCTTGGTGTTGCGGAAGCCATTGTTGGTTAGCTTTTGTGTTGTGGTGTGGGTATTGTTCAGTGTCGTTTGAATCTTTTGTTTTACGTCATTTGGTGATCACACCATCCGCAACACCAAGAAACTACCGAATTTTATTTCCAATAAATTTTTAAGTGTAAAAAAGAAAATCTAAAATCCCCACTCAGGATTGAACCTGTGACCTCAGCCAGGCTTAGACTTACATAGCCTACCATACCACAGTGCCACCTAGCTTCTCGAGTTGCTTCCCTAACCTCATCTGAAAGCTAATCAGTTACTCCGTTATATAAGTTTCAATGAGGTGTCCGACCTCCTTCTGAGCTATGGAATCTAGACTCTTCCACGTGAAATGCCTCTGGCAGCCAGGGTGATATGACACCCTCGAGACCGGAGAAATTGTCTGATTAATGGGGTGCTTGTAATACAGTAATAGCCCACGTATAAGAACCTGAATTTTTCAATTTAGCCTAAATAGGTTCTTATATAAATGGTACTTAAAGCAAATTTAGGCTAACAAGGTTCTTAAAATAGGTTCTTATATTTTCATATGAATTTCATTTAAATATATTATAGTATATTATAAATATCATCTCATAATACAATATAAATCATTTATTTGTACCATAGTAGAGTACAGTACTTTCAAATACTTGGGGAATTATTTGAATGGCAAACAATAGACATACAACATGGTACTTAAGCTTGAAAGAAAAAATATGTTATTTCAAGTTACCTTTAAATAGATGATGATCTTAATACAGCAGTTTCTACCAATACACTTTTTCAGCAACCCCACTGATAAGAACCTATCTTAAAATTTTAGCCCTAATAGGTTCTTATGTGGAGGGGGCTTAAAATGAAAATTTTATCCTAACAGGTTCTTAAAACCAGGTTCTTATACGTGGGCTATTACTGTAGTAGACAGGTTCATTTTAGAGAAAATGGGCTTCGAGGAATCTGCTAGAGTTCTTTTGGTGGCTTTACTGTGCTGCTTGACCTTGAAATCCCCGAAAAACGTTTCTCAAAAGAGTAACTTACAGCTACAAATAGAATTAATTTTGAATTCTACAATGTTTGTCTTTTTGTTGTGCCTGAAAGTGAAAGTTTTGAACGGTAAGCCGTCGAGTGGAAATCCGGCCAGCATGCCCCCGAAAAAAGACACGCACAATATTTAACTTACTAGGGAGGGCATAGAAACCCGAAAGCCATTCCGTAAAAGTTGAAAACAACTTATATAACTTGTAAAAACGCACGGTGACCCCTACTTTTTATCTTATCAAATGGAAGTGGTAAGTCTTTTAAGCACACAATTAATTTTTGGTTGTGGGCAAACGTTATTAAGACCGTATTTTAGGCGAACGTGGGAAAGCTGTCAGGGCCGATGATGGCTCCCGTTGCGATAATTTTGTAACAAAAAACATATAAACAGTAGTTGTTATGTTACCATTCATTATGTGTTTTAAAGATTTTTAGAATTATTGTTGCTTTTGTGTAAGTAAAGGTGAATTCTAAGGAAATCCGCGAAGAAAGATCTATTTTTCCATTTTTCGAAAAAATGCATTGAAGCTCAATTATCTCTGAAAAATGCACGGTAACCCCCCAAATTTCTCTTTGGATTCCAATAGCCTCTGCTAAGACCCACTTTTCCCGCATAGTCAAAAACCGGACAAAATACCTTGGAATTAGGAGGCGCCGTCCTTAATTTAGTCGAAATAGACGCGAAATCAAACTAGGTTCTTTGCGACGATAATATGACTTTTACAATTACACAAACAATTAACTAACAAAAAGTATCTTAAACTGAACGAGTTTCAATCAATAATAGCACTCCACAATGGCATTGTAAATTGATTTAGAGCCTAGCGCTCTCTAGCCTAAAACTTGGTGGGCGTTCACTCTTGATCAACGCGTTTTCATGCATCCAAATTACGACTTTGATGATTATAAAGCGATTAATCCCTCTTGAACATGATTCTACAATAATCCATTTGCGTACATTCGCCTATAATGAAATCTAACTTAACAAATAATAAAACACTACTTAAGCTTGGTTCCCACTAGCGACGTAAGCGGAATCGGAATCGTAAGAACCTTACGATCTAGTGGAAATCAAAACGACGGAAGCGGATAGTAAGCGACGGAAGCAGAAGCGGAATCGGAAGAAAAGGGAAACCTTCTGATCCTTCCGATTCCGATTCCGTCGAGCTTCCGATTCCGATTGCGACTCCGTTTTTTAATTTACTCTAGAACGTAAGGATTCTTACGCTTCCGACTCCGACTCCGCTTCTGATTACGTCGCTAGTGGGAACCAGTCCTTGCATATCGGACCCGCTTGCGCAAAAGGTTCAAACAAACGCAATAGAGGTTTTGCACGGCAGCCATGTTGCATGGCAGGAACGATGAAAATGTTTTGCATTAGAAAGAACATTCTTTCCCATAGGGAAAAGAATCTATTCTTCCTGCCATGCAACATGGCTGCCGTGCAAAACCTCTATTCAAAGTTCACTACAGTCAGGATAACATAGGCAACACTGGCAAAAAGAGACGTTAAAACTGCTTTTAATATGTGCGTGGGGACGCAAACGATCCGATTACAAAACCAATCAAATCGAGAAAAACAAAACTAAACATTGACACTAAAGACCAGTAACCATCTCTCTCCTCCGCAGAGGCTCCTATCAGTAAAGAGCAGTAAAACAGAAAATGGTAGCGCGGGGAACGATGGGAAGAGCGAAAGAGCGGCAGCTTCGTCTCTTTTCCTTCTCCCTTCCCAGAGTTCCTCGCGCGCTTTACTTTTTTACCTCTACCCAGCCTCCGCGCGTTATTTGCCAAGCGTGGAGCGTGACTAGGAGGCCTCTGCGGAGGAGAGAGAGTAACTATGGTCTGCTTTGGAAACCCAATCACAAATTAGGAACTGGTTAATGTTCTTAACACCCGTTATAGTCCTTTCAATAAGTCAATGTGCATGTACTTCTGGTAGCTCCAAGATTTTCTGCACGGGCCGCTTGTTCCAGTGCACAGTGAAACATGAATAACACTTGTCAACAGCAAGGTGAACACAGTTCGTCAGCTCTTGTCGGTAGTTTGTGCTGAATGTAAAAAGAATTATAGGAGTGAACGCAGTTCTGACAAGTGGAAGAAAGTAAAGGCATATTATAACAAGCATTTCTTGTATCTACTTTAACACAATGCCTAATCCAGGGCCATCTAGTGGGTCATTGTTTTCTGATGACCGTGATCTCTGGAGACACGCTGTCGGCAAGAGCATGGAGAAGAACACCCTCTAACTATCCGAGAAGAGCTGTATTCAACAGCTTTGCAGAGATGGGCAAGCCGGAGTTTGTACTGCCGAATCAATCCAAAACGGGTTCACAACAGGATCGACCAGGGTGTAACCATTGCCCTTTGAGACAGAAGGATACCTACTCTAGGCCTTCTAATAAGTTACCGTTCATGTACTTCTGGTAGCTCAAGGTTTTCTGCACGCCCCGCTTGTTCGGGCACAGTGAAACATGAACAACACTTATCAACAGCAAGGCGAGCACAGTTCCTCAGCGCTTGTCGGTAGTTTGTGCTGAATGTAAAAAGAATTACAGGATTTAACGCAGTACTGACAAGTGGAAGAAAGTATTGGCATATTATAACAAGCATTTCTTGTATATACCTCCTTAAGAAATTTTTGTAAAAGATGATAAGAAAAATAGAGAGGTAGTATAGCGTCCAGCAAATAAAAAAGAAACTCATGATCGAGATTAAGACTTTCATTATTCGTTGATTCTGTTTACGTCTTGTTGTGCTGATGTCGACATTTCTTTGGATCACAGGATTTGTTCTTGCCAAGGATTTCATGATCCGTGTATTGAGAATGATTATGACAATGAGAGGTATTAAGTAACACAGCACAAACCCCAGTATCTCGTATATGATATTTATCCGGCCTATAATGCAAAGGTATGGTCCATCAGTTTCTTGTGCTCTTCTGGTAAAGTACAAATAAGGAGCCACGCCTCCCATTGGTATAATCCAGGTTAACGTGATGAAAACCGCTCGAATCCTTCCTGTGGTCATGATCGCTTTCATAGGAAACATGGTAGCAATGAATCTGTCCAAAGAAATCAGTACAAGGCTTCCAACGGAAACTACATATGAAACAGTTCTTAAGTACATTCCGAGTTTACAATGAAATGAAGAAACGGAATCTCCGAAAACATACAGTCTCGTATTTGCGTACAGCATACAAGAAGCTGTAAGATGAAGAAGATCTGAGGCTGCCATGCTAGTGATATAGTAGTTAGTGCTTTTGCGGAGATTCTGTGTTGTTAGAAATGAGAATATCACAAGAATATTGCCGATTACAGATACCAACACGACAACGGAAACTGCTACGGAAAATACTATTTTAAATGCATATGGGATGGGCATACTGTCTTCATGGCGATCCAATGAAGCCGTCGAGTTGTTCATGATGATGTGGTGGTGGTTTGATTTTTCTGTAGCTTCTGGAAAATATCTTTGGTAATTTTAGCTCACGAGAAAGCAGTGGACATTATAAAGGCTCAAAGTAAACCAGATGTTTAACAATAGTTTTTAATAACGGTAGCCCATCTCAGTTAAAATGTAATAACCCATTTTGTGTTGGAGTCGTTTTCTATCTTAGTTCATGCAAAGCAAACGTGAAAAACTTGTATTAATTGCAGAATAAGAACTACAAGTATGGGGTCAGTGGATGTTTCGAAAAATGCGATGAATTCAAATTGCTTTTATGAATGTTGCAAACAGCAAACAATTTACACTCGGGAAGCACCCCACACGATTTTTTGGTCATCAACAACATACACTGATTAGACTCTTTGGTAAATAGAATTGATTTTGATCATTTCTGCAAAGATTAGAATTAATATATATATATATATATATATATATATATATATATTATATATATGTATATTATATATATATATATTATATATATATATAATATATATATATATTTTTTTTTTTTGCGTGATTCCCCTTTTTTATGGAAATCGTCAGATCGTAGTTGATTGGGTGAACCATTTTCTTCACAAATCACATCATTCAAAAAAGTGCACTTCACAAGTTTGCGCTTCATCTTTTATCTTTTGTTATGCTACTCTTTTCATGAAGTTTTCTCAATAGGCCTTTATCACCCCCCGCCATTTTGTATAAAAACAAAAGATTTTTGCCCGCCCAACCTCGTTTTCAACTTTTTCACTGCGAGGCTGGGCGGGCAAAAACAAAGCATTTTATTCTTCGGGGAGTCAACATGGCCGCCGCGTGATAAAGGCTTATACTAAGCTCTGGCTAAAATGCTAATACGGTTGAATCTTGTTTTAAATATGGACATCATCTGGATTAAAGCAATCATACGCGTTAAAACGTTAATGGAGTGTCCGTGCTAAAGTGGGTAATTTCTAAGAACGTGTGTGGTACTACCGATGGGCGCAAGCGGGAAGCAATATCTTTTTCTCGACTGTTAATTTACGTTGAAAGCAGCTGGTGACCGCATATAGTCACTTTCATCGTATCTTTTCTTTTCAGGCTCAAAATTCACCATCTTAATTATTTATGAAAATGATTGTTCTATTCTCACTGCATAATTAATTAGCTCATAGCGGAAGTTCAAGTAATCTCTTCGCATTCCTCCGTTATTGCGCACGCTTGAAGTAGTGATAATGCTTTGCGCTCCTTGAATATAAATTTGGTCGCTCCGCCTAAAACGTGGTCATTTCATCGGTACTCCGAGACGACAGTCGACTTTCGCGACCCATATTCACAACGTGATCCACCAGGCACTGACAAGGCGTAGGGTTCTTTTGCTGACGACTGTGCTCTCTAGAGACCGCTGTCGGCAAGGGCATGGAGAATAACACCCTCCAACTTGCTGAGAAGCGCTGTATTCAACAGTGTTGCAGAGACGGGCAAGCCAGATTTGTACTGCTGAGTCAATCAAAAACGGAATCAAAACAGGATCGACCAGGGAGTAATGAGACAGAAGGATACCTAGTCTAGGCCTTCTAATAAGTTACTGTACATGTACTTCTGGCAGTTCAAGGTTTTCCTCACATGCCGCTTGTTCAGGCGTAGTGAAACATGAACAACACTTATCAACAACAAGGCGAACACCGTTCGTCAGCGCTTGTCGGTAGTTTGTGCTGAATGTAAAAAGAATTACAGGATTGAATGCAGTACTGACAAGTTGAAGAAAGTGATGGCATATTATAACAAGCATTTCTTGTATATACCTTCTAAACACATTTTGGAAAAAGTTGACAAGAAAAATAGAGAGGTAGTATAGCGTCCAGCAAATAAAAAAGAAACTCATGATCGAGATTAAGACTTTCATTATTCGTTGATTCTGTTTGCGTCTTATTGTGCTGCTGTCGACATTTCCTTGGATCACAGGATTTGTTCTTGCCAAGGATTTCATGATCCGTGTATTGAGAATGATCATGACAATGATAGGTATTAAGTAACACAGCACAAACCCCAGTATCATGTATATGATATCTATCCGGCCACTAGTGCAAAGGTATGGTCCATCAGTTTCTTGTGCTCTTCTGGTAAAGTACAAATATGGTACCACAACTCCCATTGGTATGATCCAGGTTAACGTGATGAAAACCGCTCGAATCCTTCCTGTTATCATGGTCGCTTTCATAGGAAACACAGTAGCAATGAATCTGTCTACAGAAATCAGTATAAGGCTTTCAATAGAAATGTAATATGAAACAATTTTTAAGTACATTCCGAGTTGACATTGAAATAAAGAAACGGAATCTCCGAAAACATACAGTCTGCTGTTTGCGTACAGCGTCCAAAAACCTGTAACATAAAGAAGATCTGAGGCTGCCATGCTAGTGATGTAGTAGTTAGTGCTTTTCCGGAGATTCTGTGTTATTAGAAATGAGAATATTACAAGAATATTGCCGATTACAGATACCAACAGGACAACGGAATCTGCTACTGAAAGTACTATTTTAAATGCATATGGGATGGGCATACTGTCTTCATGGCGATCCAATGAAGCCGTCGAGTTGTTCATCATGATCAGGTGGTGGTGGTGGTTTTGATTTTTCTGTAGCTTCTGGAAAATATCTTTGATAGTTTTAGCTCACGAGAAAGCGCTGGACATTATAAAGGCTTAAAGTAAACCAGATGGTAAAAAAAAAATTTTTAATAATGGTAGCCCATCTCAGTTAAAATGTAATAGCCCAGTTTGCGTTGGAGTCGTTTTCTATCTTAGTTCATGCAAAGAAAACGCGCAAAACTTGTATTAATTGCACAATAAGAACTACATGAATGGGATCAGTCGATGTTTCGAAAAAGGCGATGAATTCAAATTGCTATTATGAACGACAATGTTGCTAATAGCAAACAATTTACACTCGGAAAGCACCCCACACGATTTTTTTGGTCATCAACAACATACGCTGATTAGATTCTTTGGTAAAAAGAATTGATTTTGATCATTTCTGCAAAGATTAGAATGAACATGTTGTTGTTGTTGTTGTTGTTGTTTTTTTTTTTTGCGTGCTTTCCCTTTTTTATGGAAATCGTGGTTGATTGGTCGAACCAAGTTTTTTTCAGCAGCAAAATTATATTGTTCACAATCCACCTTAATGGCTCTGCTCTAACAAATCACATCATTGAAAGTTCGCTTCACAAGTTTGCGCTTAATTTGTTATTTTTTTGTTATACTAGTCTTTTCATGAAGTTTTCTCAATACTAAAGGTCTAGCTAAAATGCTAATACGGTTGAACCTTGTTTTAAATATGGACATCATCTGGACTAGAGTAATCACCCGTGTTATAACGTTAATTGTGTGTCCCTGATAAAGTGGGTAATTTCAAAGGACGTGTGTGGCACTCCCGATGGGCGCAAGCGAGAAGCGATAGCTTTTTCCCGACTGTTATTTTACGTTTAAAAGCAGCTTGTGACATATAGTCGCTTTCATCGTATCTTTCCTTGTCAAGCTCATCAAAATTCACCATCTTAATTATTTATGAAAATGATTGTTCTATTTTCGCAAGACTGTCAGAAGGACCATTGGTCGACTCACAAAAGAAGCTGCATACAATAGAATGCCACAGCCTATACAAGAATCCGTTTTTAACCTTTAAACGACTACAGACTATTGCGGAAGAGTATGCCAAGTAAGATTGATAAACAACCTTTTGGATATTAGTTTTAGATTGTCTTTGTATCGCATCGTTTTTTTTTTTTTTTCGCGCATCTATGCGAATGTGGACTCTCTATCTAGTGGATAATGCCATTGATTTTGCGGACGCTTATCAACTGGACTGTGGTGGCGCGGTGATGTAGTGGAAGGTCAAATTCACGAACACATCAGCTCCGCTGTAATTTTTATCGTGTTGAAATAAATGTTGTTGTTGTTGTCGTTGTTGTTGTTGTTGTTGTTGTTGTCAGTGGTTCGAGACCTGGCCTCTCCGCCCAGGTGTACAAATGGGTACCGGCGACGAAATGCTGAGGATAACCCTGCGATGGACTAGCATCCCATCCAGTGTAGCTGAGCAATTTGATGAGGAGTAAAAAACAAACTGGGGTAATAAACATAACACATGGACTACGCAAGGTTTGAAAAAGCTTTGAATTAACTTGGTGTTTTGTATGCTGCAACATATATCTTCAGAAGTAATAGTGACGGTTATACAAATTTGAATGAATTATAAACTTTAAAAATTTTAAAGCGATCAATATTCTTAGCTGCTCCATGCTACAGAAACTGGGTTAAGCTCCGTGGGGGAAGGTACTCCCATGTATGAGCTATATATATAGGTATGTGCCGCTGTGAAAGAGGGTATGGTTTTCAGGCAGTTTAGTCTGGGATAGGGTATAGTAATCAAATAATTTTGATCTAGAATAGGGTATCATTTTCCGCGAAACTAATCAGTTGCATGAAGAATTTGGTCTTGACAGGGTTTACTGGCAAATGGCATTTATAAATCGGTTTGGTGGGCAGTACGGCATTTTTACTGATCCCTGGTAACTAATAACAAAGAAAGCGTTCAAAAATTTGGTCTAGGATAGGGTAGGGTTTCGGTGTTTAGTCTAGAATAGGGGTATCTAATGCAGCTAAAATGGTCTATTATAGGTTAAGGGTCTCAGAGTCCCAGCGGCACACCCCCGCCCAAAAATTTGCAGAGTACCCCCCCCCCCCCCCCACGGGGTTAAGCTCCGAATGAGTAGGCCACCTATCCACTGGATAGTGATTTCATCTGGTGCGTAGCGTTATCCGCTCATTGAACAATAGAGCCCTGAATTCGTTACTCAATATATCTGTTTCTGATAGTCTACTCTCCTATAAAATGCTGTGTATACCCTTCTGACGCCTTCCCTTATGTTTCTTCTATTTCTCCGCAGCCCGTAAGAGCCTAGTTTAACTTCGTAGTATGCGCAAAAGTTAATTGTAGGGTGTGAATTTTCCGGGACGCGCGAAGGAAAGGTACACGCGTCATAAAGTTGTCTCATTGCAAGCGGCATCGCCATTACGAGCGTACCACGAATGGGAAAATGGCCCATTCACAGGTTAGTTTTCTTGCAACCTTTGCACGTTGGTGTTGTCAAATTCATATATTAACTCTTTGCATTGCCTGACCTTAAATTAATATTAACAATGGAGGAGTCCACAGTGGGGAATGCGCAAAGAAAAACGAACGAAAATAAGACTGTTCGTTTTTTCTTACGTTTTCTATATCATCTGAGCGCTTTGAGCGGGCTAACAGCTGAGCAAAAGATTGGTGTATTGTTTTACACTAGTACCCAGGAGTTCCATTCTTTCGCTCCCCGAGGCTGTAATGCGTTAAGGAACGCGGGCGCATGAAACAGCTGGACATCAAATATATTTTACGACGTCGTTGACTGCTCTCTCGCTGGCGCCACACCCTCGATCGCGCCCCGTGCTCACTGATCTCGATTTGTGAATACGCTGCAATTCATCACAGTGATCGTCCGTTGATGCGAGATGTCAAAGCCCAGTCTACTGGCATGAAAGACCTGCCAGGTTGATTCTGTCGTCTTCTTTGTGTTAATAGAAACACCTGTTACGGTTATCAGTAAATATTGAGAAAACATCCTGTCAGTAACTAGCTTAACTGAACACAGCCCAAATTTCAAAACGGTATAACAGACTTCAAAGGAAAATAGTTTAACACTTTTCTTCCGTTCTATATCAAGGTTTTACGTAGAAAATCTTTTACACGCAAAGTAAAATCGCAAACAAATCAATCGTGTGAGAAATAAGATGATCGAGACAAAATTAGCTCAGGTTTCAGTTCTTGCAAAAGTAAAAACTCAGCTTTTGTTTTAAAGGTAATGGATCGAACAGCAGGTTATGTACCACTTCAGTGAACACAGTCTTTTGCTATATTTAATGAGAATATTCAGTATATGGCAGATAGATTCTGCAAAGACGTTCGCATTACACTTTAACGCTGACACACACTGAGTTACGCCATAACCGCGAGGTCGTGAGATCAGAGCTGAGGTTTGCCAAAACTAATCAAGCCCGTCAAATGTTGCGTTTCAAGCGTTCACTCGCGAAACCACAACAGGGCGTTATAGAATGTCCAAGCGAAGTCGTGTTATTTACGAGAGTTCTTTTCTTCTATGGACGATAGGAATATTCGTTCTTTTAGCACCTGGTATAAAGGAAAAACTGTTAGAGACTTCATTTATCAGGGGAATGTTCAAGTGCCATATTGTTTTGGACAGAACTGCTTGCTATGAAGTATTGAGCTTCGAAATTGTTCATCGTGTATGTCTGGCTATTGCAATGTACCACTTTTTCTTGACGTGTTCACTGCTTCCAAACGTCCAAGAATTTTGCGAGCGCTTACATAATCATTGTTGGATTTTCAAGCTCATAATCTTCACTGGTTTTGTTATAGGAACTTTCTTCATACCTCAACAAAGTTATTTTATTATCTATTCTTCCTACATTGCGTTGTTTGGTGGCTCGCTATTTATCGTCTTTCAGTTCTATTTGTTGGTCGACCTCGCAGAGGCTTCAGTGAGGTTAGCAATAACCAAGCAAACGCAACACAAGTGTAAAATGTATTCTAATGTTATCAAAGTTCTGATTATACTGAAGTCTTTCGATTTATTCGTGGCCAGTTTTAGCATCGTGGGCTATGTGCTTGTCACTACATCGACACAAAACTGCACGTGGAACAACGTTTTCATAGCACTCAATTTAGGAGCGAGTTTCATCGCATTTGCTATCTCCATGCATCCGCGCATTAGACCTGACCTTCAGCCAGCGGTTATTTTCTTACCATGCGCAGTGGTGACTTTCTACTCAGTTTTGTTACTGGTTATTGCACTTTCAGCTCAAGAAAATCCCGGATGTAATCTGGAAGGAACATTGCTCTCTGGAAAGGATCTTTTGATTGGATCAAACTTTAGAGTTATTCTCGCTTGCTTAATTACGCACTCGCTGCTATTTTATGAATGTTTGCGAAGAAAGGAAAATTCTTTCACGCTTGGACTTGTGAGAGGCGCGAATTTTGAAAGTGAAACGCAACAAGGGTTAGATGCTGAAATGCAAAATGAACTACAGTACAGCTATCCTGCATTCCATTTTCTTATGTTTACTGCATCTTTGTATATGCTAACAACTATGACAAACTGGTATGGTCCTGTTACAAACCGGTTTTCGGTAAGTGACGAGCCCATACTTATTGGACTGCAGATTCATTGGAAGCCAGCTGAAATAGTTACCATGGTGATTTGTTGCCTACCTGTTTTGATGTACATATGCTTGATGATCTACGCTATAATGACAAAGGACTCTGTTACTTTTCATGGTCAAACACAGTATTCTAACATACCACAGGAGAATTGTCTTAGAAGTGAACATTCTTCTTTTGCGGAGAAAAACTACGATAAAGTCCATACCGATGTCTCTAGTTTAGAAGATCTCGATATTTGTGAAGTTGATTTATCAGTGGCCTGTAATATTTTGAAATCTGACAATGTGTGCGAGGAAAGACATCAGCTGTCTTCACTTGACAAACTGACAGTCAGATGCAGGTCTATAAGAAATACTTCGATTTCTTTTTACCATTTTCCAAGAGAAATCTGTCAGTCGTACTATGGCGGTAGAAATGGAAGTAACGCCTGCACTATAATTGCTGTATTGATAGCACGGGCGTTTTGCTGTAGCGATGTTGCTGTCCCCTCAAAAGGCTCTTCACGAAAACGCGAGAAGAACCTTGGGAATGAGTACGAAAAGCGGGCTGGCAAGCAAGAGACTGGGGACGAGGCGGCATGTGATGTTGAGCCTGAACAAACAGAAAAACTCAGCGAAAGTTGGATCAATTTACTTAGCAGCTGCATCGCTGAGGGGAACCGATTATACGACATGCTCATAAACTCAAAACAACAAGGCGTGCTTTACCTGTCGGTAGAAGACGTGATAGATGAGTTTGGAAGCACGCTACAGATTAAAACCCTCGGCAGCTCCCTTCCTGTTAGCTTCATCTCGGAAACGGAGACGGCCACGGTGCTTTTTCAGCTTGAAAGATTGCGGAAACTGAAAGAAACGCGGGTAGCGGTGATATTCATCAAAGATTCCAGATCCGGGGTATTTCTTTTCGAGAAGGACGGCCCCCTGCTGTTTGTTGACTCTCATCCATACGGGTCAGGAGGGGCGGTAATTATTTGCGCGTCTATTATCAGTGAGTTAGTACTGCTGCTGGCTAATATTCTGCATTTGGTTTCGTTAGAAGGTCTCGGTACTCTGACTCCAGTTTACTTCATTCACTAATAAAAGCGCAAGATGCCAGTAACTTGAGCTAATAAAGGGACTGCACACTCTAACAACACAACGACACAAGGTTAGCTGGACCGTCTGACATGTTTAGCGATCACAACTAGAAGACAGAAAGCTGTTTTGCCCTTCTTCAGTAGGGCTTATAGGATTATACGAAATTTTACTTATTATTGTGGTTAGAGCGGATTCCAACTGAGTATCGTAAACCAAACCCAACGGTTAACACTCTGGCCAATCACAACAGACGCAGACAATCCAACGAACCAATCAAAACTCTAAGCAGCTATATACATGTAGCCGGCTTCAAGCGCGGGAAAACGCTTGCGAGCAAGTCGCGATTGTGTGTTGTTTTACTTCTGATTGTTTAAGAGACCGAGTGGTACGAGTTCCACCGCGGTCAAACGTCCGAGGCGTTTTTCGTTTTATTTAGTGCGATTTTCTTTAATATTAAATGGAATTATGGGCAAGGATGTATAAAAAAATTAGTTGGCGTTACTATCTTTTAATTTTTCTCAAAATGATGAGCTTTTTTCTGTTAAAAACTGACCAAAAATCTTCGTGCCTGAGCAAAATTGTGTTGGCAAATGGCGCCGACAATTCTGCAGTTCACAGTTTTTAAACGCTTAGAACTTTTTTGGTAAACTTTCAAAACATTTGGTAAATTGACAGTGTATTGGCAAATGAATATATTAAACTTTAAACAGTGAAAATGACAACCTTACCTTTTAAGTACTTTGCTTAACTTTTGCAAATTTCTCTCGTTTGACCGCGGTTAAGGTACGAGTACAATTGGCCGAGTGCAAGGATTTAAGGACGTTACTGAGTAGCTATAGACTACAAAATGTCCCTTCCCCACCCTACACCTCTTGATACTAGTATAATACCTGGGTTAGGGTGAGGAAGGAAATGAACCCATGGTGCTTTGTGAGAAAACTGGATAATAATAATAAACAACTAAACTACAGACTGGAGTTTGCTTTTTATAACGCCTCAGTTATCGCTTTGTTAGAGTTCGGCGACTAAACTAAAGAAAACAATTATGCGTAAATATAGACTCTTGTACTGGTCCCCTTTTGCGCGGTGGAGGGAATATATGTATAAGGGAGCCATACGCACTTGCCCTTCGCACGCGCGTCCTCGAAATTTCGCCCTATAAATATAAACTGGCGTGTGCTACACAGGCTTCATTCATAACGTTGCCTTCGGCGTATTACAAATAGTTAACTATCCTCAGGAGTCCATACCCTCCTGCTTTAGAACGGGCTCAAACCAGGAGACAGCAATTGTAATACTCTTTCTTCGCCTGCTACCTTTCCTTTCCCCTGTATGGATGTTTATCAACGTTCTGAACAAATAACCTGTCACTTGATAAGACGTCAAATTAACCATACGTTTTGTTACGTTAAAGGGAATCTCGGCTAGAAAACATATTTCTTCTAGATCATTAGTTCGTGTCATTGTTAAACTGGTTTACGGGTTTTGAAGGTGATTACAAACCTTTAACTCTTGAATACTGGGCATTTTGTTTCTGCATTTTTTGCTTTCAAATTTCCCGCGCGCCGCCATGTTTGTTTACGCAAAGTTCGATGGGAAATTATGACGTCATTGCGTTGTCGTGAGCTTTCAATACGACGGTTTAAGTCAACATCACGTAAATTTATAAATGTATATATATATATGCTTTTAATGCATTTTTTACTGAATATTGTACGGTTCTACCGCGAAATATTCTTCTGTTAACTCCATATTGACATCTTCGACAACGGAATGACGTCATAAATTACCATAAAGAAAACATGGCGGCCCGCGGGAAATTTAAACTGAAAAAAGAACACTTCGCATTCAGTAACCAGTTACGGAGATACCGACTAAAAACCCCGGCATGACAGTAAATATAACCATTATTAATACTTTGGATCTAAAACAGTTTTTCAGCCGAGGTTGCCTTTAAGACTTCTTAAAAATTCGCCTATATTTGCGAGGAACTCTTTAAAGCTTAAAGTTTCAAGCTATTTTTCTTAATCGATATTAGCAATTATTGAGAAGGAAGAAAAATAAAGCAATGAGAATATCATGAAATTTAGGTAGCAACTTTTTGGATTTTTGGCAATTTTAGCCCCTTTTTGGCATTCTAGTAAGCAACTTTTCAGCATTTTACGAGCACAATCGATCGAGACAGGCCCACTATCCAGATAGCAGGCAAATCCTACTGATGTTAATGGATTTGCTTTTACCATCTTCGAAAGAAAGAAAAAAAGAGCGACTTTTCGCTTCCGGCTCAAAGAGTCAAACCTTGGTTGACGTCATGTGATGGTTTCAACTGGAAGCTTTTAAGCTTGCCAGTTGCGCGCGTGTCCTCGAAATCTCGCCCTGTATTACTCTTGGTCCACATTTTTTTTTAGCATTTTCTTTGGCATTAGGCCTTACGTCTTAGAATAATTAAGCAATAAACAGTGCCATTTCTAACATGGACGCTTGAAGGCCGGCACACACTAGGGGGCATGTTGCGGGAACATAAAGCGGGGACAAGCCTTTTCGTGTGCACAGCATAGGCGCATAGGCGCATGTTGCAAGCTGGTGCACACAAAGCGCATTGAGGTATAAAAATCACACAAATCACTGAGGGCGCCTGCTACTGAAAGCTCATGGGATAATCAATGGTGCGTTTTAATTGGTTCATTTCTATTTTGTAGCGGGGACAGTTTGCAAGAGCAGTGATCGAAATGGGGGTCATTTTGTCCTTCATGACGCAAGCACCAGCTGAATTTCATGCAACATATTGCGGGGACAAAATTGTGTCCCCGCAACAGAACTTTTTCGCAAAAACGGGAATGTCACACGAGGAAACTGTCGCTATAACATGTCCCCGCTTCATGTCCCCGCAACATACCGGCCTTGATGTCTGTTATGTAATCTCATGTTTGGCAGTTTATCCGTGTTTGTCACTGATCTCGCTCGATCTGTGTGTCGTGGCGCGGCATGGCTGTGACGCACGAAGCCAGTGCGTCATGTGTTGGCGCACACTTGCTATCTCGCAAGTGAGGCAAGGCAAACATTACGTTCACTTCTATATCAAGCTCAAGTCCCGGGGGGGGGAGTACTTCCTAGTCATGGGCTAATGGGGATGTGTCGCTGGATGGGGTCGCATTTTCACGACTGGATTGACTATAATGGGGTTGCATTTTCAATAGAGTTACTAGAATGGGGTCGCAAATTGTCGGAATTTTTTGGGGTAAGAAAATTCTGGCAAGGATTTTTTTTGGTAGTTTTAGCTTGTAAATATTGTCGGCTAACAAATGTACCAGAAGGTTTGTAGGTGAAGAGTAAAGTCTCCTACATTTAATAAATGCGCCAACTCATTTGAAGATGACCTAGATAAAAGTGTTCCGAACTCAAGGTAGATGGCTAAACAGAAAGTGACTAAGTTGGGATTGCGAAATTTACATTTACTCAAAAGTGACTAAGATGGGGTCTATAATTGGCCACAAAATAGACTATAATGGGGTAGGGGCTCTGAGAGGCCAGCGGCACATACCCAGCAAAAGTTGACCCAAGTACCCCCCCCCCCCCCCCCCTGGGGCTCAAGTGCATTTTAACAAATATATAAACTGAGAGTGTGGTGTGGAAGGGGCTGTGTATTTGCATGAGAAAGTACTGCGACGTCTTTAGCACTTCGTTTTTGTCCTTACGAGTAAGAATTTTCTTAGAAAAATGTTCTTTTAATTAATCCACTTTGCTCCCAATGGAATGCATTAATTGCACGGTAATCTTTTATCAAGTTCCCGCGAAATCAAATGCAAACAAAAGCTGTATTTTATACCATCCTAATTGCTTTGTTGTCGTGAAAAACAAACATTTCCCCCGAGGATCAAACATCAGACCATATCATTATAATTCTAAAGTTTTTTTCTGCTGCGAGTATCTTTTGTGTCTGTCAAGTGTGCTGCTGACAATAATTATTCTTTAAAGACAGCTGAATTGAAAAATCAATACATTTGTGTTTGCTCGCTCGTAAAGTGATCCCTTGACCTCTTTAAATATAACAAAGTTATTCACTCAAGCAGAAGCCAAAACGTGATTCCGTCACCACTCACAAATTCCTTTTCAAGTTTGCGTTTACTGCTCACGAGGCGTTGCTAACTTATGAACACCTTAGTGCCGAGACACGAAGAAAGTTCTTGCCCATTTAGAAAACGGTAATTAACGGCATGATGTGACAGCGATCGCAAACAAACGAAATGAGGACGTATTTGCTATACAAATGAGTATTTTTTACAACTTGAAAACTGATCTGGAAGTTGCTATGGAATCCGTGAGGATTTGGAGGGTTTAAAAGGTGAGTTTGTCACACAAAATATTTAATGTTTTATCATCTGATTTTATAAAGAAACGAAAAGAACACACCTGAAAATGAAACATTAAAATAATGGAGTTATTATAAACGCATTTGTTCCCGAAATTTGTAGTTTGATACTTATGTTTGTTTGACCAAGAGTTAGTTTGATGTTTTATCGTGGCATGTCAATCCTGAGTGACAAATGTAAGCACTGCAAATGATCTTAGGTCAACGCTGCCTTCCGAAGTCATGCCCGTATACCAGCGATACTAATCAGTGTACTAATGGAATATTTAATCAGAGCATCTATACCACCTTTTGTGCAAATCATGGATGCTTCATCTTACAATTTCCTTCACAGAATAACCAACTGTATCTTCAAATCAAAAGCCGGAATGGCTTACGACAAGTCCATCATAAACATCGATATTAACTTTGACAACGAAGATCGATCGATTCTGAAACTACCGAAGCCAGTGCGCAAAGATCGAAAAGATAAAATCTACACTATCCAGCCTAGCGCGGAGGCTCGAAGGACTTCAGCAGAAATACGTAAACGCGTTCAAGAACTACAGAGATTTCGCCGGGAAAGTCAGAGCGCTGTCGAGGCGCCATTGCTAGTGACAGCTCTAATAAAGAAAACCCATCAAAGACTCGACAACATTGAGGTGAGTGAATATGACATCTTACAGTAGTTTCTCTTTCCATCTAACATTTTTTATTATGTTAATATTTGGACAGCTTACGCAAACAACTTATGCGACCCCGTAAAACTAAAGAGCGCCGCTAAACAAATGTGAAGCTGTTAATGGTTTTTAAAATGAGCAGTACGGTCGGTTATGCACGTGCGCGTTGTGCAGTCGATTAGAAATCCGTTTCTCTTGGATACTGTTTCACTGTTATATGTTGTGCGGTAATTTACTACTACGTCGTGAGAAACCCATTTCCCTAAGATACTGTTGTATCGTTCATAAATTACCACTGTCTATAGCTCAGTCTCAGACAATTTCTCATCAGTATCCGCTGGAATGTTCCAGCCGAAGGGCGCTACTCAGCGTCGGCCGGACCAGTTAGTTCATAAGCAGAATGCTACTTTTCAAAAAGAACCGTTGTACAGGTCCATTAAAATAGTCCATACTATTAACGATTTGACCAGTCTGGACGGCCAGTTGTCAGAAATAATGGCATACTATCCAAGCATTGAGCGGCCCGTCCGGACAGTTTAAATGCGGGTATTAATAAAGTACCCAAAGACTGCTCAGTGCGCATCAGTGGCGGCACTTTATAGATAACGGCTTTTTTCGTACTTTCGTTGGTCACTATATACGAGCTTTTCATGAAGCCAAATAGTTGGCCAGAGTATATTACATTATTATCGACCCCAAGGTAGCCACTAAACTCAATGACTTAACGGCTACCTTGCGGTCGGAATATATACTGACCTCAAGGTAACCACTAACCAATGACTTAACGGCTACCTTAGGTTCGGAATATATAGTAGATTTCTCAGCTCGCGTTCCTGGGGAACTGAAACAGCAACTTGAAATTGTCAAATTCCCGATGTTTAGTGCTGGCGAATCAGCGAGTTTTTGCTAATAGCAAAAAAGGTAAAAATGATAAAATCACACACTCGATAGGTTTATGAGACACAATCAGTTTGATTTATGTATTATTTACGTCCCGCTTGCTGAAAAGCACTGAAGATCAAATTTGTGAGCAGTTTGTAACGCTGCCACTTTAAAACAAAACGTCAGTGAAATATCACTTTTCATTACCTTAAGCAGCAACACCCTTATATTTCAAAGATTTATTCACAGTAAACACATTTTATATGGTAGATAGGTTCCATATAGTCATATAATTAACACTGTTCTAATGACGGAACTGAGTAATTTTAGCAGAAAATAAGACTTGCTTCTTTGCCGATTAATTTGCTTTTACAGTTCTCAGTAGTTCAATATTATTCTTCGTGATACTGGTACCATCATAACACCGAAATAATTATCTTATTTAATCTGGATGACATAAAAAGTTCAACGTCTTCCTCTTTGCGTGACGGGACTTGGAGATGAACTTCCCTCTGAGCCCGTGGTTTTCACACGCCAGAGTAGTTGCTAAGCAACTTATAGCGCTTCATGATAAAGATCGTTCGCATACTTTTCGGAGACTCGATGATTTCCGGCATAACCGTGTACCATATCACATAGCTGGCTGTACTGAGAAGTACAATTAAGTCTTGTGGTGTTTATACTCAGTCTCCTTCGCAGCCGTTATCTGGATCGTCACGTAACACTCCTCTGATACTTGGTCAAGCCCAAATCATACCGTCCAGAAGGACGTCGGACACCTTATTGAGACTTATATAATGGAGTAGCTGGTTTGCTTTCAGTTGAGATTAGGGGTAGCAGTTTATATAGTTAAATTTAGGGCCAAGCAACCCGAGAAGCTAGGTGGTACAGTGGTACGGTAGGCTATGTATGCCTAAGCTTAGCTGAGGTCACAGTTTTAATCCTAAGTGGGGATTTTAGGTTTTCTTTTTTATACTTAAAAATTTATTAAAAATAAAATTCTAAGTGTCGACATTACGTCACCCAAAGCGCTTCATTAATATGGGTAGTTCTAGCACTACATATAAATTCAGTTTCTATACGAGAACTATTAAGGAGTGGAACATGCTGCAAGACCATATAATCGAGATGCTGAGACTTAGTGCATTTAAATCTGCACTAGTTGAGATGTACAGATAAGTTAATGACTGCCAATGTGTTTGTTTATTTTTCATTTTCATTTATCTTGTTTTGCTTTTTATTTTTACATATTCGCAGTGATGTACTTAAGCTTTGCGAATTATGATATATAAATATAAATAAATAAATACGTTATGTAAGTCTCAGCAAGGTGTCCGACGTCCTTCTGGATGGTATGATTTAGGCACAACCCTGATACTTGACTCGCGACTTTTTGGTAGATTAAGGTGTAATGCCCGCTACCTATAATTAAGCCACGCTATAAAGATCTAATGCCACGATAGCATACCACAACGCGCATTTGTGCCCGTATTTGACGCGTTTCTCTTGCGTTCGCAAGTCCCCTGTCTTTTGATCAGTTTGCCATTTATCGTATCTTTGACCAATACCCCCCACCCCCACCCCCCTTGGGATTAAAGGGGCTACAGCAGGAACTTATAAGCTCCTCGCTACAGTCATGGCGGTTTTTATGTTTTTGTCTGAGACTGTGCTAAAAAAACTAAGCATCTTATTTCAAACACAAAATGTTCTTAGAACACCAAGAACAAGATATCAAGTAAACTCATGCAGAACGAATAAACTATAATCAGTTTTTGTCAAATTTTCCAAAACACATTGAACGAACTTGAAAAAGTGGCCAATTTTGTCAAGTTGCAATCCATTTCCATCCTGCCATCTGTAGTCAGGACACTTGTTTATAGTTTCATTAAACTCGTAAAGCAATTTTAAACAAAACTGGACCATTATTTTTAAGTTTCCACTGATATAAATATGTCTTTCAGCTTTTTAAAATAAGGCTTAAAATGGTGACATAGCTCCTTTAAAACCTTTGTGCTGTTATTGGTTGGAAATAAGAATCGAAGAATCCTTTGAGTTCCTGTACAAAATAGTTTATTTCTCCTACTGTCTTGACGTATTGGGAAAGTTTTCTCGTACCGTTCAAGTCTCCTTCCCGCTGACCTGATTCTCAGATGGTCCGAGGTCACTCGCACTCACTTCCTCGTCTCCCTGTTGGATGTCCTTTGTCCTTTGAACTCGATCAGTTTTGTTTTATACACTATATATGTCATATATTATTTTTATCTTATGTTTACAAGTGCGCTGCATGTCTACATGTCATGTATTAGCCAATCATTTATAACCATGTATTTTTTAAATTTTAGGAGCCGTTACAATATTTTCTTTCAGTATAGCCCTGGCCCTGAGGAAGACTAGTTCTATTAGTTGAAATATTGGCCATTAAATAAATCTGCCCTTTGCCGTAGTGCCAGCCTTGCATTCAGTTTTGTATTTTCACATTCAAGTGACGCCTGACACTAGATCTTTCACAAGGAAGATCCGGCAACTACCAGCAAGTCAATTTAATTTCTGCATCGTGTGGACCTCTGCATTCAGGCAAAGGTTTTTCTAGATGTCCTTTGTTTGAGGGCCCGTTCTTGATGTCATGTGACCACTGAATACTTTCACCAATCAGGGCACATTCATTTCCATTCTTGAAATTCCTGATTGGTGGAAATATACCACCTTCAGATTACGTCAAGATCAAGCCCTTAAACAAAGGATATCAGACGAAGAAAGGAGGGAGTAAGTGCGAGCGACCTCGAACTGTCTGAGAAACAGTACACTTGCCTGGGATTGGAGCAGAGCGCGTGGAGCACATGCAGCGTGCTCAATTAAGGCGGGGGGTAAACATGAACGCCATTTTTCCGCCACTTGACATGGCTTTAATGGAAATATCTCTTTCACGTTTCGAGCAATCCAAAAACTCTCTGCTAATCTCGTGAATCTATGTTATGGGATACCGGTTTTGTAAATTTTTGGGTGATTTTTGGGTATGTTTGGGAGGAAATAGTTTTTCTCAAAGGATTAGTAAAATTAAAAGAAATAAGAAATATTGAAGATTTAGTGAAGTTCAAAAATAGAATTTGTAGTTAATGATTAATAGACGGATATCAAGTTAGTCCACTAGCAACCTGGGGTGCTCTTGCATGGGTATCAACTGTCTGTTGGTGTTCCAAAAATCATTTTCTTTCTCCTATCCCTTCTTTAAACCTCTTCAAATTTCATTCAAATTCATGTTTACCCCCGCCTTAAAGGGGGGCAAGTACATAGCTTTCTCAATATTTACATCGAATTTACAGTGCCAGATACATCTATTTGATAGAAATACAAGTTAAAACGTGCCTTTTAACATTTTAATATAACAATAAAAAAAAATAAATAATAATTTGAGCAAAATGTTCCCCCGTCTCTGCTCCCCCGTCTCTGCTCCCCCCTACACCCCTCATTGGGGTACTGGGCGCAGAGTCTCTGCAGAGCCCCACCCTCACCGGTCCACCCGCACGAGCGGGAGCTCTTGAGAAGCCTTTGGTGCTAAAAGCTATATATAAGAGGCGGCAGCCTCTTTTCCTCCCATGTGGGACACATTTTCTTAGATGTGCACGAGGCGTAGCCTCGTTTTGGTGCTAAGGTTGTTTTCGTCCTATAACGTCATAAAATTACTGTTTTCATTCTTAACTCTGGCAGACGTCCTGAACTCGTGGATTTCTTGACATATATTAGCTTGATGTTGATTACGTAAAGCAAGACGCTGCAAAGTTTAGCCGTAGTTTCTTGGTCAGCGCAGGTAAAATATCCGGCACCTGTAGCTGCTCTTACATTGGTGCGGCATTAAACTGACATTAACCACGTTCTGACCACGCAATTTCATGAGTTTAGAAACCTCACTTCACCCTGTTTACAAACAAAAAATCACTTGCATAACCGTGGCTTTGATCTTTCCTATTTCTTTTCAGGAGAGGAATCACTCTCAGCTACCGGTAAGTAATGTTATTGCCCCAAAATTATCAATATCTATTTTTTATAACAATATATAAAGCGTATTTTACCGTTTGCGTCATGTTAGTGAGGCAAGTTTGTGGCGCGCGAGGGCGAAGCGCGGATCGCGGGCCACGCGAGGAAAGAAAAGAGAGACGTCGAAGTCACTTTTACACACTTTCGAGACGTTTCAATGGCGGCAGCACGCTTTATTATTATCATAAGTTTTAGCTTAGTACAATCAACCACATTTTCATGACACTTTATCTGTCCTTACATCAATGCATAATCATACATACAGGTCACGAGAATTGAAATAATGATCAAAGGTTTATATGATATGACGTGTATCGTGACAAGGGAATTTGTATGTTGACATTAGGATTTATGGGGTGAGGAAATTGCAGTCGTATTGTAGTAACTTAGAATTTTGAATAGGTCACGTTCGGCACCACTCAAGTTCGTGGAACTTGCATGTCTCAAATTTGTGTTGTGTCTTTGCAAGACAAGTTGTAAAAGTTAAGTACGCTTCCTTTTCTTCTTCTTCTTCTTCTTTTTCTTCTTCTTCTTCTCTTCTCTGTCTTCCTCTTCTCTTGTCGACTCTTTGCGACGGTTTAGCGTCTAACTTATCTAGCTAATTTGTTTGCCTTGCATGCAACTGGTTAACGACAGCAATGCAACAACTACTTCAAGTTAAAGAACATTGCGCGGCCGGTTTAACAATACCTTACAATTTAGATATTTAACACAAGCTATTGAAATCTGACAATGAACATTGTGTGTGTTATCTTTTTTTTAAAAAAAAATTCTGGTTTTAGTTCATTTATCACCGGTAATCCTGAAAGAGAGAAAATTATTAAAAACGAAAGGAAATAGCGGTAAATTCATTATTTTGTTAATTTACAGAGCAAAACCTTTATTTTTATGCTTTGTGATAAACATAATAGCAATGTCCGGTTATGTTTCGTAGGATAGATTAATTCAGTTTTCGGTGTTTATTGATCAGTCTTTATGCCTGCCGATGTCATGAAAGACTACCTACGATGTTTTTAATTTGCTTCATTCAAAACTGCAATTGTAAAACTTGCACATCGAATAAACCCGCAGGAACACAGCTGGTCAAATAATCTTCGAAATATTCTTTTATGTCATAATATTTACAATTGTCTCAGAGATTCGACTTTATGATGTTTGGCTATGAATGATTTGAGAACCGTGATATTTAAAACAAGAGGCCGACAAAATTTGCATTTAGTAACATGGGCCGAAAGGTAAGCAAACTAGTAAATATTTTTGCCACGAATTCTGCCTTCATTTGAGCTAAAAAGATAATATGTGACATTGTTAAGTAAAACGAATTAGAAAATAGAAAGCCATCTTCTACCGTTACAATTATCTGAGGCTTTGTAATGAGTCAGAAACGTACGCTAAACTTAATTATATCATTTATTTTTGTCTTTCCTCCCGCAGGCTTTGGAAAAGTTCATCTGGGCAGCTCGTGTAGTTCATGTGCTTGTTTCATCTTGTATGCGATGGAGAAGGTATTAGGATTAATGAAAAAAACTGCAGTTAAGTAGAAAAGGGTCTAAAATTGCTTGTTCGTCGATATAATCAATCTGTTGTCACAGTTTTTGTTTTTCACTCTTTCAATCTTTTCCTGAAACACCGCGAACGCTGAGGGTTTTTTTTTTTTCATCGTTTCCCGCTTAATTTGACGCCACAGGGTATCTTGGAACGAAAGGAGTTTATTCTTTCTAATAATGTTTTACATCGCTGCTTTCTTCGCTGTTGCTTGGCTTTCCTGGGCGGCATATAGACAAACACAATGAACTTATAGATCGGTGTACATAAATCAAAACTGATAATCCACTTAATCAAGAACAGTTTAATGCAGTTCAAAACTGCCGAAAGTATAAACATTGCTAGATTTTCCAGAGAAAAAGAAGTATAATATGGCTGACTATGGCTTGTTGCACGTTTCTTTAATCTGTCCCGCTTTCCACGATTTTCGGAGAAAATGAAAGAAACTTGATTCGATCAGTTATAGTGCCAGGTGCTTATTTCAGGGATGAGCGGTCTGATATCGGGTAAATACTGAACAATCGTATCTGATATATCATTGTTTGTTAACTGAAATACCCCTGTTGCTTTATTGTGCACAGATACAAGAAAACCGATGATAAAAGTAAAAACAGTGGAACAGCAGCTCAGTCAGGCACCAGGAAAGGCAGTCAGAAGAACGGAGGAATAGGCTTTGATTCACGGACATTTAAAGGAAAAAGCAAGGTATAAAATAACAGTTTTCACAAGCGCATACGACTGTGTAGATTGTATGTCCTTTCTCTGTCGGGTAGAGTATGCAAGAGGAACGCAAGTCGGAATTAAACACAATGGGAGAACTTTTAACGGTAAAACCGAAAAACAAGTCGAAATTAAACTGTGAGCACTGAGCTCACTAACCGCCGCCTTGGTAGCTCAGTTCGTAGAGCGCGAGTCTGCAGAGCGTCCGGTCAAATCCCGGACGGACCAACACTCAGGTTGTTTAAATAACTGGGAACGAAGGTGCTGCCTTTGCTATGACATCTGCAAATGGTTAGACCCTCACGTACAAATGGTGGTTCCGTTTCCGATGGAGACGTATTTTTTTCCAATCCTCCATAATACACTGACTTTGTTTGCTCCCAAATTTTGCGTTAACAGGAGCTCCTGGCATAAATATTCTTTTCAAGTGTAAAAACAAAGTGTATTATGGGGGATTGGAAAATAGAGAATAAAAGAACTACTGAGGACGTAACAAAACCCTGGCTGTGACCGCTCTGGGGGGTGGGGGAGATGAGATCAACAATGGACCGATAGCGGCTGCCTGAGGCGCCTTCATAAGCTGACGTGCGATCTCATTCTCATAAGTTTATGTAAAGCGCCGTGAGACATGTGATATGTGCGCTAATAAGTTATTCATTCATTCATAACACATTCCGAGCAGTTGTCGTACAACGTGCTTTCGCCAATCATAGCACAGATCTGAAAGGTGTTGTCTTCTTGGACATTCATGTGTTATACGGTACTCAACTTTTCCCACCTTGCGACCGTCACGTGATTTTGTGTCAAATTCTGATTGGACAGTGATCCGAAAATTAAACAGTGCTTACAACTTTTTATTTCTTTTATTTTCAGATCTCTGATGAACTTCATGAGATTTTAACATCACTGCCTCGCGTAAGAACGAATGAAGGACTTAAAAAGGTAAAGATCCCTAAATATTTTTTATTCTTATCACTGCATAACCATGTCATCTCAAAACCATGTTTCGTCCTTCTTTCACAGGTCCAAAGGCTGTGTCGCAGTACGCGTGCGTTCATGATATTTCCGCTGGAGAGAGAAGTTGATCTGTCCCGTTGTGTTGCTTATGAGAGGTGAGTGTTTTTCGACTAAACTTCCTTAAAGAGGCTTTGTCACTATAAAGTGTTATTTAAAGGCCCACTGTCACCCAAAATGCAGTGCGAATTTAACGCAGTCGAAAATTCCCGAAAGAGCCAATCACGAGCGAGCTCGTCATTTGAAAACAAAAACAAACGACCGCAAAGTCGAGTGGGTGATATATAGTGGGCCGTTAAAATAGCCCCCCCCCCCCCTCCCCCCCTCCCCCCCTCCCCCGAAAAAAAAGTATTTATATTAGTAGAAACTCAAACATGATGGTCCAGTTTTGTTTAAAATTATTCTACCAGTTCTCTAAGTGTAAAAATAAGTGTCTTGAACTGCAGATGACCAGGATGGAAGTGGATTGCAACTTGAAAAGATTGGACCAATTTTTTCAAGTTTATCACCATGTCTCTTGGAAAACTCGCCTAAACTCTGATTATTGCTTATTGTCTCTTGGAAAATTCACTTGATATCTTCCTCTCTTTATAAGCATTTCGTGTATGGCAAAGGTAATTGGTTTTAGTTTGGCGGCAATTTGGAGCCAAACATTAACGTCAAAATCTCCATAAAGTTTGACGATGAACGAACACTCAGTTCCTTCATTGAGCAGCACATTGAGTCACGTTACCTATTTCCTACGTTCGAGTCTGTAGGTCTTTCAATATAGCGATTTTCGTATGACCTTGACATGATTACTTGTGAACACAATCAAAACAACAAACGAACTGAAAAAAAAAACAATTTGATTGGTTAAGCGAACGGAGGTATTAATCACGCGCAGCTTTTGGTTGGTTAAGTGAACACACAAAGCAAACGCATTGCGAGCTAAAACTTAACTATTCTTTTTGACGTCACTCGCTTTTCAGCTTTCTGATAGGGCAATCGAACAAGCCTCTTTCCATATTAGGGATATTTTAGCGGGAAAACCAGCAAAGCTTGTTTTGATAGTAGCTATTCTCTTTGACGTCACTCGCTTTTCAGTATTCTCATAGGTCAATCGAACAAACCTCTTTCCATATAGGGATATTTTAGGCGGGAAAACGAGCAAAGCTTGTTTTGATAGTAGCTATTCTCTTTGAAGTCACTCGCTTTTCAGCATTTTGATAGGTCAATCGAACAAGCCTCTTTCCATGTTAGGGGTATTTTAGCGGGAAAACGAGTAATGCTTGTTTTGATCCTTTTAACTATTGGCGAATGAAACAAATCGCGAACACTCAGAGGAAACCATTTTTCAAAGTCATACGAAAATTTCTCATTTTTGTTTATTTTATGGGTCAGTTACAGTTGTGCGTTTCTTTTTGTTCACTTCCCTATTTTTTTTTTCGTTTCAGATACGACAATGGACGAATTCTTGCCTGTCAGGGGAGGATACCGGAGAGGTTTTATTATGTGCTGTCAGGCAGAGGTATCAATTTTCCCATATATCTTAGCTGGGGGAGGAGCGGATAGGGTTTGTGGCCCCGGAAGTAAAGGAACAATTCTCAGACTACGGGATGTTAAAGAAATGTAAACAAAATTGCCAAAATACTGAGCAGAAGAAGTGGTGAGAACCTCCTAGATGGGGCGGAAACTGGTGGGAAGAAAGGGTACAGGTAGTGGGAGCTTTTTTAGAGGAACAGCTTCACCACAACCCCCTCCCCCCCCCCCCCCCCACCGCCCCCACATCCCCCAACACCTTGAAATTAGAGTACATCTATACCTCAAAGCCTCTCATTTGTAGATCCTCCCACACCAGAATGTTCATGTTCGATACTGCATTACGCACGAGTTTGTTATAAAACTACTATTATGCTCGTGAGGTTTTCTGAACATTGAAATCAGCCCCTTTTTTCGTGGACGGACCGTGTTGCAATAATGTGCAAAAGTTTTTAAAGCATTGCTGTTTAGCAGATGCTAATATAACTTATGCTAATATTTGTTGTTTGTTTTTATAACTAGTTAGTAAAGTTTGCTTGTATGATTTGGCGGCTGGCGTCACCAAGATGTCCTTTGGAGAACTCATGCAAGGAAACACGACTGATGTAAGCTGTTCTCTGTTTCATTCACAGACTCTAAAGTTAGACTCTTACTTGTAAGTATAATAACCAGCACCACGGGAAAGAATTCCTCATTAGAGCACGTTTCATTTGAATGTTTGGCCCACCTTCACCCAAAAGACGTTGCGGTCGTTTGTTTTTGTTTTGAAATGCTCCATTGTTCATACGCGTGATGTGATTGGTTGCACGCATTCTATTCATGATCACGGTGCACACAGCATTTTGCGTGAAGGTGGGCCTTTAAGATGATCCATACGGAAAAAGGTAGAACCGACTTGCATAGAATGATAAACAGCACCACAGGAAAGTCCTGCTTGCTATCATTCGTTTGAGTGATCACAGGGTTACCAACCTAGAAGATATTACATGACTTAATGTTTGATTTTGGGACTAAAAAGATTAAAGTCTTAAGGGAAAAAAGGCTCGCTGTAACCCATCTTAAAGAGCTAAATTTGATGTGTTATTTTCTTGTCTTTATTCAAGCCTGTGGAATTAATGAACGGTACAAAAAGGGAACATTCGCTAATCTGTAAAGGACCTGTTGAAGTGCTCGTGCTGGATAAAGAGGTACGTTCCATGGTCAGAATACAAATTCTCCTTATAATCATATTGTCTTATTCCACGATATTGTGCAGAGAAATTATATGTTAATCAATACCTTGATAGTAGCTCTCTAATTGTGTCATGTAACCTATCAGTACAAGGCCCGGTTGTTCGAAAGCCGGTTAAAACCCGGGATTAAAACTTAACCGAGGATTTAATTTCTCTTGTTAGAAGTGTTTTCAAAAGCTAATTATAAGTTAAATGCGAAGACGAGTCAGAGACGAAACTCAATGGCAAATATACTTCGGAAAAAATCTCCATTGATAAATTATAAACTGGAATCAAAGTTAATGCTAACCCTGAGTTAACTAAATCGCGCTTTGAACAACCCGGCCAGAATTCTCCAAAAACCACTCCTTCCCCCAAAAACTTTCTTTTTATAAAACTTGGAGCTCGTGATAAACACAACAGCTCCTTCTTTTCCCAAACTGCTTTTGCTCGACCCCCTCGGTTAGCATAACAAGTGTCCGTAACTGGAGCTAGCCGCTTACGGGAATGATTCTTGTAAGAGGTAGCCTGCATAGCACGCGCCGGTTTATTTATGGGGCCAAATGTTTTTATCGGGCGAAATTTCGAGGACGCGCGCGCGAGAGAGAGGAATACGCGAAGAGAAGATGGCTCCTCCCCCTTTCTCCCCTTGCGCGCGCGTGCGTCCTCAAAATTTCGCCCTGTAAATAAACCGTTTAAATAAGAAGATAATTCAAACTGGGTTTTGTCAAGGCGGCCGTAAGTAGAGCTGTCCGCTTACGAGAGTGTCCGCTCAGAGAGCTTTGACTGAAAATTATTTTCATCTATTTGCATATTAAACAATTTATTGAGGTTTCCAATTCACATACTGTTTTGGTTAATCAAGTGTGAAATAAACAACTAATCAATCATTCTTCTAGTCAAACTGATCAAAATAGACGAGACACAAAAAGATCGCTTTATAATTGCTTTTCATTCTGACTGAAAAGTTAATAGTATGTCTTGGCGAAGGATTCCTCTGACATTCTATCTCGAGTCTTCAAACATAAGCGCGCTACGACTTTAATATTGTCAAAAGCGGTCAAAAGAGAAAACTTTCAGGTTGGGATTTTAGTATTCATCGTAGTACAAAGTTGTTGGGTGACGGTGGTACACAGTTGAAGCTCCCGTAAACGGCAGACACCCTCGGTAAGCGGAAAGTGTCCGTAACTGTAGCTTTTCTCTTGCGGGAATAATTCTCGTTTTGTCAAGGCGGAGAGCTGTCCGCTTACATGTGTCCGCTCAGAGAGTTTCCACTGTATCTAATTAACAGTAACTAGGATATAACTGAAATTTGGTTGCAGGATTTCATGGAACTTATGACCACAAGTCCCGACGGTGGTTTTCCGATTGAAATATTAAGGTACTGTACCCATAATGTTGTTGTGTAATAATATAGGGACTACTGTGCACTAAGACTGATAAGGCGTTAATGGCCAGCACAGTGACTCTAGAAATATTTAATACAAATCTTGGTGCATTTATCATCCTGTTCAAAACAACAACGTGAGAAATGATCGAACATGGCTTAACTCTGCGTTTGAACTACTTCATCGAATTTACCTGTCTTCTTTTAAAATTAAACGTTGTTGTTATAAATGTAGCCATAATTCCAATGTTGGTGGAGTGAAATGGTCGACTGTATCTGAAGTGTAATACGGAAATGTATACGGAAATAGCCGTTAATTAAGAATTCCTGTTTGCTCGCCAATTCTTTACCTCTTGCTGAAGTCTTCTAGAGAGTCAATGAAGAAGACATGTGGTGTTGTTCTAACCTTTTTGAGTCAACTATGGAGACATGTTGTGTAATTTAACTTTTGAGTCTGTAGACAAAATCCTATGGTGTGACCATTCAACTGAAACCTTTTCAGCTGTACTTTCCTTTGCGACCATTTGTTTTGCAATATTTTACAAAATGAGATTTGGGATGTTTGGCACTCTAGGGACTAGAGACCACTAGATGATGTATCAGATGTGCATATATACATATGCACATATGATCGTCAGAAAGTAAGACATCCGCGGTTTTCAGACTGTATGCAACACGGAACCTCTTACATGGGCATTGTTCTTTGTTCATTCAGCTTTATAACGAAAGAACAGTTATGTTTGGAAGAGACAAACATAAGCAGAGATCAAGGAGGCTTTTGTTTATTGTGTATGTTTAAACTGTTTTCGCAGAGATGAAGAATTCAGTGACTAATCAAATTAGCCAATACGTAACGTCAACTAGCTAAATGGAATCGTGTTCTTTAATAGTGGATTCAAGTTTAGTAATGATGGCTTGCGTCGTGGATCATTTCCCACATAATTAATTCAAATCGCGTACGCAATTAATTACTTAACTGACATGTTTCTTTCACGACAAAAGACGTGGTTACTGCAAAAACGCAGCTTTATTACTTAAACATCATTGTCAGGGATCGGCTTCTTAGTGTATTTTGCAAATTAGAATTCCCTCTACACGCCAAGAAAGGCAGCATTTTTTTTTTTGCTCGAGTTTATTGAGCGACTGGTTCAGCTACGAACGCGCGTGTCCCTCGAGAAGCGAATGTGGACGAGTGATACGCTTTTCAGACGCGATGAGAGGTTAACGCGCGAGGATCCACGCTTCATTGACGGTAACGTTCTCTAACATTTTCCATTTTTTTTCGGTTGGTTTTAAATTGCGTCTAACAGACTATTTTCAAAAGACTATTTCCTTTTATCATCGGTATTTTGACAGGGCTCCTATTGATACCAGCCAAGTGCTGAAAGGGCCACCCTGCTTAAATAAAGATGACTTGACCAACATACACTAAAAACTTATTGCTTTTAATGATTAGTTAGTTAGTTAGTTAGTTAGTTCTCTCCGCGCCATGAGGCGCATAAGGCTGCAACTTTCGTTTTCCAACCAGCCCCTGATTAGTGTTATTTATTTCCCACGCAGGTCAATCGAGCTTTTCCGCAACTTTCCGCTGGAAAAGTTTTTCGACGAAAAAGATGCAATAGTGACCAAGTATTTTGCGTAAGTATCCGTTGTCTCTCCGTTGTCCAAGGCTTAGAGTCCGCTTTGGATAAAAGCAATGTTAAACAAGGAGAAAGCTAAGGGACTCTTCTTCTTTTTCTTCTTCTTCCGACGTTTTCTTCCTTTTTCACCTGGAAATACTAAAAGCAACAAACTATCCATTGCCATAACGTACAAAAGCGCTGCAATAGCTTGTGTTCCCTTTCCCCTTCCCAGACTACACTCGATTCGCGGATTTTCAAGCGACCCACCCCCCACCCCCCCCCCCCCCCCACGCCCCACCCCCAGGAACAGATGAGGGTCTCATTGGGATTATCTAACTATCCAATCCATAATAAATTACGCTGCAACAGTTTGTATACCCCTTCCCAGACTGCGTTGGCTTCGTCCCGCTCGCCGTTTACTTTAAACTCAATACCCCTTAAAAGAAGTCTGTTCACAGTCTCGTGTACCTGTTGGTCTCACTCTCATTTTATATCCCTAAATTTCGTTACTCACGTAAATGTTCACTTATCCATCCACTTCCATTTTTCGCAATCAGGAGCCTGTTTTTTTTTTTTTTTTTTTTTTTTTTTTGGGGGGGGGGGGGGGGGGGCTCTTGCAATATATTGCATATCAATTTATTATCTATCCATCTTTTTGCCTGATATAGTATTGGTTTCAGTGCAAGGAGGAGTAAGATGCCACTCTCTTTGATAATGATTTATATATTACTACTTCATTCATTAATTTTCTTCTAGGAAGGACACAGTAATCGTCAAGGACAGTAATGACACGCCATACTTCTACATCGTTAAATCGGTAAGAACAACTGTCGACCAGATTACTCCATAACTCGCTCAGTGCATCGTTTTCAATTTGATAGTATTTGGCTGTTTTGTTTGAGTTTAATTACACACATACACAGTAACCAATTTCTTCCACCACAGGGGAGGTGTAAGGTTGCTAGAAAGCAAGATGTTCTCGACATGAGCAAGGCCACCAAGCTACCCAGCATTGCCACAGTGACGAGAAATTCACCACGTAAGAATGAATTACTTAATCTTACACCCGTGTTTCAAGAGTTAAAAATGAAGAATTGAAAGTATTATTTTTTTAATAGTGTTGACGGAACTTGCTCTCGGTATTGAGTTTCTGTGTCAAGTAAAATATTTTTTTTTGACTGTCATCGTTCCACCTGCTCTACAACCTTCGAGCCGAGTGGTTGTTGGTTTTGTTGAAAGATGGCTCATTAGAGATGGGGGCTTTATTTTCAATGGAAGAAGAAGAAGAAGAAGGAGGAGGAGGAGGAGGAGGAGGAGGAGGAGGAGGAGGAGGAGGAGGAGGAGGAGGAGGAGGAGGAGAAGGAGAAGGAGAAGAAGATTCATCCGGTTTAATTTTAAATCAACGTATGCAGACGTGTTTGACAGATGTTTTCACCGTGCGCTTATTTTACTCAGCTTTAGACACTTTTTCACATAAAGAGGAATTCAATTTTGAGCATTATATCTGTCTTCGTAGCGAACCTACCTGGTTATTTGCAACTATATTATAAAGGTTATAACATTTTTAAAACTGATCATTTCTCTTTTTTACAGGCTCAACTCCTGGCAAAAATCCCACAAGTCTACTCGAGGTATGCATCAATTGACAACGTAATTCTGGGTCCTTTCCCTGTAGTTAATTTTCACATGTTCTCAGTTTTACTGTGCGAATCCAAAAACCGTGAACACTTTGATTTGATTTTGACATTTCCCATTGTGCAGTAACCAATCAGAAGCGACTCGAAACCGCAAGAAACCCAAACAAACAGTTAGTCATGAAACCACGCTTCTCTGTTTCCTTGCAAAAGAATCGTCGCCGCGTCGCTGTAGTTTTTTTTATTGCTAGTTTACCTTTCGTCTTTCTTTTTAAATGAAGCAGAAATCTGAGCGATTTTACTGTAACGGCTAAAAACCAGACAGACGTTTAGCTATACGTTTAAGGTCGTATGCTCAATTGTCGCGTTCATCGGTTTGTCAGTGTTGTACACAACATTTAATTTGTCCGTCGCGGCCGTATCGCAAAAACATTTAGCGGAAAAGCCGGACAATAACACACGACAGTTCCTGAGGATTAGTTTCCCTGGAAAAAGTGAATTTTCGAAAAAGCTACTGAGCGAGGACAAAATCAGCTGTTTCGGCAAATGAAAGTGTTACTCAAATTTATATAATATAATATGGCATGCAAATATGAAAGAATGTAACTACATGAGTACCGCTAACTTGCCGTAAACTTGTCAGCTTTTATTCCCAGCACGGTAAGTTTTACAGCTACGCCACAACGTTTTTTTTACTTTGACCCCTTGCTGATCAGCAGCGTTGTAGCTACTTTGCCGTGTATGGCTAATTGCAATACGACCTTGCAAAATTAAAGGCGAGAAAATTGATGATATCTGATAATCACAGGTCACCAGATGCGAGTTTCTGTGGATCGAAAAATAATCGCCTCCTGCAATAATCTTAATAAAGTTTCATGACCTGACCCGCTGTTTTTTTTCTTTTGCTTCTATAGGCTTTAAATTTCTTAACTTTCGAATCGAACATTGGCGGCCATTTGGACGATTTTTTCTCAACGAAATGTCACAGGGGAAAGCTTTGAACGGCGTGACATGACCGTTGTAGATCGCACGCAAACCAATCAACCACGAAAGCAGAAAAAACAAAAATTTAAATTTTACAACGGTATAACTGCAAAAGAGAACAGAAATTTGCTGCTTCAAATATTGAGACGATATATCAGCTTCTATGCTCAAAAGTGACTACTGATTACAGTTTGTTTGGTTCACTATAAACCGTTTGTTTGGGTTTCTTGCGGTTTCGAGTCGCTTCTGATTGGTTGCTGCACAATGGGAAATGTCAAAATCAAATCAAAGTGTTCACGGTTTTTGGATTCGCACAGTAATTCATCACTACGTTATCCCCGAAATGACTTTTGAGTAACGACTGCACAAATGCCATACTGATGACATCAAACTTCCCGCGTCTGACAATACTTCCCAGGGGCGTAGCTACCTGTACGCATGTACGCATGTACGCATGTACGCATGTACGCATGTACGCATGTACGCATGTACGCACGTGCGTACCTGAAAAAGTCTAAAAAATGAAAGATTTGGGACTTGAGGGTGGGGGGGAGGAGGTAGGGGGAGTGTTTGAAAATTGATTGTGCGTACCTATGAAAACGTCCTGGCTACGCTCCTGCTTCTGATTGCTTCTGATTTAGCCAATCAGAGAAGACTTTCCAAATCTGGATAGTGTTACGTCATTAGTATGAAATTTTGCGGTCCTTTCTCAAACTTTGTTACATGGTAAACGCACCGCCAAGGGTCACCAATTTTCTCGGGCAACGCGTTTTGAAGAAGTTCTTATTTTAGTTTCTTTTTGCTGCAGCTTACGCAGTGTTTCACCAAGCAAAACACGCCACGATTTGAAAAAGAGAAGAAAACTGCAGGTGAGCTCTAACGAGAAAATTCGGTAACTGAAATATTTTTCTAGGTATTAATTTAGTCTTCAATCTTGTGCATGTGAATGTACTTATTTCGTTATTATGATGTTTTAAAATACGTCATCATCACCTCGTGTCCTCTTGGAGAACTGCATTTTCGCTGTATCCACGTTTTTCTATCAGCTTCCGCAGTCGGTACCTCTGCCCGACTTTTTAGATCCATCACCCTTAGCCCTCCTTCGGTCGTTCTTCTCCAGGTTTCACGATGACGACCTCTTTCCCTTCTACCTTCGTGCACTCGTCTCGTGTGAAAGCAAAGTGCGTGGCCGGGTTGGCGCAAGGATCCATCCAAAGAACGTGTCCCAGTCACATCCACCTTCTCCTTTTCACCTGGTCTCTAATAGACTCATGTTAAAATATGTCAAAATATCAGGGGCGGATCTAGGGGGAGGTGCAGGGGGTGCGCACCCCCTGAGATGACCTAGTCTGCGTTGTTCGCTTTTAAAATTTGTTTACGTCACCCTTCAGTTACGTCATTCCTTAGAGGTGCACCCCCTCCTAAGAAAAATCCTGGATCCGCCCCTGAATATGTAATACTTGTGAAATTCTTGATATTCAAAATAACGCCTGAAAAGGAAACATGATAGGCAACCAAAGAGAGATAAAAACCGATGTCTTATTTGGTAGATGAACATTGTTACTTGTAAACGTTAATGATTTGTGTTTAAGTCTTAATTTGAGATTATTTTTTGTTGTATTATAGATAAAGCATTGAATCATAACATAAAACTTGCAGACAATACAGGACTTATGTTCGGTGAAAAGTGCAGTGTGGAACCGACCAACGAAGTTAACAGAGTAAGTTAAATAGTGTTTTTTAGTTAACTATAAATGGTTTTGACTCAACACTGAGCGGTAAGACGTCAAGGAATTCCATCAAACCCTCCATTGCATATACTTTATTACGGACACCTCTATAATACGGACTCTTATATTACGGACACCTCTATGACATGGACACTTATATCGCGGACACCTATATTACGGACACCTCTATGATACGGACACATATTACAGATGCCTCTATGACGTGGACATTTATATTACGGACACCATTATGATATGGACACTTATATTACGGACACCACTTTGATAAGGGCACTTATATTACGGACACCACTCTGATATGGACACTTATATTACGGACACCTCTATGATATGGACACTTATTTTACGGACACCACTATGATATGGATACTTATATTACAGACACCACTTTGATAAAGGCACATATTACGGACACCTCTATGATATGGACACTTATATTACGGACACCTCTATGATATGGACTGTTATATTACGGACACCTCTATGACACGGACTCTTATATTACGGACACCACTATGATATGGACACATATTACGGACACCACTATGATATGGACACATGTTACGGACACCGCTATGATACGGGCACTTCTATTACGGCCAACTCCATGATACGGACACTTACCATTTGTTTTTCAATACTTTACAAAATGTTATTTGGGATTTTTCTTGAATTTTGGCCATCTTGGGAGCTAAAGCGTTAGGAACAGTCAATCAAACGAGAAGTGTAAAGCCCTGGCCAAAAAGAAACGGAGGTTTTGGAAATAACGTGCGGTCAAACTTGCGATGGATGGCCCAAAAGCCCCGCAAGTTGCAAAAAAGCTATTGTAAGCTCTCACTGATTCTATAAATTCTCCACTTATGTCCAGAAATGTACGTAACTCGGACCTTGGACACTTCATATTACACACAATTATTTGTTATTTCCATATGACTTCATGTTTGACAGAAGTGCTTGTGTTTAGGTGAGAATTAGGGCTAGGGGACACTTCATGATGTGTATCATAAAGAGCATGAATCTCATTAGCGTGCATTTCTGGACATACCTCAAATTCTGAAGTCTATTTTTCTTACCGTAAATCCTCTATTAAGCCCCCCCCCCCCCCCCCACCCTCCCTCAAATAAGACCCCCTCTCCAATAAGCCCCTTCACAACCCAGACAATCAGTCCGGGCATGAATTCGTATACACAGTACTCACGAGCTTTGGAGAAAGTATAACCGGTAGTTGTGTTAAAAATGATCATTATAACGGTAATCAATGAGTGGTGAACGGCTTGTGTTTCGCTAAATTGTATTAGTATCACCCAACTAGTGGACTAATATAATCCTGCAAATCCTGCATTTTGATTGGCGACGCTACTAGGGGTCTAATAGTAATAGTCATCGAGTAGCGAAATTCGCCGGTTTTATTTTTCGTTTTATTCCCAAATAAATATTTCTTCAACTTGCAATTGCTTTTTTTTATACTAAAACAATTAGACCCTTCGCCCTCAAGGGCTACGGGTCAATAGCCCATTCGGCTTCGCCTCATGGGCTATTGACCCGTACGGGTCTAATTGTTAAGCCTATTAAGCCTCCCCCCTCCCCCTCCCCCCCCCCCCCCCCCACCTCCTTCAAAAGCACTTGAAATCAATAAGCTTAATAAGGGCTTAATAGAGGATTTACGGTATATAAAACGAATACATTTCGTTTCTTTTACAGGATTTAGTTTTTCATTACGACATGGGTGAAACATGTTTCAGGCGGGCGAGCAAAGTGCAGAAAAGAATTTCTGAATTATCAGTCAGCGCTCCTACAAGAACGGCACTTCTACAGATCGCTCTACTCAAACCAGGAAATATGTTTGTAAGTAACGCATCTCTTCTTTCTACAGTCTACGGCCTAGACACGATCTATCTCTCTCTCCGAGCCTGTAGTTATGGTCCAGTTATGCCTATGAGGTCATTGCTTTTCTCCAGAAACGACTAAAAGTATCACTACTTGTACTCGCCTTGAATGGATGTTAGTCCATTAAGTAACCAAGACTGTTCACAGTCCCCTATTTTCATGTGTGTTTGTCCATTTCGATCGTTGAGTTCCTTAAGCTGCCACTCTGAATGTCATGATGCACAAAAACAGCTCAATTGCAAGGGGCGGGTGAAATCCTCGGTGGGAAAAAAGATGGCGACTGGTACATTTACCCATAATTCTTAGCGCACAGAAACCTTAACAACGTTCATAAAAATGTAACGAAAAGTTATAAAACCTTCAAACCTAGTCTACACAATGTCCTTAGTACCAACCTCGTTCCCAGGGTCTCTCATCTTCCCGCTCCCTGGAGCGAGAGAAGAGAGACCCTGGTCAACTCTGGTCACGTGCCTCTTGGACAATTATATTCCCAAGGAGGGGTCGACAGTGTTTGTAACTTTGTCTCGTTTTCTTCACAGTGGCTCGTGCTGTGCGCGAGTCGGTTGATGTCCGGAAACGGTTCAATGAAACGATTCAAACAAAAGCGAATGAATTATGCGCAAGGATTAAAATGGTTGTCGTTCAATAATTTTACAAGCGTATAATGAAATAATGAAATGTAAAGATCTTGTACATGTATAGACATTCGAACGGCTGGAACTGGTAAATGTTGAACAAAACAACATGCCTCACCTACGAAGAATGAAAGCTATCATTATCTTCTCTACCTCGTTTCCTGTTATAAAAGTGTAGAGTCGATCTGCATGTCAAAATATTTTTCCACTTCGCCATCGTCCGAGAACAGACGGCGACAATTTAATGTGCCTGTCGAATGAAGCTTGAAGATCGCCTGTTAAATAGTATGTAGCAATAATTCATCTTAGTTCGGAAGAATGCCATATAAAATCAAAAGCATTTTCTGCCGAGACCGAGCTTAGCGGCGGCGTCCAGTGATAAAATTGGACTGTAATTGTGTTGCAAGTCAAAAATTAGCTTTTAATACTGCCGACAAATCTTCAAGCGCCTTGACAATTCCCCAACTGTTAATTTACAGATCCTAAAGCAACTTGCACTCTCAAAACCAGCCGATGTGGATATGTTTTGAAGTCTGCAGATGACCGCCGCTTCACATTTATAGGAAGCCACCAAACGCTTTTCGGATTTGTTTTGATTTGCAATGCTCTGCGAGAGCGAACAAATTTCACACTTTGCCGCCCCTCCCTCAAATCTTTTATCTGTTACATCCCAGATTTTGGGACGCACGTGACCAGAGTTGACCAGGGTCTCTCTTCTCTCGCTCCAGGGGGCGGGAAGATGAGAGACCCTGGGAACGAGGTTGCCTTAGTACTGGAACAAATAATGAAAAAAAATGGCTTTCTTTGTGCCTTATGTGCTGTGTTAGGTCCGCAAGGTATTGTGGTAAAATGAACAGCCGCCATCTTTTTTCCTACGGTGGATTGAAGATAGCTCCCGCCCGCTGAGCAGTTTTTGTACTTTCCGCATTTAAAGAACGCCGTGACTTTCAAGACCCTTCAAGGATCGATGTTGATGAACACACGGGAAAATAGTGGACTGTGAACAGTCGAAAGGTACCCCTTTTGCCATACCCATAAAGTACGTCTAGGTAGAGAGATGGTATGGGGCAAATTGTCTTGCCAAAAAGACACAACATGAATGGGCCACGACCGATCACCAAATCGTCATTTTACGTCTCGAACACACTTTACCAATCAATATACATGTTTATTTATTTATTAAACTTCGCTATGCGCACAATAAAAATACGGAGGAACACAAACAACAGAATAAGAAAAGCAAAAGGAAATTAATGGTTGGAAGATAAATAAATAAATAAATAAATAGGAATTTCAGTGGAATCCATAAGATGGCTCCTACTTCCACTGTTTCCGGATCGAATTGGAATTTGGAAATGTTGGGTTTTTTTTTTTTTGGAAGAACACTACAGCTTATGCCAATTACAGTGGTCTCACTTGTTGCGAATGGAGCAGTTTTCAATTGAGTGTCGAAAATACTGAATTACACAATTGCTTTGGTTTTGCATTGCTACGCTTTGTGATTGGCTAAAAAGTCTCGCGCCATTTTCTCGACCAATCAGAAGTAAAACCAAAACCAATCGTGACTTGCTCGCAAGCGTTTTCCCGCGCTTGGCGTCCTGATTGGTTCATTGGATTGTTTACGACTGCTGTGATTGGTCAGGACTGCTCTAATGCACTACGGTATCTCGCCCAACCATTTTTGTCTTTGCCCAGTGGGGTTTTTCTTCACGTCAAATGAGAGTCGTTAAAATTAAGTCTACGTTTGAATCTTCAATTAATTTGTATTTACAGGGTCTGGAGTCTATGATGCCTAAGGTGGCGACTAAGATAAGTTCAGAGGTACGTAACACTTAACTCTTCCCGAAAGAATTTACACCCATTTCCTTCTTACAATAACCATTCAGATTTAAGAAAACAGGACTTGATCAAACATAACTTAGAATTTTATGGCAATAAATAGAATGAATATGCAAGATTTCTACTGACATGGATGATGACGTTTTATATACCTTATTTGATGGTTTGACAGATAATACACACGAATATTTTATTGTTGCGTGGTATAAAATGCGAGCGACTTCTCAATTTAACCATCATTTTCCGTCCAGTGTTTCTCTTTCGCCTTGTGCGCGCGGACTTGCAATTTAACTTTGCTCTGTTCCTAACCTGTCAGACCGGTACACAACAGTGTAATACGCTCGCATTGGGCACATTTATAGCGATTTTTGCCCTTATACGGTTAAATGGCGTCATAGTCGAATAATGAAGTATATTATTTAATCCCGATAGGCTGATGCTGTAGAAGAAAATCAAGATCCCTCGACGAAAAGTCTGATATTGGTGAGTGTTAAAATAATCTGTATAATTATCCACAGCTAACAGATGTGTTACGGTAACTATGCCCTTGTTATCGAAAAAGACTTAACTTGTTCCCAAGCCCTTTCCATTTCACTAGAAATGAGGTTGAAAACGTCAGTTGGCCAGACAAAATGTTCTAAACTCGTCAGTTGTTCATTGCATTTTTAGATAAGTGAAGGCGCCGAGTGCATCATGATAAACAAAAGGTTCTTTTTGATGAACGCCAGCATCACCACCCTTGTACAGTTAAAAGCTTTGGTAGGTACAACAAAATATAGTTCAAAACACGCGCTTGACACCGGTTGCACGTTTTCCAGCGCTTGGCACCGGTCGCATGTTTTCCCGCGCTTGACACCAGTTGTACGTTTTCCTGCGCTTGGCACCGGCTGCATGCCTTCCCGCGTTTGACACCGATTGCATGTTTTCCCGCGCATAGCACGGGTTGCACGATTTTCCCGCGCTTGGCACCGATTGCACGATTTTCCCGCGCTTAATAGGCCATTTCCGAGTTGCCTTTAGCCTCTCTATCAAAGCGAGGCTAGGTGCGAAACCTTTCATATGAAAATGAGTTTTCATTCACATGCAAATAAGTTTTATTTGCATGTGAATGAAAACTCATTTTCATATGAAAGGTTTCGCACCTAGCGTCGCTTTGATAGAGAGGCTAAAGGCAACTCGGAAATGGCCTATTGGAAACGGTTGCACTAACACACAACAAAGCAGGGGTTAAAAATATAGATTAAGTCATGGGCAATGCGGGCGTACGGTATTTACGCACGAGTTGGTGATGTATCATAAATCGAACGAGTGAGTGCAGGGAACGAGTGAGATTTCTGATACAGACCAACGAGTGCGTAAATGCCGTACAAAGCACTGCCCATGCTTTAATTTGTTTATTTTATACATACTGAGATTTGTGATTGGACGAAACGCTTTTTTCGCGTGTGAGAAAGTCGTTTCGCCATTCTGATTGGCTGCGAACCCCAATAGAAAATCTCAATAAGTATGAAATAAATAACGCTGCTCTATTTTTCATCAGCGGGAGGAGTACATGACAGTGCCTGATGCACGTCACAGGATCCAGTGTTTAGAGAGCTGGGACTTGTACAAAGGAGAACTTGTTAAAACATTAGCTACACGGGCAGCAAAACAACCACGGAGATAGCGAAGGTAACGCAAGTTTTAACATATCGTTTTACTTTTTGAATCGAAGCAGATAAAGGAAATGTTTCTGAATTAACATACTACATGGCTAGCGGTATAGTGCCTGGAGTTGAGACTGCTAACAGTCCCTTTGTGGATAGTCAAGCGGGTGAGCTATCTGAGCGCGCAAAAGCGCAAGAGAGCGAGTATACCCGGGGAGGAGGATCCACCCTTAAATAAGCTAAACCAGTATGGTGCCACCCAAATAGGTACGCAAAAAGAGATGATGCAAAAAGCAAAAGCCTCTGATACTCGGAATACTTGAACGGTATTGTTCGCGTGATCTGAGAACAAACTATGAGCACTGGGCGAAGTCGCGAAAGTGAGACAGTGGGTATATTAGACATTATTAAAACAGCACGTAGAAAAAAGGTCACAGTGTTATACAAAAGTTTTATTTATACACGTTATACACGTCAAAACCCTTTCAAGTGGTTGGAAACAAGTGCAGATTTATATAACGTTCTTTGGATAAAACGTGAAAAACTTACGGAATCTAAGGTTGAATATAATGCGATTAAGTTCTTCCCTTATCAATAACGATAAGTAAATGGTCACAAAACTGGCGTATAGGGTAAAGAATATCGGAACTTAATTCTCGGGAACTGATCGAAGTAATTGCCTGAAACGGCGCTTGTTTCCTTGACTAAACTGTTGTTATAGTGTTATGTAATTCACACTATAACAAGTATATTTTACTTATTAAAGAATAAATATGTCTTGGTTAAATCTTCAGTTCACTTTTAGACACTTTGAACTCATTACTTTTTTAGTTTAGCTGTACTAAACGATAGGACTTATTAAATGTTTCCATTGAACAGCGGTCTGAAGGTCGACCGTTTATCTTTAAAATAGTGACTCCGGAATATAAACAACTTTATACTTATATCTTCAATAACTGGCGTCAGCTTTGTTAATCAGCTTTTGTGCGTTTAAACCTGGACTGGTTTGTTGTAGTGGTGATAACTTAAGCTGTTCGTTCACTTATCGAGTAACATTTGCCTCCATGCATGACAAATCATTTGGCTACCAAGCTAGGACTTCTAACACCAAAGAATTTGCAGTCACAAAGGTGGATGTGACAGGTTTTCTCAGGCGAAATCTTTGCAGCATGTACACAAATCACTCGCAAATTCCCAGCGACTTCATAAGCGTGTTACGAGCTATTTCATGCAAATAATAACGTTAAGATAATATAATCAACTTTACATCTATACATAGTACTTAGAAGTAACTAAACTGCTACTCCTTCTGCTTGCGTCATTGACACTTCTCTTGAATTCGTCACAGGTGGAGCATTCTGGGATTGTTGGGTCAGCAGTTTTCGTCTAAATAGTACACCCACGACCACTAAAATGACCAGCAATACAACGCAAACTCCCGCGATACCAATAACCAGCGGGTTAACCAAGCTTGTATCGCGGGTTCCACTGGTCTCCGCCTCCGTCTGCTTTTCAAGCTCTTCTGATGACGTATTGCGGTGTGAGTCCGCTGGCTCGAGCAACAAACGTATCATCTTGATATTTGTCCCTTGACCGCCGACGCCAATTTGTTGTTTATCGTCAACATCGCGACGATACAACCTACGAACAAACTTACTATCCACTTCAGACATCACGTGGGAAGTCAAGAGTGTTTTCAAATCGACTTCATGAACTGAACGAGCAGGCCTTGGGTGACTGCCGGAGGTGACGGAGTAAATAGCGTGCATAAACCACTTCCGGCTCCTGGGAACCTACCAACGAGAAAGCATCCACAACTTATTTATCAGAAATGTACGTACTATCGAAAATATGTTAACTATGGTTAACGCAAACGATTGTGAATTGTACGCCCAACGAGTGTGGAAACAATCGCGTGAATTAATTTAAAAGAGATATTTTAATATAACAATACATAAAAAGGGAGTGTGGAAACATATCGTGTGGATTACTTTAAAAGATTAATTTTAATGTAACATAAGACAACAACAGATAACTTAACATAAGAGATATCCTATTTGTAATCCTATTTGCAATTACACAGAATCCTCCCTGAATATATGATTATTTTTATTAAGTGGCGCATTCAGACTTGCTAAAAAAATTGCAGGAAACAGGCGCATCTCCTGAATCGTTCTTCCAGATACCCCACTGGCTGCTTCGCCCAGGCGCCGGTAAAGCACGGGAAAACAGGGAGTGCGGGGCGTCTTGGGAAAGATACAAAACGCGAAGCGCCGTCAGCTCTGAATAGGTCATTTGCACGATGGCGTCATTTAACTACAACTACCAGAATTCATTTCGTTTTTCCTTTGTTATTTAAATTTTGTAATCCCAGTGCGGTTTAAATAACAATAGCCCTAATTTGCACTACAAAACAAAATACTGAAGGATTCTGGTAGTTGTAGTCATATGACGCCATCGTGCAAATGGCCTATTAGTCCCACAACACCACGCGCCCCGCGATAGAGCAAGGAGCGACGCCTGGGGACGAAGCAGTGCCAATGTTTGCTTTCGTAATGGTCACTTGCTGTAATTTATCATATAACGTAACCATCAATTTCTACATTTTTTTATTATTCAAAGAAGTATCGACAGCTAGTGTGGCCAAAGTATGAAGTACTGCAAATTGTTAATACATAAAAATAAAAAGGTTTAACTTGAAAATAAACCGTGTCTCGTCATTTTATTGTGTTTATTCGTTTTCAACTTTTTTTTTTTTTTTTTTTTTTTGGGGGGGGGGGGGGGGGCAAGGTAGTCTTTTCGTTTATGAAGACTGCGAAATGGTTGTGCCTAAATCATACCGTCCAGAAGGACGTCGGACACCTTATTGACACTTATATAACGTAATGTCGACACTTAGAATTTTATTTTCAATAAATTTGTAAGTGTAGAAAAGAAAATCTAAAATCCCCACTCAGGATTGAACCTATGACCTCAGCTAGGCTTAGGCTTACATAGCCTACCGTACCACTGTACCACCTAGCTTCTCGGGTTGCTTAGTCCTAAATTTAACTAGATAAACTGCTACCCCTAACCTCAACTGAAAGCTAACCAGTTACTCCGTTATATAAGTCTCAATAAGGTGTCCGACGTCCTTCTGGACAGTATGATTTGGGCGTGACCCTGCGAAATGTGCTGCACAAAGAAGTGCCGTTTTGATTCTTGAACCCAAGTCTTCCATGACCAGCGGTCTTTGTTTATTTTTGATCTGTACGTGGTGACATGAAAGTATTGGGAATGCAGCATCAACAAAAACCAGCGTCTTGTAGAAAGTCTAGAGTGGCTGATAAATGTTATATGTTTTCACAATATCTAACCTCGAACAGTGGAGCGCTGTTCATCACGAAGCCATCGGATCCTGGATCTTCAGAAAAATTTGTTGCATTAGCATCTTCCTCAGCAAACTTCGCTTCAAATGGTACCTTGGATAGCTGTCTGTCTACAGTATCTGGCTGTTCCTTGTCCTGTTTAAATAAACAGATCGTTAATGAAGAAAGCAGTCTTTCTGAGACTGAATCACACTTTTATTTTATTTTTCACCAAGCTCCCATAAATCTTGTTTGAAATTATTAAAACTTTGCTGTCGTTGTCGAAATTACTGCAGACTGGACGAAACAATTTTTATCATAAACGTCAAGTTTGGTGCCAGGCAAATTCTGGTGGAGATTTAGCTTTATTGCTAAACTTCGGCTAAAATTAGGCGATATCACGCAAGCTTGAGCGCTATAATAGTTTCATAATTCAACACATTGATAACAAAGCACAGTTTGAAGAAAAAATATCGAGGCCGGTCCGTCATTTTTGCATTCTCTTGTCAAAATGCGAAATTTACCGCCATCGTTGGATATACGTCATGTTGGCATAGCGTATATCGATAACTTTTTGACCATATTTGGGCAGTGTATCAATGTGTTGAATTATAAGCTCGGATATTTTGCGTGTTCTTTTTTCTTTATAAGGTAAAATGACGTCACTGTCGACTTACCAGGACTTTTAGCCGATGTTCCAAGTAAAGCGACTTGGCCATGCATCCAAACTTGTTCTTTAATGGATCATAAGTGGGAATATACTCCCCCACACCAGTGCACAAGTACACCTTCTCAGTTGCCAATGCATATCCCTTCCCTCCTCTCCCTAGTCCGCTGCCTTCCAGTAAACTGATGCGCCCGTAGATCTTTGAGTCTGTATACGAGAAAAGAGTTAAAATATGTCCGTAAGTATTAAACAGTATATAAAACCACACTTCGACCTAGTTTAGACGTCGCGCTTACGAACTTAACTGCAAGGTTCGACAGTAGCACGGTAAGAGCAAGAGTCCGATTCAGACGTCGTGTCAGAGTCGTACTTAAAGGGGCATTGTCACAAAGATGTTTCCGAGTTTCGGTCAAAATGCACCAAACAGTTGACAAAGTACCTTTGTTCAAACATAAAATTGCTCTTAGAACCGCACCAAGAAGAAAATATCAAATGATTTCTTCAAGGAAGAACAAACCATTACAAGTTTTTCTGCGATTTTTCTACGACACTTGGGAGGAACTTGAAAAAATTGGCCAATTTTATCAAGTTGCAATCCATTTCCATCCTGGCCATCCGCAGTCAAAGATAACAAATACTAGTTTCTGTGCACTGGTAGAGTATTTGTTAACAAAACTGGACCATTATTTGTAGGTTTCTATTGTAACAAACATGTTTATTTTTTACTTTTCAAATTGATACTAAAAATAGGTGACATAGCCCCTTTAATTTGCTTCAGTCTCGTCCTCAGGCTCTTCTCGGCCAATATAACCAAACCCCTAAAAATAGGCATTTTCATAATTTATAAATTGAGTTCGACACAGCATTGGCACAACGTTTTGAAACCAAGCCGCGCTTCTGCCGTGTAGCACGACACACCTTTTATGGACAAGTCTTTGCTACTGTACTGAAATAATAAGGGAAGCGTAATCGTTTTATTACCAAAGGCAAACTTTTTTCATCTTAAACCTGAAAACAATTTATAGTACCTCTCGAAAATGCAGCATCAACGTCCAAATCGCCCATTTTATCACGATGTAGCCACTGATCCCTCTCGGACATCAGTAAGAACTGGGCAGAAAGGGTAAATTGCGCGGGAACTGGATCGGGAACTTGCTGGAATCTGATTGGTAGAGTGAATGTCACCGGATCACGGGGGTGGCACGTGAGAGGAAGTGAGTAACGTGTACCCTAAGTAAAAAAGTGACAAGAATGTTAGATTTTCCTTTAAATTCTTTTGGTGGAATGTGAAATATTGACAAACTAGCTATTGACCTACAACGTGCTACTCAGTGACTTTCATTTAAATGCTCAAATTGTAGGACTTTTCATAAACTCGAAAGTTAAAAGCATGTCACGTGACCGTGAGGTTAGACTCAACAGTGAAACTGGATCAAGTTTGGAAATGATGATGACATATAGCGTGCAACTGGGCAGCCTGACCGGTCAATTTGTAACTAGAATACGGCTTTTTCAAGATCTGTTCCTAAAAGACTATGCACTTATTGACTGAGTGGGAGGGCCGGACGGGAAAATATTTGGTTCGAGGTCATGGCGTATGGACCAAGCGCAGCGAGGTCCGTGCGCCATGACCGAGAGCCAAATATTTTCCCGTCCGGCCCGACCTAACTCAGTCAATAAGTATTTTATAATATGACTAGAAAGTACAAGAATAGTCGTGCAGTGCGAGGTCGCTTGAACTCGAGCGAGGCCGGACGGCTTTTTCCGGACCGGCTCACTTCAACCCGTCCGGCCCCGCTCACGTCACCTTGCGATTCTATTTTCTGTAGGATTGCGTCAGCGGGGCCATACGGTCATATTATAACAGCCAATTTCGAATTGACCAGGCTGGTCGACCAGTTCTCACAAGTAATGGCATCATGTTTACGAATTAAGAGGTTTGGCCGGCCAGTTGTGACAAATGGTAAGCGGCCATAGTCAATCACATTGTATTCTTTGAGTATATTCCAAAGTGATACACTAACAATCACTTGAGAGAATAACTGTTACTTACAGATGGACAAATGTCATTTTCATTTCAGACATACCTCATCCGCGGTGCAAGGAATCAGTTTAATAAAATAAACTCCAGAATAATCCCGCAATGCGTACTGGGATTGAAATTGCCAGCTCTGCTGGGGGTAGTCATACGTTTTCTCGCTTGATAACAGGTTCAACCCGAAACTCAGGTGTGGTCGCTCACGTGACATAACCAATGCTGTCGCTTCAGTGCCTGGAAACAAGTTTATATTGCAAACATGAGCATGCATCGTTTCCGGGCGTCCCTCGTTATTCTAGCGCGGTGCACATGCACCACAGCCGGTGGACGGCGCTTAGCGCGTTTTGCATCCTTCCCAAGACGCCACGCGCTTTCTGTTTGATCACGCATGCCTGGGAACGAGGCAGATTTAAGGCTGTCTAATGTTGGCTGTTTTTGCGACAAAGTGCATTTGCACGAGGAATTGACAAAAAGGAAACCACCGAGAGTGTTACACTGTGAAACGCTGAAAAAAGTTTGCTGAAATTAAAATTCGATTCATTTTTGTTTCTGGGCGAGGAGCAACGAGTTTGATCACAAAGCAAATTATCAACCTGTTATTTATGTTTGGATTTTGGTTTAGGGATGGGGAGTAGTGCCCACTTTCAGAGATTAACAATAAAGAATTGTTACAATGGACCATTTTTCTTTCTTTTTTGTGCATTTAACATTCGGTTTTCACCATGACCAGATTGCCTGTTTTTCCTGTTTGTACTGCAACACTCTGACAGTACTTATTTATTTGTGCATGTAATTATTGCATCATGGGACACCCCTAAAACGAAACTACTCGCAATGCATTCCTGAAGCGCACGAGTGACGAGTTACCCTAAAATTTGGAAAGGAAGCGTTTCACTAGCTGCTACAAAAAATTAAAAACAGGTGAAATCTAATGAAAATGTTGATAATAGATTTTTGGTCACCAATAAGCAATTTCTGCCGTCATTTCTCAAACGTCGTTATATGGGTGGAATTTGTAATGCCGCGAATATCATCTGTTTTCTCAGGCTTCTAGTTTCAGGGCCTTGATATACTGAGAGATAATGAATGACAACTCAAAAATACTTACTTGGATTTTTGATCAAGTATCTTCCTCGAAACTTTGTTTTGGTTTTAAAATTTACCACCAGTCTTTTATCATCTGCACGTACCGAAATGGCCGTAGGCCATAGTTCCCCGTTAAACAAACCTCCTTCAGGTGTCTGCACGCCATTATTCAACAACACAGCAGTGTCGTACGTAAGATGCAGGCGCAGAAACATTGCATGGTCATAGTGAACCCAGTCTCCTCTCGTCCTCGGTACACGATAAACGTACGAAACGTACAGAGGTACGCGCACGGTCAGCTGGGATTGGGAAATATCACGTGCCTGTTCGTCTGACGTCACTGTAGCACCACAGAACTGCGTAAGCTCTGAAATGTCGTAGTAGCTGTTAAAAGTCCACAGGCAAGACTCGAGGTCGAGATTTCTGTAGAATCGTAAAGTTCGGTTATTTCTTAGCTCCACGCTAAATTGATATGGCTCTCCTTCGTTCATGCTTTCACGATCTTTAATGGAATCTGTAACAAAGCCAAGGCTAGTGACGATTTCGTTCAAGTCCAAAAGATTGGAGCATTTGTGTTTCGCAACTCTTAGCACACCTGGACGAAGCATTCGCTTGAAATTTGTCAGCCTTGCAGTCGATATTAGCGGTATAAGTCCATCCGTATGAGGAAGAATAACTTTAATGTGAATTTTGTTGGAGTACTTATTACCCGTTGCTCCCGTGAAGGCAATGCTTGCTTCGATCTGTTGAGAGCCCACGTGATGAGAGTCACGTGGTGCGCAGAGTCCCTCCTGGGTGCTGATGTTTACTTGAGCACTGGTCGATTCAAGGCCCAGCTCACCGCGGTCGCTAACTGCACGCGCGACACACCGCACGCGAGTGCCTGGTACCAAGTAAACACTATCTAAGGTAACTTGGTCAGTTCTAGTAAAAAACGTGTCACTGGTTAAGTCTCTCAGCTCTTCCCCAATTTGCCAACGGAACTGCGTCAATCTGTTGTTGATTCGTTGTGAAGAGCAAATGGAGCCGGTTTCTGCGTATCTGGGATACTTAGGATCACAGGCCTGTGTAAGGAAATGAAATATTGTCTGGTTATTCAATGCTTTTTACCGGCCGGAAGGGGAACAATTATCAGTTATTGGACTGTGGAGGTTGAGTAAAATATCGTGATTTGTCAGTGGCGAGAAGATCAACTATTTGCCGAAGCCGAAGGCTGCGGCAAATAATTGATCTGCGAGAAGGAAAAATATTTCAAGTGCTGACGGAGGAAGATGAGCGCGAAAGAGAGAACTGGTTAGAGTAGTCTATATAGTGGCTTACCGTGACACATATTAGTGGATATCCCATAATAATTTCAGATTCCGCCTCACTGACGTCATCGTAGTCACGCAGAGATACGACCCTCGGCGGAAGTGGAAAAGTGACAGCAGGATTGGTAGATGGCTGCTCGATGTAAACAATAACTTTTCTCGTTCCCAGGTCACTCTTGCCAGTGAAGTCCGAGCTCAGGTGGACTGTGAACGCGCGGCGAATTTTTCGGTGAGCGTCGAACAGAATTTTGATCGCTATCACGTGACTGGGATTATCTCTTGAAAATTCCAAAATCTGAAAAAGATTAAGAAATCAAGAATATGGTGTTCATATATGTGACAAAGTAAGTCATTTGACATTTTAACCTCCCGTAAGAAAAGCTAAGAAACAGTTGTTATTTACCCCTTTCATTCCCAGAATCAGTTATGGAGACATGTAATGTAGTTCTAACTTTTGAGTCTGTGGACAAAATCCTATGGTGTGACCATTCAAATGAAACCTCTACGTTTGCATCCAGTGGTACCATGTGTTTTCAATGTTTTACAAAATGAAATTTCGGATTTTTCTTGAATTCCGATTTTTGGCACTCTTGCGAGTTAAGGGGTTAATTTAGATTTCGGTTTTATTCACCCTGTTTGTTGGAGGCACGGGGTGGGGGGGGGGGGGGGGGGGGGGGAGGGTGGTTTGGGAGGGTTAAGGAACGCACTTGTGACCTAATGGTCAGTCGTTCCATTCCTCGTCACTGCGATTAGGTTGGGTCTAAAGACAGGGCATTTTATTCACGTTATCTCTTTCAAAAGGGTACTAAATCTAGCCACGTGATGGACGCTTTAGCATTTGGAACTAGCTGCGCTCCCAAAGATTTTAACTGTTCGTATATTTCTGATTATCATGAATTATATACAAATCTCATACCTCAGTCATTGGCTGATAACCTTTCCCTGCCTTAGCTGATCCATCAAGTGTGTAAACTCTAACCTTTGACCTTGTGAAAGGGTCACCTGTCTTCTTGACTGTGATCCGTGCCTCTATGTGCGCACCACTCACTGCTGGACCTACTACGAATACTCTCTCCTTTGTAAACTGAATGACTGGTTCTGGATAAAAATACACAAATAACAAATATAGCTTAATCCCGAAACAGACTAAACTGCTCGAATTAAACAAAAGTTCATGTATGGGGGATTTGTTCTCTTAGTTTATCTTCTCTTGATGCAAGATATATAGATTTGATTTCCAGAGATGAAAAACAAAAGGAATCATTTACAGGACAATAAGAATCACAAACACTGACTCACTGCTGATCAGGGGAAATATCTTTTTTTCTTTTTGTTTTTTCTTTTTATCTCAGACTTAAATTTGCATTCAAAAGTATTACTTACTATCCGCTTTATCCTCAATTGTTATCACGGTCGCGTTCCTTTCTCCAATCCGAGTGTTCTTGTCCGCGCTTCCAAGTTTTAGCCTAAATGTCTCCTTTCCTTCAAATACAAGATCATCTACGATTGTAACCGGACAGGACTTGCGGTTCTCTCCTGGATTAAACAGAATCACTGACGCGTCTGTGTCGGTACGCTCTTTGAAGTCTCTGTCCACTTGCGCTGCCATGGAGCGCGTGTAACAACGCACTAATGACGTGTATGTCAGGTCTCCAGTGCGCATGAGTGCAACTCTAAATGTGCCTGTTTCTTCATTGGCGGAATGTGATGTCTTCACGAATTGTATTATGGGTACTAGGACACAAAATAAATTAAGCTAAGCTTAAAGCATAAAACTGTAAAAACGACCGATAAAATCCGACGTTTCGGAGTAGTCATGACTCCATTATCAAGGATTATAGCATTTAAAGCGGTTTTGGCGCGAAGAATAACATAAGAGGGTGCGAAGATTATAAGAATACTTTCGCACGAATGGAGTCTGATTGCAAGTTGAGATTTGGCTTTAAAGTTCTTATAAAAAGCATTTCGTACACTAAGCAGTCAAATTTGTTTCTGCATTTCTTAAGCACTTTGAAACGCTTTAGCAGGTCCTGAGGCATTGTCCCGTGCATGTTCTTGTAGTGTTTGGCATTGGCGGAGTATTGTTGTTTATGTCCTTTCACACGATTATGTAAATGTCCGCGTGTGTAACCTACATAACCCGAATCACACAGGTCACATTGAAAACCATAAACAACACACTGCTGATTTACAATTGGTGGCTTTGTTTCCTTCACATTTAGTTCTTGCTCAATTTTTTTTAAAGACATGAATAAATAAAAATAAATAAATACGAATTTCAGTGGAATCCACGAGGTGGCTCTTACTTTCACTGTTTCCGGATCAAATTGGAATTTGGAAATGTAAGCTTTTGAAGAGGGAGGAAAACCGGAGTACCCAAAGAAAGCCCTCGGAGCCCAAGGATGAGAACCAACAACAAACTCAACCCACATATGGCGTTGCCTCCGGGAATCGAGCCCGAGCCACATTGGTAAGAGGCGAGTTGCTCTCACCACTGTGCCATCCCTGCACCTATCAATACAGCTGTTTCGAGAAAGGTTGTCGGAAAAAAGCGTAAAAGTGCACGCGACAATCCAGGAAGGTATTGTGGGTAGTCATCCACGCTATATCCTAAAAACTTATTTATCCCAATGGCCCGCCAACTAAGATCGTCCCTGTACAGACGAGGCATCGCGGGTTTCATGTATTTATTTGACTTATTAAAATTCATTGATCATATCCCATACTATTTTTCGGGATTGTCGCGTGCACTTTTGCGCTTTTTTCCGACAACCTTTCTCGAAACAGCTGTATACGAAGCAAATAAAAGATCTCTTTTTCTAGCAATATCCAGTGATCGTTCCTTACGCAAACGATGTTTTCTAAAAGGCGCAGATGAACCTTTTCCCCCATGTTATAAACATGATGAGGAAATGAAACCGTAGCAAATACTTTCGGGTTGTCATTTCTTTCGGACTGCTAAAATATGCGAAGAATCTCTGCCAAGAAAATTTACTGACAAAGTAAATTAAATCGCAAAATTGGATCTTCTAAGTTAAAATACACGGAAAGAAAATAAGGTAAACTACTTTCCTAAGTACCGAACAGTCATAGTCACTATGTTAACACTATGTTAACACCATGTTAACACTATGTTAACACCATGTTAACACCATGTTAACACCATGTTAACACTATGTTAACACCATGTTAACACTATGTTAAAACTATGCTAACACCATGTTAACACTATGTTAACACTATGTCAACACTATGTTAACACTAAGTTAAAACTATGTTAACGCTATGTTAATACTATGTTAACACTATGTCAACGCTATGTTTCTAAGCTCGTTTACTTTCGGAATTGATAGCAAAATCTCAAAATTGAGGTTACATTTGAGTAGGCGTTGCTGTCGAAATTTTACGGTTTCCTCAAGACTTTTTTTAACCGTACTTATGTGATAATTCAAAAAACCCATAGCTATTTCCGTAGCTGTTCAGTGTGACGCCTTCGGATTACCGAAGGTCACCGAAGAACGTTTCGAGAAATTACGATTGGTCAACTGGAGCGGAGCAAACTAGTTGCGGGTACTATCAATTGGCAAAACAACATTTAAAAGTAAACTCACAGTCAGATATGGAGTCATCGATGGCAATAATAGCTTTGCTTGGCTCCCCAATACCGGTGTTGATAGGAGTCCTGAGAACAAGTTCAAACTCTTCTATCCCCTCCACCCTGGGGAGGCCTTGGTCATCACGGATTGTTACCTCAATTGTCTGACGCTCCGAAAAAGGAACAAAGTAAACCATTTGAATGATGGGAGTATAGTCTTCACTGGCTGCAAAATAAACGCGTATGAATTACATTAGTTATACCATCGATATCAACTGTATATGGCGTGGTAGCCGAGTGATAATTTAACGCGCTGGACTTTCGCTCTACTCTAGGTCAGCAGTTTAGACCTCTTGTTGCTTCCGCCCCCTTATCTCGCCAAAAAATTAATTCAGTTTCTTAACATTTTCACCCTAGCCTCCCCTCCCCACTTATTCAGTCCCCCCCCCCCCCCCCCCCCACCCCCCACCCTCATGACGGATTCTGGTTCCGCTATTGGTTTCCTTAGACAAGAACATATTAAAACACTACAGTGAACCCTGTAAGGGGGTAGCAATACTCATAGTTGCTTCATGCCCCAGACGTTTGGGTTGCCTGTGGCTCGTGCGCGGCAGCTCAGCCCGTTTCATGCCCCGTTAGCCAATTCCGCGGTTTCCAGAAATGCTACGTTTTCCCGCCAGCATGCAATGGCTAAAAAGCTTGGAGAGTATATACTCTCAGTACAAAACACATGTGAAGTGGAAGTTGAAGCTGAAAAAAATATTCTTAAACTAGCAGTGATGGTCATTTCATTCGCTTTTTTATACTTTATCGCAAGTTCAACTTTTGTGGACATAATCTATAAAAAAAAAACACCGATTATTTTATGATATTTTCACTGAACCACAGAGTCAAGATTGCAGAAACGTTATCTTGCGTATACACGCAATCTGTTTCGGCAGTAAAATTTTCTCGGAATAAAATTTCTTCCACCATAATTTTTTTTCGTGTAAAGGAGAAACATTTGGTCAAATATAAATACTCGTAAAATGTTCTTCATTGCGGGGGCCTTTAGATGACGCGGTCACCAGACTAAACAATGGATTAATAATAAGTATGTGCAATTATAGCCCGCTCGTGCGTCAAACAGCTTAATGCAATTTCCTTGCAAAACAACAAGGCACTTAAAATAGATGAATGTTAAATTGACAAGGTCACCAAACGTCTTATTAGCAACGACCTTTAAATTGAAAGCCTCTTACAATAGTAATTCCTTTAAATGGAAGTTTATTTAATTTACTTAAGCACTAGGTGAGGGCAAAACGCTTAGCTTAAAAAACACAACTTGGTTCCTGTGTTAAAAGGGTTGTAAATTTACCAACAACTGTGCTCTGACGGTTTCCATGTTTCTCAGCGTTCTTGGAACTTGTCTCTTCACGTATTGCAAGAGAAGATGCAGAAAACAAAAAAGTGTTTAACATGGCCAGTGATAGAAAAATGGTTTAGAGACAAGCTTGTGCTACGGTAGCAAAAAGGCACTGACTAGAACGGCCCTCCTGTCTGTTGTTATGGCAACATTTTTCCCCGTTTCACGCTTCACCTTGATGCAGCGTTACTCATTCGTATTAAAACTGAAAGCTCTTCTGCAATACTTTTCTATAGTGCAGTTTGCTTTTCAATCTTTTGTAAATCGAAGGTCCAGAATTTTCTTAAATTTTGATAGTGGGTTTAAAATTTAATCGGCACTATTGAAAAATCCAGAAATTGAAGGGAAAAATTTTGCTTTTCTTACCTCGCGCAGAAACTGGGTCGGTCTGCCTCGATCTCACGAATACTGAGGATGATTTTGAAAGGTCAGTCCCAGTCCTTCTGAGAATGACGACCATCTTCCCAATACTCTCATCGACAGTGTGACTCGCGGGATCAAAAAATATCTTTGGTTCTGATGCAAAATGAAAGAAAAACTTACATACATAACAGCAAATAACTAACATTATTAAAAATACGTATATTCCTTAGAAGGCTAGTTTGGAAAATTTTATGATAAAGTGGCTAATTTTCTAACAAAAGTATTTCTAACATAGAAGCATTCCTTTTTTTAAAAGGTTTCTGGTGACAGGGCAAAGTATTAATTAATAGTAATAACAATAATACTCACTTGTATAGCGCTCTTATCCAAAAGTTCTAAGGCGCTTTACAATTCTAAACTATAAAATGCTAAAGTAACAGGCAGTTGTGTTCGATGGCTTTTGTTTTTATTATTTACTCCTGGGCTTAACACGTCGAAAGAACCCTTCAGTTTTCTCCTTTCACCTCCCAGAGTCAAGCCATTAATATTAGATTCTGTGAATGAATTCATCCTAAAGTGTGACCATTTAAATGAAAGTTTCTAGTATTGTGGTTTGTCTTCAGCGTGTTACAAAATATTTATGCTTTTTCTCAAATTTGATTGTTGGTGATCTTTGCAGTAAGGTTCAATTGATATGCGCAAGACAACAAAAGTCGGATACAGACGTAGATATCTTTATTTTACGTTAGGAAGATTTGAACGTCTACGCACCCACGCTAAAACAAATGACATGCAATCGGTTTTATGATGAATTGAAACATTCCACCAGCAAATCAAGAAGAAAAATCTTAAATTTCATTTTGGAAAATACTGACAAACAAACAGTACCACAGGAAAGTACTGCTCAGTAGCTTTCATTTGAATGGTCACACTTTACTAGGATTCTATGTACATACTTCAAAGTTAGAACCACCTTAATCAAATTCATTCCAAATTGTGGTAGTTTCTTGGTGTTGCGGATGGTGTGATCACCAAATGACGTAAAACAAAAGATTCAAAAGACACTGAACAATATATACCCACACCACAACACAAAAGCTAACCAACAATGGCTTCCGCAACACCAAGAAACACCCCAAATTGTTGATTGACGTCTGTCTTACCGTCCTTTACATCCGGGGCTATGACAACTGCACTCGTATTACGTTCACAGTTGATCCTGCTCCCCAGATGAGACTTTAGTGTCACATAAAATTTCTCCTCGTTCTCGTACAAAGAGTCGTCTATAATGATGACTGGGCAGTCTTTGGTTGTCTCTCCCTTAAAAGGCAAAAACAAGAAAGGTTAATCCGAGACCTCATTTTAAGGGAGTACAGGGAGTTTTGAAGTTCCTGTGTCTCCCTTGTGATTCGTAAAAATAATAGAATAAATTGTTTTATACGTAGTTTCACTTCCACCAATTGACTGACTGTCAATTTTTTGACTTAACAAACGCTTTTCGAGTTTCAGGAATGCTGGCGCTTCAGAGGGTAAAATCTGAAAAATTTTCCGGGAAGGCATGTACTCGGACCCCCCTTTCAGAAATTCCTGGATCCGCCCCTGCGTTACCCTTTGTTTCCGCCCCTTCCGAGATGGCCTCATCCATTTTCTTGTTTGTTATGCACCAGTCAGTGGTTTCCCCAGGGTTTGACTAAATCTGTTCTCCCCTGGGTTGGGAATTTGACAATTTTATGCCCCCTGAAAGCTATGTATAATTAATAAATGGTAAATATGCAGCCAGCGTGCGTACATCGAGTTGTGGATGCACGCGGTAAGTTGCTAAACACGAAAGAAGCGTAAGAGCTGCTCAAGGCGATAAGGTGATAGCCGAGAGCGACTCCTGGTGTTCGTTTCTTAAAAGTCCCGAAGACTTTTCGAGGCCGAAAAGCTATTGTATGTGCAGGCTATTTACCAACAGAGATTCAATTTTCGTTCGTTTTGAAAGCTGAGCAATAAAATCTTAAGTCAACAAGAAACTTTGCACTGGTTTTCTGGCTGAAAACTTCACCGCCACTTGAAAGAGATTGAATTTCAAAATTCGCTTTCGGGCCCGAAAAATATTCGGGAGTTTTGAGAAATGCACACCATCTTCTTAAGCGCTTAAAAAACCTTCCAAGTGCATTAATAACACGACGTACGCACAGCTGTGACGTTTACCATTACTGTTATAACATATTATACTGTATGTTATGAAGACAACATAACAAAATTACCGGCAAAACAACCTGCGTGACGTCAGCGTGCTACCCACCGGTAAATGGATGGCGCGTATCAACCAATCAGATCGCGCGCTTTCCTTCAGGTATGTTTAATTTGTGTACTGGTCAACTACTGCCATTTACTATTGACAAGCTCCTGCTATTACATAGTTCACTATTGTGAAGGTGCGGTGGTTTGTCGGAGTTAAAGGGGCAGTATCACGAGGTTCCACGCGCGGCACTGTTCACTATTCTTGCACCGGAATTTTGGACATATCACTGTTAAAAGTGATTTTTTTTCTTTCTTCCGGCTATCAAAACGGATTTTTTGATTCAACAAATACCTCCACTTCTCGACGGCCTTTTTAAATTTGCGGAATCAAACTTGAAAACGTGGGCCGACGTTTTCAAGTTTCGACCTCGTGATACTGCCCCTTTAAACCCTGAAGGTCGGTGGTTCTCTTTACCCCGGTACACAAATGAATACCGGCAAACACTCCATGCCCCCTCCATCCCCCGCCCTCCCCCCTCCCTCCCAATCAAAATTCCACATGTAAGCCGATCTCATCAATGCTAACCTTTTCAAATGTGATAACACTGTCCTTGTTACCAGGCCTTGAGATAAAGTCCGAGTAGGACAGTATCGATGTGGGCATAGTGCCTGTAGCCCAGCCTGAAAAACAACAAAAACATGTTTAAAACAATAAAATATAAATAATACATTAAAATTTTATTTTAACTTAAACAAATGCACTTTGCTATGGGCCATCTAGTTTACAGGTATTGCCACAACAAAATCAAAAAAGGACAAACAATACACCTTATTCCAAAATGGTGGCCATTTTATTATTCTTTTATATCCATGTAAATTAGCCCTCTTGGCCTCGTCAGCATGTGGAAAATACAAAGGAATTTTCAAGCGAAAATGAGGCCAAGAGGGCTAATTAACATGCATATAAAAGAATATTAAATTGGCCGCCATTTTGGAATAAGGTGTATATTTGTACAGTTAAGAATAATAATAAGATATATACATTTTATATAGCGCCACTATCCATCATTGTCCATAGCAATGATCAGGGCGCTTACAAATGCTAAATAATCTCAAAATGATATACTATAATCCAAATATAAAAACTAAAAACTAAAATCTATAAACACTAAATAAAAAATATGTTGTATCATTAGTGTATTTATCAATGGCTGTTCCGTAGTTTTACTGCTTGATAGCACCATGATAGTAGTCCATATCTGTTAGTATTGGCCCAGGGCATCTTCAATATATTTTACCCTCTTAATGCATGGGTAATTTGCCGAAATTCTAATTAAGCATTTCTTGTTAGAAATTCTCTTAAGAATTGTGTCGCATTATTGTTATGTGCCAACAATTTCCATTGTTCTCTGTTCTTTCAAAGTGGTTCTACTTGCGAATTTGCTGGTTTGGCTTTGCTTTCCTGGGCTTGGTTGTTGGTTCAAAACAAACTTGTGCAGCTCCGTACACTTATATTTTGGTTTAACGATTCGAGGGAATATACCCGTCCCCCTCCCCACCCCCCTCCTTCGCCTTCTAGCCTAACTCCCACTCCCTTGGCAGCTTTTTTGACTTGTTAAGCCCAGGCTCAAATCTCAAAACACACAAGCCATCGAATACATCGTGCCCTATTTTTTATCACAAAATGGTGGTTTAGCTCAGCGCATGCGCACCCTCAAAATACTCCCGCACTGCAGGCTCAGCTAATCACATAAGAGATGTTGTATCCGTCCACCAATCAGATACAAGACTGAGATTGATGTCCTCTAGCCTGCGAATACAGCCGCCTCTCATCGTTCCCGGTCGCTAGGGGCGTTCGCGCGAACGCCTCTTGCGGCCGGGAGCGATGAGAGGCGGCTGTATTCGCAGGCTAGATGTCCTCTGGCACACAGGAAAATCGGATGCGAAACTCGAAGCGTCACATTAAATTCCACATAGGCAAAACCAAAGTGCCAAAACCAAAGTTCAAGAAAAATCACAAATTCATTATGTAAAATATTCATGAAAAACAAAAGGCACCATGCAAAAGTACTACCGAAGAGGTTTCATTTGAATGGTCATACCATAGGATTTTGTCCACAGGCCAAAAGTAAGAACCATGTCTTCATAACTGACTCTGGGAGTGAAAGAGGGAAGTGAAGGAAAAGAGGTCCGTGATGAAAAGATATTATGAGTGTTGGCGGAGGGGGCTAGAGAGAGAGCTCTCCTCGCTATCTGAACGCCTGCATGGAACTCAACCCCGACGCAAAAGTTTTGTCTTGTCTGGTGTGTCCCAAGCTCAAAACTCTTAAAACTCAAAACTCATACCTTCCTCCATACAGAAGGTTGTCACGCAAGTGACATATATCCGCTGACTGGTATCTCCTGTTCGTCTCAAGGGAATTTTTATTTCTCCGACATTTTCCTCCACAACGAGTTGACTACGAACAACTTCAACCAAAGGAACTAAAATTGGAAGAAAAAGGTAACAACATTAAAAGCTTATTCTCAAATATGAGAGAAGAAGCAAAAATCTGATAAACCCGGGTCGAGGGTCAACGAGTTTCCGAGAATTAACGAAAGTCAACGAGAATTTAGGAGAGTCGACGAGAGTGCCTTGCCGACTCTAGTTAAAAAATTCATACACACCATCCTCGGGATCTGATATGGTCACGTGAGCACTCCTAGGTTCCCGGATCACGCACATCTGAGAACTTGTCAGTTCCACTTTAAAAGTTTCATACCCCTCGTATTTCCCATCATCCTTTATGCGCAGCTTCAACTCCGCCTTACTTTGACCGGGACTGAACTGCACATGCGTGGGACTAACCAAAGAGAAATCGTCGCCATTGGTAGCAGTAATACCAGTTACGGAGATGAAGGCAAACGAGACTTCCCCCAGAAAGCCCCTTCTAGTGACAACGAGGCTTAGAACACCGTCAGTTTCGTCGATTTCGTATTTTTGGTGCTCGAAAGATACCCATGCCCAAGTCATAGAAAATCGTTGATGCCGGAGTGTATTCCCGGCGGGATCAGAAACATCGAAGTCAAAAGCATCGTTTGTAGTTTTTGCTCCATTGCGAAGAATATAAGATATGTTTCCTGAATTAATATCAGCTTGAGTGAAGTTGCTCAGACTTTTGTTACCATGGTAACGTCCCGCTACTGCGAGGATTCCGTTTACTGGCGGGTAAGTAACGGTGTAAAGTAATTCAGAGTTGTCGCTGTCGAGATCTTCCACTCTCAGCACGGCGTTACTTATTACAAACCCGAGTCGATTTCCTGGTAACGTATAAAGATTAGTGGCTCCTCGGTTAAGAACCAGTTGCGGGATTCGATTGTCCACGGGCGCGATGACCACCTGTACTTCGCGACCCTCGCGAACAGGGGTATTAGTATCTGGAAACACATAGAACTCGTTGTGTGCTCCATCAGTAACTGTGATTTGAAAGCTGTCCTCATCTACGTCTGTGCCATCATGCGAGTAAGAGATTCTGTTGAGGTTTACGTCCTCTTGCGTAAAAACTCGCGAGGGCGCCCCGCTATTGAGTATCCAACCATGAAGAGGCTCGCGCGTGACGATATACATGAGATTTGCGGGTGTTGTGTCTTGGTCTTCAGCGCGAAGCTCAAACGGTGTAATTAGGACACTTTCCCCTTCGTTCACCACCAGGTTGCTGGAAATAAGTACTGGTTTCTTGTTATCTATGTCGAGAAGTGTCACCAGAAATGTTCTCACCACACTGTTAGTACCATCTGAAACTTCAAAATCAAATCTGTCTGCTGGAGCCTCGTCATCGCTCGTGTGAATGTATACAATTTTATTTCCCGCCAAATCAAGTTGAGTGAATTCTTCCAGGCGCTCCCCTGGAAAGTCCAAGTGTTCCAGATGCCCCTTTTGGGGCTGCTTAATCAGTGAATACCGCAACTTTTCATTGGGACTTCCTGTATCGCTGGCGCTTAGAAAATTTGTTGAGATAATCACGCGGTCGTTTTGTGCCAAGCGCACTCCTTTGTTTATCACTGTAGGATGGATTCGATCACCTGCATTGATCTCCACATAAAAGTCTTGATTTAATCGCGTGTTTTTACCGTCAGACAAGTCAAATTTTATATGATCTCTTTCGCTAGGAATGTTTGCATCCTGAGAGTAGACAATCCGCCTGTCATTAATATCCTTCTGAGAAAACATTCCGTTTTTGCCCAAGATTTGTGTGGACCCATTGGAGTTTATTCTTCTGAGCCTCCCTGCCCGAGGAGGACTGCGCACTATAAATGTTGTATTATCATCCGGGGAATCCGCGTCGTGGGCTTTGAGATTTTTTGGCGTGATTGTTTTGCTTTCACCTACAGCTTCAATGCGCAAGCCTACGTTTACAGAGAGCATGGGCTCTTCGTCATCAATAGGAATTATAAAGACCGGTATTGTGCGAGTGGTATTATATTTACCATCAGAGACACACAATGCAAAAGAATCTTCCGTGCTTTCGCTGCCATCATGCTGATAAACGATCGAGGTCGACTTCTTAATTTGCGTCAGAGGGAACCTGGCTACCGGTGTAGTCGCGCCCTGTCTCCGATCCGTAATCATGCCGTGACGCGGTGGTGTGACAACTTCGAAGATCAACTCATCAAGAGGTTCGTCCGCGTCCACTGCGTTCAACACGGTTACGTCTATGATCATTTCATCGCCCTCGTCCACCACGAAGTCACGCGTGAATATCTGTGGGGTCTCATCATTTTGCGGAAGAATGTCGATATTGAGGAGATAACGCGGCGAGGTGTTATTACCGTCCGAGCATGAAAACGCCACCCGGTCCATAGTGGGTTCGGTACCCTCGTACAAGTCTTGTACATAGCTTATGTGTCCCGCTCGAATATCATCAATAGTAAAAGACGTGACACGCGTGCCTTTGTTACTAATCTCTGATCCAGGAGATGGCGTGACATTCTCCAAGAAGCCCACTGTGGGTTGGACGTCAATCATGCATGTAACGCGATAGTCAGCTGTGTCTGGATCAGTGATTGTCAGATGGCGTGACGTGAGCTTTGCTGAGCCCCCTTCCGGTACAACTAGCTGCTGAATCCTACTGACTCTTGGAGGTTGACTATCCACTGGCAGGATCATCGTTACCACCTCGACCGCTGTAAAATAAAAAGTAAAATGGAAAGATAAAACTGAAATAACGAGTGGTCTGTCATTATATGCTAACCAGGTTGTTCCTTAGGCCGACAGGTTTCTTCGGCTTTTGTAACAAAGCGACTAAAATTCACCTAGGACGAGGGAGGCCATTGTAAAGAGGTTAACCGTACATAAAGTTTTGTTCTCTCAAAATTCGCAAAGTGACAGGGAAAATGCTTTCACCTTGTGGACCTTAGTTTTTTTGTGGCTCAAACCCAGTTTGTTGCCAAATTGCTAAAAAATTAAACAACCAGTTTACAGGTGTGGGGTGTTTATATCCTGTAAACAGTGTTATTTGGGACTGTTAATGTATTTGGGCACGTTTTAACGCACAAATTACTTATTCAGGGCAAATAGGAAGTCTTACACAGTCAGCTGATGATAAACGTTTTTGCTTCATTGCATAAAGGTGACTTAACCACAGGTAGTAAAAATGTATGCTAGCAAAAAAAAACAGTTAATAACAATAAGCCGCAGACTACGGATACTATGAAAACAATTACCCATATATACAAAGAAATGAATACCTTCATATCTTCGCCCCTCTCGAATCCAAGCGCCTGTTTCATTTAACAGCGTCAAGTTAAAATGATCCATGTCTCCCTGGAGCCCAGTCTCTCTACCAATGTGCTCGTAAACTATCACTCCAGCTTCCAAGTCCTGGACGCTAAACTCGTAGCTCATCTTGCCATTGCGCAAAATTCTTCCCACCCGGGGCGGCGTAGCGATGCGCAGTATTATGTCTGCGTCACGTGGGCTTTGAGAAGCCGTGCGTATTTTAATGGGTTCTTGTGAGTGTTCCTTCACCCGGACGGTCATGTTGTACACGTGACTTGTGATGTTTGTCTTCTCTGGAACAATTACTAGAATAAACATAACGATCAGTGTTAGTTGCTGTCGATATTGGTGATGCTGTTGTTGTTGTTTTTGTTGTTTTCCTGTTGTTATTGTTGTTGTTGTTGTTGTTATTGTCACTGTTGTTGATGTGGTTGTGTCCTTTGTTGTGATTGTTGTTGCTATTGTTGTTGTTTATCAGGCAACTTCGTTTGTTTGTTTTGTTGTTGCTGTTGTTTTCTTTGTTTTTACTGTCCTAGGTTACTTGTCATAAGGCGTTACACCATTGCAGACAGTCCCAAATAGTGTGCAATGGTCCATTTTACAGTTGTGTGCTTGGTGACCTTGCCTTTGAGTGGAAGTGAGGCTGGAGGTGACCTTGCTTTGATACAAACCTTTCTGCCTTTCATATGTTAATAATGCTGTTCTCATGCTAACTAGGTAAATTTACATCTGAAAAGCTCCAAGGTCTGTATCATAACAAGGTCAACTTCAACCTCGCTTCCACTCAAAGGCCAGGACACTAAGAAGACAACTGTAAAATAGTCTATTGACTGCTTTCCATATACGCATAATTCCTTTGCGCAAACTGATACCGTCACGTCGTACTTTCCGCGATGCCATTTCTTTAGTGCTATTTCTTCGCAGTTGCGTATCAAATCGCCCCAAATAAGACGTACGGATAGAACAAATTCCTTTTTTTTTTCGTTTTGTGAAGCTACTATTGCATATGTTTTCGTTTATTCATTTTTAATTGCAATATGCTTTCGTTCGTTTGTTTTAAGGAAGCCCACAATATGTGAAGTATTGAATAGTTTCTTTACCGTGTATTATCTTTTTTATGCGGGTTTGCAGCTGTTAGATGGATAGTCGCGACAACATCGCACTCCTTTGTAAAGCTTCTTTCAGCCCAAGCGCATCTTAGATACTTATAATCAGAAAAAAATGACAACCCTTGTGGGCTCCTTTTATTTATCGGCTGCGTCCATTCATTTTCACCTCACCCAATCTCTTGTGCTTGTGCATATGCTCGCGTCTTTGTATGCTTTTGTTTACGTTTGCTAGTATTCACTTGGTTTATACAAACACTTGTGTTTATTTCAAATAAATAACACTTATGGGCCTTGTGTTAGCGCTTAAACCTGCTGTTTTAATATTTCCACTAAATGACGCAAGGACCGTGATAAACAACAAGGTCGATAGAAACTTCTTTTGGAATTTGTTAGCATTCGTCTTATTCGTGAGAGAAATATCTCTTTTACTTCTCCACCCAAATATTTGAAAATCGCATTCTGAATAGATTTTTAAGAAGAAATGTTCTCGAATTTTCGCTATTATTCCTTATGCATGCAATGATTAACATTATAAAATGATCCGTCCGGCTTTCGCTTTCGTGCACACATCATTCCAGAAAAGAAAAAAAAAATAAACCCACGCGTTGCCGTGAGCAAAGCCGAGCGGATTTTGGAGCTGAACTATTAAAAGCCATATAGCACGTTCAGGTCACCTGGTCATTTAACATGCACTTCATTCGAATGTTTTGCTATTGATTAAGTTTAAAAAAAAAAAAAAACGACCATATCATAAAACTCTTATTGGTCGAGTTTCTCGACCTGGCAGATTAATCTTGTGTCAATTCACGGACTTACACTTCATGACCCAAAGAACTCCGTCCGATAAGCACCAAAATATTCACTGGAATCCCGCGAATTCTACCTTTGCAAACAAGTAAATTCCTACAAACGAATAATTTTTCAATACTGTTCCAACTTTTTTCTTTTTCTCTATTTATAAGCATGAGCAGATCAAAACAGATTTCCTTAAGCTTTATGCTAATAAAATAATCAATTGCGCTTTCAACGGGTTGAAATTGTTCCAATTTCTAACGACACAACTGTCTGATAAAGGAGTGCGTATTTCATTGAGGTGGGTGCTAACGATTATCCTATTTAAATCCCACTTGCGAACAAACGATGTCTCCGGTTTTGCAAAAAAAAAAATGAAAATTACCTAACAACACTTAACTAACAAGTCACGAATTCAAAAGTGTTTTCGCGACATCAAAAAAGCTCAAAAAAGCTGAAATATAAAAACATTTCCTTTTGATGGACACCTTTTGGACAAACAAGAATTACAGGAAAATGCGTTTTATTTTTAGGCATCGTTGACGTCTTTTCGTGTGAAAATTAATCAGTTTAAGATGGCATAAGAGGTTTTAACCAAATGACTGAAGCTTTAGAGATTAGAGGGTTTAATCGCAATGAAAGCTCGAAAGACATTTTTCGGCAAGTTTGCACGAACAGAAGAATTACAAACATATACCTTTGTATCACAGCTGATAAAATGTACTTAAAATGTCAACTTTCCAATTCATTTTACTTATGTTTCTCGATAATACTTCAGGTCTTTCTTAATGCAAATAAAAGAAGAAAATGTGGTTTTCTTATCATTCGAATATCTTGTTGTGGTTGGATTGTCAGAATGTCAGCTTGCCAATTAAATTCGCATGTTTCTCGAGATAATTTGCTTGCTAGAAAAATTCAAACTTAGTCAACTTACTGTGTTCTTTTCTCGCTACTGAAAACGATATTGCTATATAAAAGAAAAGCTGTACGATAAAATACCAGCTTACCAATTCATTTTACTTAATTTTAATTATTCAAAAAAGCTTACTCCTGGTTTGGAGTGATTTTACCACTACAAAAATGCCGAACAGGACAAAATCATGCCATGTTCCTCAAATAGAAGTACGGTGTTAATTAAAATCAAAATAAACTTCCTGATTGTTTTAATCGGCTTGCACTGGAATGTTAATCAAGTTTCCATAACAGCCTTTGGAACTTAGTTAACAAGCCGCGCCTTGGAAACAGGGACAGTTGTCTGCCATATTTTTCACAGTAATTTTTCACCAAAACGGAACACACTTTCACCCCGATAGGTTCGCCCAGGAAGCATGATGCATGACATGAGATTAATTCTAGAGGAGAGCATAACCACGAAAAAGGGGGATCGAGCCTTAAACATCTTTTATTACCATTCGCTTCCTCCCTTTCCCCTCCCCTTAACAGAGTTGCCCGGGATCACACTGGTAAGCCGGTTGGCTCGCCTCCACATTAACAGACCCTTTGGCTACGTTGTCTGCCCTTGGCTTATCAGAACATGTTCTAGAATACTCCAAAAGATCTTCAGATAAGCATAATATATGGGCGAATTTAAGTGCTATTGAATGAGTATTAACTCTATCAATTTAGTTCCATGCTGGGATTAATACTAGTAAGGAAATGACATAAACTTTGACCTCGGTGTTACATATTGAAACTACAAACAACAAACGAAGTGCCAAATCGCGATATAGTTTTACAAAAAAAAAAACAAGGTTGTTCACGAGAGCCTCAGTTCTTTTTGTTCATTCAGTCGAACTCGTTTGGTCTGAAGTTTGTTAATTCGATGCTGGTCTCTACGTCCGTAGTGTTGTTTCTTTGGACAATAAACACACTCTCTCTCTTTACTTCGCCCCTTCCCATTGCAAAGCGTATATTCCCGTATACGTATTTTTTATGCTTTTTAATACACCATTTTAATTAGTAGTTTATAGTTCTAGTATTTTTATGGCAACCTTTTATTTATACTATCTTGCTTTTTCGTCTTTGTTTTGCGGCGTACCTGCAAGTCAGACGGCGCGTTCCTGCAGACATGATGGATCAAATCTGCAGGACACGCCGATAACATGACTATGTATTCGCAGGTGTATAAATAGGGCCTACGATGGACTAGCATCCTACGGACGAAGGTGTTTTGTGCTACCGAAACTAGCTCTGGTCTTGTGGAAACCGGCCTTTGCATAGTTCGACAATAAGATAAACCCACACACAAAGGTCTACACCACTATTTTGATTAGTTCTTTTCGTACGTTCATTGGGCTTTTATGATTAACCAATTACCAGCGCTACAAATCCTCGAGCTAAAGTTTCTTGCTATGTTTATTTGTGTTTTGCATTTTGCTTTGAAAAAAAACTCCACCTTCTGTTAAGTCGTCATTGCCTCGGTTCGGTCGAATGAGCATCGCAAAGCGCCCTGCAGAGACGAGAAAGACTTACGGCCATAAAACAGCGTGAAGTCAATTTCAGTTCTCCCCCCTCCCCCCCCCCCCCCCCCACCATCACCACCACCACCACCACCACCAAAAAAAAAACGGTCCAACGTTTGCAGTCCCGCACGAAAGGCTTTCACCAGCCTAATTTAACCTTTTACTGTTCCGCAGAAAAATCGAAATTTCTCTTATCTAATGGCCAAGTTATAATACCAAATGCCACCAAATAATGATATACAACTATAAAATTGGATAAAAAGATTCTACAGCGCAAAACAGAACAAGTAGGATAAAGTGCACGATCGAATTTGATTTTATGACAGGCGGTCAAGAAATCAAAATAGGCCATTTCTATGCCTCGTTGTCAAAGCGAGGCTAGGTGCAAAACCTTTCATATGGAAATGAGTTTTATTTGCATTTGAATAAAAACTCATTTCCACCATATGAAAGGTTTTGCACTTAGCCTCGCTTTGACAACGAGGCGAAACGTAACATTGCCATGCTGGTGAATATTTCAGTTTTTTCGCCGTTATTTCGTCACTTCCTTGTTTTTATCACGTTTGACGATTTTTTTCTTCCTATTTCAAGATAATAAAGCACGCTTCTGGCCCGATACAGTACTTTCCTGTGGTGCTGTTTATAGTGCTGTACAAACTGGTTCTATCTTTTGAGTCTGGATGAAATCCGAAGGTGTGACCATTTAAATGAAAGCTACTAAGCAGTACTTTCCGCTTTCCTGTGGTGCTGTTTATTATGCTGTACAAGCTGGTTCTAACTTTTGAGTCTGTGGATGAAATCCTAAAGTGTAACCACTCGTATGAAATTAAAGCTACTGAGCAGTACTTTCCTGTGGTGCTGTACAAGCTGGTTCTAACTTTTGAGTCTGTGGATGAAATCCTAAGGTGTGACCATTCAAATGAAAGCTACAGAGCAGTACTTTCCTGTGGTGCTGTTTATTATCCTGTACAAGCTGATTCTAACTTTTGAGTTTGTGGATGAAATCCTAAGGTGTGACCATTCATATTAGAGTAACTTTAGAAAACACTGTCCGCAAACTGAGGATAAACCAGCAATCAGGCTCTGTTCGCGTTTCGCTTGGTAAACCACTCCCGCGGACAACGCTAATAAGAGGGCTGCTGAAAATTGGCTGCATTTCTCACGAAATACACGTTATCACTTTCTAAAAAAACTGTACATACATTCTAATTGTATATACTGAGTTGAGTTTGCTGCAACAGTTTTGTGTTTAGTGAAATTCAGCTGTTTTCTTCTCATGAATTAGCTTTCAGCTGCTATTGACTTACTGGAATCACAAAAATTCCAACAAAAATCTCAATCTCTCTAAACCGCAACACCTGATCCCGCAAAATTAAAATAATAACCTTTCCTCAAAATTAAACTCCCGCAAAAATTTTCATGCTTTATGCCGTAGTTTCCGAGTGATTTTATTTTTAACTCAGCCATTCATAGATTATCTATTAAATTCTTCTAGAAGCAAGGTATAGATTATTTTAAGCCGGAAGAACGATGTTCTGTATAGGAAGGGAAATATTGGATACATGTAAAAAAAAAAGAGTAAGTTAATTAATATCGTTCTTGGTCAGAGGCTAAAGCAATTGAATATCTGTGTTATGAACGACAGAAAGGGAAACAGGAAGATTAATAAATAATAAATAAGTGGAGTAATGAAGAATAATGGCCTGTAGTTTTGACAGTGTTCGAATAATTCTTTTCCTTTTCGATGGAATTATATCGCGAGGAGTGATTATGTAATAAAACGATTCTAAATGAGATTTTGTCGACCGAAATAATGCAATAAATGAGATAATACAATGAATTTTCATAAACCACTTAAGTTATCCATGATCCCGTTATTTGACTTTCAGTTTTCTTTTCTTACTAAGCTTACTGCTCTGAAATTGGATATAGAATTTGAAAGTTATGGTCTGATATTGAGAATGTTTTCCCTTTAGTCTGCGGAAATTGAGTATAAATGTCTACCATTTTTGCTTGAACAAAGGAAAATTGTTAGGGAAAGTGAAAGTGAAACAGTTAGGTTTAAATCCGTGTAGGGTAACTTGCATATTTTGGTCGTGAAAGGGGCAAGGGTTTAAAGTTGCGGGCCAGACATCCCGACAAAAATAGTGAGGAGCTTCCCTTTGGGCAATTCGCCAATACGCTTGCTTGGAACAGGAGAGGGTCCGGCGTGAATGGGAGAGAGGGAGGAGCGAAAAAGGGGGAATGGGCGGTGGGGAGGGGGGGGGGGGGGGTTCCGCTAGAACCATCACTTTTTACACCTCTTGGCGGAGAATGACAACATAGCATCTTGTTAACGGATTGAGACACAGCGCCAGGATGGATAGCGCCAGTGAGGGATTAAACCGCTCGTCCGGAGCCTCGCTTCGCTTCAAATTCTTCTGCAAAATAAATTAGGGGCGAACCATTGGATTTTTGAGGGGCTTGGGTGATTTTGGGGAAAAATATCCTGCAACTGCGAAAACCCGACTTAAGGATTTGGGTTTTTTATTAACAAAAAAAAATCCTGCAGCGGCACAGCTAAAGATAAAAATTTCGAGCACAGCCTCTAGATCCCCCCACCCCCCTCAGAAGTGTAAACGTTCGTCCCTTTGGGAAATGGTCAAAACTATTGTACTCGGAAAGGACCCACCATTAAACAAAAAGACTGGTGATCTCTTTATGTGCCCCCTCTCCCCTACCTAAAAAGATGGTGTCTTGTTGGTATAGCCCCCATTCTATCAGGAGTAGAAACTGAGAGAAAGATAAAAATATTCCTGTGCCATTTTACTAGTAATGCAAGCTTCATGCACACAGAATATTAAACTAAGCTCATCTCTAATTTTTAAGCCAAAAAATTGTGTCCATTACACTCATCAGATAGGTGGTATCTTGTGTAACCCCCCTATCCCTACACAGGGTGGGTCCTCGTCGAGTATACTAGTTATGACCACTTCCCTTAGACATAATATTGTATTGAACTCACCTATTTCCAACAGGAAGCTGGTTCTTTGGACGCTATCATCAACTGTCAATCCAAGCTCGTCACTAGCCTCCCCTTTGACCAAGTGTCGATACGACATCCGGGAATTCTCAACATCCTGGACACTGAAGGTGTCAAGTTGTTGCATTTCCTGGTCATCTTTGAGCAGGATACCGTAACGGGAAACAGTGACCAGGGTGAAGGATATCTCACTGTCAGGGGTGTCTATATCCAACGCTTTCAACTGTTCCTTTCCAAGAATCGCTTCACTTAATTCTGCTACTTCCACAGGTTTCACCACTGCCCTGGGCGCTTGGTTGTTAACAGGCTTCAGCACAATACGGAAGGTTTGTTTTTTGATGGTATTGCCCGATAGGTCCGATACGGAAAACTCGAACTGGGCGTATCTAGTTCTGGTGCCGAGCTCTAAGTCCGGGGATTTGAAGATCACCTTTTTGTGCCGAACTTGAAGCTGTGTGAACTTTGAAGCTTTTACCTTCATGTCTGAAAGCAGGATTTCTCCTGCAAATGACGATATGTTCGAGTTACCATCAATAAAGAAGGGTTCTTTCGTAACGAAAAATGTAAGCTCGTCATCATCGGAATCTTTATCGGTGTAGCGTAACACAGCCTCGCTAAGCTCCGTCAGTCCGTACTCGTCAGCGGTTAATTCCAGTAGACATCCGGGAAACAGAGCAGGTGGCAGATCATCCACTCGACGAACAATAACTTGGAAAGTTTTCATCGGAGACACGTTTGGGTTTTCCGCCTGATCAGACATGACAAAAGCGATTTCATCGTGAAATAACTCGCCTCCAAAATGTCGGTAATGAAGCCTTCTGCTCTTGATATCGTACTGGGAGAATTGGGTCACATTTTGTTCAAAGAAGCCATCTTCTTGAAGGACCCACCTGTTATCATCCTGGGGCGGGGTTCTGGTCCGCAAACACAAAACACCAACCCTGTTTTCCGTAAACAGCGCAGAGCCTGCATTTTCTTGGAAGTTAGGAATTGTCACGACTCTGAATTGAATCTTATTGTCCTCGGAGTCAATGTCGGTCGCACTTAACATGTATTGGTCAATCAACGCGACACCACCTTCGTCCAATATCAGACCAGTGTTGTACACCAGTGTTGGCGCAGTATCGTCCACAGGACCTATGGTGATTGGAAATAGGAACTTGACGTCGTGTTTGCCATCTGTCAAACGAAAAATTATGTTGTCACTGTATGTGTCAGAATTGTCATGGTGATAGGCTATATCGGGTATTTCCAAATCAGTTGCCATAAAAGTGTCAATCTTATGTCCCATGATCCTTAGTTCGCCATGCCGTAGACCGCCGATCACTTGCAGCCGCACGTCGTTGAAATTATCTTTATCTGCGATGCCCAGATTGAATTTATCCGTAATGGTGCGTGACTGTCCCTCAAAGAGACTCAGACCAGCGTTTTTTGTCACAACAGGCGCGTTGTTATTGGTCGGTTTCACCATGATCAGGAGCATAATTTGTTCAGATTTCGCGCCTTCGGTGTCGACCGCCTCTAACACCACTTGAAACATACGCAGTTGGTATGTCTGTGCAGCGGGTGGCCTGTACGCAATCTTGAGCTGCTCGATATCTCTCTGATAAAATGCCGTGAGCGGCTGATAAGGGTCATCTGTATTTATTAAAGAGCCCTCGCCTGATTGCAACGCTTGAGTGATGTTAAAAATTATCTCACCGGCTTCGGTTTCCGTGTCAGAAGCAGCCAAGATGTCAGAAGTTATCGGTGCGATCGAGTACTGACTCACTTCAACGGTATGGGAAGCTTGAAAAGAAGCCACGGGCCTCTCGTTTGAACGCGCTGCCAAAATACGTACAATTATCTGAAAGTACTCCCTCGTGATTTTATCAGTATTTGGATCAATCATCTCCACTACCAAGGGAATAAAATCTTTGTTTGACGACGATCGCTTGGTGTGTTGATAGCGAATACCGGCCCGTACAAATTCGCCACACTCGAACTGTGCAGTATTTCCACTGCCCTTTGATACGTTGACAAGCTCGCCGTAGCGCGGAATTACCCCAGTATTAATGTCGAGCAGAGTTACAGAACATGTCTTGTTTGAGTCTTCTTTAAACGCAAGAACTTCACTGTTTATACTTGTGGATGTGCCCCCGAGTTCAACGACTTTGATCGGTTGGTTCTTCTCGACGATTTCCATATCTGTGAACAGAACTGTCACGCGAAGATTGAGCGGTATTAAACGAGTCTGTTTGTCGGTGTCGACGCGAATTTGTAGCTTAACAAAATCCTGCATGAAAAACTTGGACCCCAAGTGAGAGTATTGTACGTCGCCGAGAGAGAAATCACACGGGAACTCGTCGGGCGCTAAAAAACCAACTCGTTGAGCCAAGGGGTCACTTCGTAAAACAGCGACCCTACAGACGGCGCCTTCGGGAAAAGTGATTTGGAGATCGCGAACCGGATCCACAAACACGGATCGTCCTAATTCCACTCTTATCGGAGATAACTTTGCCACACGAACAAATCCACTGCAATAAAAGACAAGTTCGAGGAGGCTGACAACAAACACCAGGCGTATGGTGAAGAACATTGTTTCAAATCCTCGCAGATGCTGAGATGTTTTCAGCTGGCCACTGTTGATATGCCCCTGTCCGGTTGCCTTCTCTGTGTAACGTGCTGTAAAAACGTGCGTCACTTTACAACGACTCTGACGAAATGTTTTCTACACAGGGTTAATGGTGTTACCGGAAACCAGCGCGAACAAAAGTTTATTATATCTGCATATATATCAGCTCTCAAAAAGATTCAATTTACACCTTTATCTGACCGACCACAAATTGACACCACGATTCGTTGCGCAGTCCAGCGTATGATATTTGCCAAATGTATTATGCAACCCGTTTATATACCACCTGGCTTAAGAACTGAATGTGCCCGTCCTTCTGGGTTCAAGTAAAAGACGCTACCGGGGTGAATTTGACTTAAGAAACGGAAATACTACCTGAAAATATCGAGTTTAGCCGAGGTTAGCGAAAGTCTGGCAAAGTTCACTGTCACGCTCTTATTAGCATTAAAGAGTTGAGAAACGAGTTTTCAATTCTCTTTGTATTCGCGCCGTGAGTCCAACAAACGAGCCAGTCAATTAGGCGGCGATTAAATCCCTCTGATTCCTGAAATTTTATTTTGATTTTTCTAGGCGCCGGCACACGCTGCTAAAAATTGAAAGCATCTGGTAAGCAGATTTAAGAGTTACGAAGTAGATAAGTTGCTTAAGCTAGGCTTAAAAACACAATAAAAATATATGATATTTTCCATTGTTTGAACATGCTTTGTTGCGTTGTCATGAGACAAGAAAAAATCACCCATACAAAGTATTTAATTAATTTGCCGACTAAATTGCCATACACAAAGTGTTTGCGGAAATCAGCTCCGTTGCGCCTAATTGTTTGTTCTTCGCACAGTAAATGCTGACTAAATCTTCACATCTTTCTTTCATTACCACCCCAGGACGCTGCGTCATTTAACAGGATGAAAAGAACAAAACCGCTATGGGACACGTACTGTAACAAAGACGCTTGCGCCAAAACAGACCGAAAGAAAACAACCACAAACTATCATTTTCTTAAACAGCTCACTCCATCTTTACATTGTCTAAATTAAAGGCTGTTTATGAGAAAGCTCTCTCACTTGAACTTTTTCCCTTTCGGTATTTCACTTCTAATATTCAACTTGACATTATTATAACGTCTGTTAATAAATTTTCCTTAATCTATTTTTGCTAATGAGCTTGTCTCTTCTCCCAACTACGTCAAGGAGATTTGTAGCAATAGACAGGTTTTTGTCACAGTTAACACTCAATCATAACCTTTTTAAAATAACGTGTGACTTGTTTCAAGATTTGACACGACATGCCTGCGGAGACCCACTAAATAGCAGATGATCTTCAAATGTTATCAGGAAAATGACACAGTTTAAAGAAGCACTAGACAGGATTAGAAAGTCCCAAAAGGTTTCAGGGATCCACAACAATTTATAATCTAGTTTTCGTGATTATTAATCCTTGACACAAAACAAAAACATGATATTGGCAGTGTGCTTTTTGATGAGTTTCGTGAAGCGTGCATTTTGATCAGTTTCTGGCGGGGTCACTTTATTGGGCGTGTTTTGCGACAAAATGTAACCCTCTACCGTTTACGTTCGGCAACAGTTATCGAAGATCGGTTACCAGAATAACAAGGTGTTTTAATGTACTTTTCTTTACCACCCACACACAAACCTGGATACATGTAACGGTCTGTAAAATGGACAACAGTTTGAGTCTGTGCCATTCAAAAAGTTCAGTGTTGAGAAATGCTTCGCTCTTTTATGTCGAATGCGTTGATCTTCTTCTGGGGTAGGGAGGGAAGGTACTTCCCTAAATGAGCTGTATGTGCGGCCGAAATGAGTATCAGTTTTGGAACCGTTTTGGTTTGAAAATGGGAAAAAAAAATTGACAAATTCATATGAGATTGGGTATGGTTTACTTTTTAGCCTGAAAACGAGTATAGTTTTTGCTACAAAAAGGGGATATTTTAATAGTTAGGTCTGAGTTAGGTCTGAAAACGGGTAGGGAAATCACATATTTAGAATTTATGTCTGTCAATGGGTTAGGGTTTCACTGCACGGTCACGCATCCCCAACAATCGTTGTGATGGGGTAGTCTCAAATTCGCCCAGTGGTGATGTCTCATGTCTGGCAGCCAAAGTTTGGACTGCGTTCTATCACTTATTCCATGCTTTAATATCCTTGAAGAGAAAATTCTTAACGTTTAAATATGTCCTTGAAGAGATACTGATATGTTAACGTTTGGACTGCGTTCTATCACTTATTCCTTAAATGCTTTGAATATGTTCTCGAAGAGCAAATTCTTAACTGGCGTTTAAATATGTCCTTGACGAGAAAATTATTAACGTTGACATAAACCAAAACAAGTCACGACCTTGCTCCTTTTTGTAAAAGAAAGGCTGCTTATTATACCCGTGTTACCTACGAGTTGGTTTTGTATGTTGATGCTGCAGGTTGATTGTAATAGCTAGTAATGAATGAGCTAATGGAGCTGATCGAAATTTGCGAGATGTTTGAAGCGAAAACAGACATAAGGGTCATCGGTTATTTTATCTCCTGTTGTCAGACATTTAAGGATAGAGTAAAGTACTCTGTTTTAAGTAACTCTCCGAGCTAAATTCAGACCTAATCGAGTCAAGAACACAGTGAACTGTTGTCGACTGAGTCAGGTTATAACCGTTGAGTTAAATTGCTTGACAGACCTCGACGACAATGCCACAATATGAAAAATCACTGGTTTTCCACTTAACGTCGTGGTGGGTAAAATTAGACCCGGGTACGAAATTCGACCTGAGTTTTGGGCGAGGTTGATGTAGTTCATTTTTTTACTAGCGTGTGCAGTGTGCCGGGCGTGCCAATTGACCATTAGCTAAGAAAACAACATCAGCTTTCTAAAGTACCCTTTTAGCATCTTAGGGTTTAGCTGTTTACGAATTAGTTACACAGAACCGGAAGAACTTACCAAGGTCGCAAGCCAAGGACGAAAACACGAAAGCCCTAATCATATAATTAATACGGCTTGGTCGTGTTGCAGGCAAGATAGAAATACCTTTCTGTTTAAATTTTGAGAGCCAAACTCTGAAATGAAAATAATATCGTAGTTGGGCCCATGTTTATTATGCCATCCGGAAAATAACAAAGAAGCTTTCTTTGACTATGCCTGACTAGTTTGGACTTTAGTCCGCGACGTTCCTCAGTAATTGAAGTCGTCTGAAACAGGAATATCGCCGGGGAATATCGCGCAAAAGATATCAACAGTTCAACAAGATTTATTTATACATGTTCTACATAAAAAACAACAGCAAAGATTTATGTTTCTCTTCCTTCGAATGTCAGATTTATACATTTATCAGACATTTCATATGTGCCACGTTTAAACGAAGGAGCTAGGTAAAACAGGTATAGTTCAACTGAATCCAACTGTAGTCTGATAACGGAGACAACTTTATAATGGTCACAGTGATGTTGAATAAAACGTTCACAGACACTTATATACACTTATATACACTTATATACATTCATGTTTAACACGCTTTTCAAAGCATTAATTATAAAGGCCCGTTTCCAGTTTCTAACAGTATATTGACGGTAAACTGATCTCTGTCGTCTCGACAAAACTCGATGCTTTGACTGTGTTCTTTCATAACTTTCAATTTTCTATTTTTTAAGGGTTTTCAACAGATTCGAGTCAAGTCAATTTCGCGAGTCCCATCCTCCATGTGCAGTCCAGTTCTATCCAGATTTTCAGACTGTGTACTGATAAAACGAGATGGTGGAGAAACAACCCCCTCGGAAGTCACTTTTAATTAACCCAGGGGTAGCCTGTTCCAGGATCCCGCAAAACAAAGCAAAGGTGGGGAGCAAAACAAAAAAAAAAAGGGAAAAAAGCAGTGACCGAATAGAAGGCCTATTTATTGTAATATCCTAAAAACTCTTATTCTTCGGCCATTTCAACTTCAACAGAAATAAAATACACACTGCGGTTATAGACATGACAAAACAACGCATGTTGAAGCATACGAAACGTCAAGTCATTAATCAAAGTTTTTTACAACATGCGTTGTTTTGTCATGTTTATAACCGCAGTGTGTATTTTATTTCTGTTAAAGTTGTAATATCCTTTTTCCCGAGTGGTAGCCCCGGTCTGAGCGCTAATTATTCAAGCTGGCTTGTTTTCGCCACATTTCACATTTCATTTGAGAAGCTGTAAAGAAATGTTGCTTACATGCAACAAAATTTATTTTTCATTAAAAAACTTGGCTAAAGATTGAAACCAATAAACTAGCCACAATTTACTAGGACTAAGTCATCTGTAGTTTTGGAAGTACGTTCTAAATTAATTTTGAGTTTTTGGTGACTCTAAAAATTGGACCATTCAAATAAAAGCTATAAACTGAACATAACTGTCATGTGGTTCTGTTTATCAAGCGGATGCAAATTCTAAAGTGCACGAACCATTCTGAATGAAACTCGATTTAGCGCCCTCCTTCCAATAACCCCCCCCCCTCCCCTCCCTCATTCTAATAACGGCCCCCATTAGAGTGTCACTTTGTTAGTAAGCGCCAAAGCCCTTGAGTATTGTTTTTAGCGCCCCTTATTCCAATAATAAGAGCTCCATTCAGCAATGCATCACAAGATCAACCACTGCCATTTAGCTTCCATCAATTGGCCATATTACCGAATTACAAAAAAATTTGGTGTTGTTGAAAGCGCCTCGACTCCTTCAAACGTAAGATCTCTTTGAAGACAATGAGGTATAGCGACAATGCAAATTGTACATTTTCTGTTATTGTTCATTAAAGTGCTTTTTCACGTTCGCACGATGAAGAGACAAGCGCCCCGGCCCCTCTCCAATAAGCGTCTCCCTTGAGCTACCAAAAGAAAATACTCACCCGGGCGCAAGTAAATCGAATTATTTTCTGTGGTACTCAGGTTTATTATACTGTGGGTGGTTCTTACTTTTGAGTCTGTCGGAAAGGAAACAAACCCTGAGGTGTGACCATTTAAAAGAAAGCTTCTGAGCAGGAAATTTCATGTGGTTCTCTTTATTTCGTCCCACAAGGAAGAATGGAAAGCAATTATTAATAAGTAGTTAGGATCACAAGTCGTTGGAAGTATTTCAATTCAACTACACCTACATTTTGAAAATAGACAAACAGAGTGCGCAAGCAAAAACTGGAAACAAACAAACAAATGGAAACAAACCATGAGGTGTGACCATTTAAAAGAAAGCTTCTGAGCAGAAAATTTCATGTGGTTCTCTTTATTTCGTCCCACAAGGAAGAGTGGAAAGCAATTATTAATAAGTAGTTAGGATCACAAGTCGTTGAAAGTATTTCAATTCAACTACACTTACATTTTGAAAATAGACAAACAGAGTGCGCAAGCAAAAACTACGAGAAGCAGGTGTGTGTGTGTTGCTAAACCATAAATAAGAAACTACTAAATATGACCTTTTCGTGACTTCTGAAAGAAGCCATTCGATCTGAGCGGAAGTGCGCGCGGTCCAAACACAAAACAAGTGGTCACAAGTCGCTTTGTGGTTTGGACGACGCCAAAAAGCCCAGCTGGTAGTCATAGCATAAAGATATATGAGCGTAGGCTGGATAAACTTAAACGGAAGTTTGGAAAGCACTTCACGTGGGTGTTTTCGGTTGAGGCCGTATTCGTTTTGGTTAAAACCAAAAACCACAGCTGGATATAAGAAAAGTAAATGCCGCATTTTTTTTCGTTTCCGTTTGTTTCGTGTATATGAACTACATGTTTTGAAAGTTAATAAAAATAGTTTGGTCAAACGACTGGGGGAAGAAAACAAAACCTACAAAAGCCGTTAGCCGTTAGCTTAAACTTTACAGGATGAAATCAAAGGACTTTCTTTTTTTCGGCAAACATTCGTCGAAAAAAAAGCGTTCACCTGATACCGCAGTAAACAGTTAAGAATTTTTTAAGTTAAAGTTCTTATAATATTAAGAGATTTCTCCAAGTTGTAATATTTAAACATTCGCTGAACTAACGTAGCAGAGAAGAGAGTGAACCGTGAACCGTGAACTTTCATCTCGAAGGAAAGAAGTTGCAAAGCAACGGAAAACATGCGTTTTAACGCCCGTTTAAGATCCAACATTGATCCAACATTTTTGAAAAGGTCTTCCAACATTGATTCAGCATTGGTCCAACATTTTTGAAAAGGTCGTCCAACATTATTGGAAGTGTTAAAAAATATTAGAAGCTGCAACAAAATTAAATTGGTTCAAAACTTTCATCCAACATCGCTCCAACATTTGTTTGAAAACCGTTCATTTCAACATATGCGCACATCAGGCGTTCTCGTTGACGCGAATGTTGGGCCGATAATGGCATCTTCTGAACTTTTATTTTTGCTACCAACATTTGCTCAACATTCGTCCAACTTTTGAATATGCTCAAAACAAACAGCACCACGGTAAAGTACTACTCAAGAGCTTTTATTTGAATGGCCACGTTGTAGGATTTCATCCACAGACTCAACTGTTATGACCACCTTGTACAGCATAATAAACAGCACCACCAGAAAGTACTGCTCAGTAGCTTTCATATGAATGGTCACACTTTAGGATTTCATTTACAGACTCAAAAGTTAGAACCACCTTGTACAGCATAATAAACAGTACCACAATAAAGTACTGCTCAGTAGCTTTCATATGAATGGTCACCTCTTAGGATTTCATCCACAGACTCAAAAGTTAGAACCACATTGTACAGCATAATAAACAGCACCACCAGAAAGTACTGCTCAGTAGCTTTCATTTGAATGCTGACAATTTAGGATTTCATCCACAGACTTAAAAGTTAGAACCACCTTGTACAGCATAATAAACAGCACCACAGGAAAGTACTGCTGAAGAACTTTCATTTGAAAGGTCACACTGTTGAACAGACAACCAGACAACGTAAAGAGAGGCATTGTATTGTACTGTAATGAATAATGCCTCGACGACATGTCAAGGAACTTACTGTAACACGATAACACCTGTGACGTCACTCAAACCCAGTCCAATTAATCAAAAATTATCCCTACTGATCAGTGACGACAATAATTATACAGAAAAGATCTGCATTTTCAAAGGTTGGTATTCAGGGAGGTCCTGCATGCAATGAATGATTTACATGCCGTAATCAAGATGTAAGGTTCGCTAATACTGTTACTAGTTCCGCCGTGATTAATGGTTTCTATTTTTGCCACTAGTTCTCGAACTTCCAGAATTGTTTGTTGGCGCCTCTTGTCCTAAGGGCTTTTAATCTCTTGGATTGTGGTCTAAATACTGAAAAGCAACAAGTCTTAATCCTAGAGATATATTATTATTATTATCATTATTATTATTATTATTATTATTATTATTATTATTATTATTATTATTATTATTATTATTGCAGCTTACGTCTTTCTACTTCTGTTTTGCTCCTACTCAGGTCTCTCCAGCTATAGATGCTCTTGAATGTATCGTAATAGTTTGTTACCTGACTTTAAACATTGTTTTTATTGACTCAAAAAATTCGAACGGATTTTGAAATATTTGAAGGTAGCCCAGCCTTGCCGTCCCCGAGATTTTTTTTAAGATCCAATTAATTCCAGGATTAGCGCTCGGGTAAGATTTCAAGCTTCTGATTTTTAAAAAATAGGTGGATGTTCCACTGCTAATGTTCGCATCAGTTTTAGTTTAAGCCTTGCTGTCAAAGAAAAGTCAAGATTTCAAAATTAACGAAAAATGCTATTGAACATTAAACGATACAATTTAAAGAATCAGAAAGGGACTTATCCCTTTATTATCTTTATCCTACTGTGAACAACCGAAAATTAAACTCAATCGGCTTTGAGGGGCATTAGTAGGCTTATGAACAATAGAATAGTCTGAAAGCATTGCCACTTTGGAGACTGAGTGGGGGAATTAGCTACTCTGTGCAAGTGTCAAGTACGTAAGCTATTTCTGTATTGAAACTCCCTTTAGTACTTGCTTCTCCAAGTTCTTTTGCAAAACAAAATCAAGTAGAAGCTCATGAGAATAAAGCTGATCAGCACACGAAAAAAAGCTTATTGTGCAATCACTGAAGAGGACAACTTCTACGAAGCGTTAATTCAATTTGTTAAGATAAAAAACTAAATCGATTTAACAATATAAGTTCAGGGTTCGACCATAATTCTTACCTTGACCTTCAGTTATTCTGGATCTGAAATACTGAATCAAAATATAGTCGTGCCAAACAGACTCTTTCTTACCCGGACGAACTCTTCCTCAATCCGTTACGAGTAAACTAATTTGTTTTCACCTTTAGAAGATTAGGTTTAACACGTGGCTTTCCGAGGTGCAATCAGCCAGTAGATCACGCGTGCTGACAGCCAGTAAGAAATCAGATGTACACCGTAATTCCCCTTTATACCAACTCCAAGCTGTAGTATTCTTACTAGTTTCTGACACATGCTAAGGCCTGCGAAAACAGCCGCCTCTCATCGCTTCCGGCCGCTAGCTAGGGGATATCGCGCGGAAAAGCCTCTTCGTTTGAGCACCCCTAGAGGCCGGGAGCGATGAGAGGCGCATGTATTCGAAGGCTAGACACATTTGTCAATCGTAGTTCGTGTTCCCTGTATACAACAAAAACTTCGAAACCCACCCGCTGATTCTATTTGAGAAATAATTGGATAAGTTCTTTTTTTCGATGACTGCATGGGGGGTGCTAAATTTGGACGAGACCGTAGGTTAAAAAAAAGCAATGCAGTTCGACAGGGTTATGGGATCCTGAGTGCGGAGAATTTTTTAATTCAATTAAAACATGTTTTCCTACAAGTAAACCGTGCGCGTATTAACTGAGACGTGCCTGAACTGGACGATGCTTCGCCTCACGGCAAGAAGTTCAAGGCATATCAATGTTGAGAAAATAAAAAATGCATCTTAAATGGAATGGCCTTTGTTTGGTTTTGTTGTGACTACAATACCAAACCATTTGTAGGAAAAATAATATCTCACCTACAGAGATGCAATGTGAAGTCCTTTGTGCACCGGAGCACAAGGACAGAAACAACCTAGCCTGTTCCAGGCGTTCAGATAGTGGGGAAAGCGCGAATAGTTGGGGAAGGCGCGAAGAAAAGCGAGCGAAAAAATTGCGGGGAGGCTGGGGAGAGGAAGCGAAAGAACCCTCGCCTCGCCTCCCCGCAATTTTTTCGCTCGCTTTTCTTCGCGCCTTCCCCAACTATTCGCGCTTTCCCCACTATCTGAACGCCTGGAACAGGTTAGAAACAACCGCGCTCGATGCCCGGCTCGATGACCTTATCGAAATGAGCTTTGCCAGTTATTTATCAAAAATATCGATCGATACGTATTTGCCTGCATTCAAACGAAATTCCAATCTAAACCTTTTCTTTTCTACTATTTACTGTACTGTACTGTTCAACTCTACAACACTATTTTCTTGAAACGACCGCCATATTGAAAACAAGACGATCGAGTTGCTATGATCAGGTGACATAACACGTGAACTCCAACTTGAGATTTGATTGGTTAATGGCTTGATTTGGACGCGGTTATCAAAATTGACAACTGTGCCGGATTAATTATCGAAAAATAAAACCAGTTGCATAAAAATTAACGCTGGACGTAACAGCTAACGTCGGACGTTCAGCTCAGTCAAACTCAGTCGTCAGCAGTTACGTCCGACGTTAAGTTTTATGAAACTGTCCCCCGAGACCTTGACAGCGCACAGAAAACTACCTTTACATGAAAAGTTGCGTAAAAAAAATACTATTTCTGGCATTGTACGGAACTCAAGTTGTGGTAATACTACATAACGTTACCTAGATGAAACAACCGAATGTCTAGGAATTTTTTTAATATGGCGATTTTGACCCTTTTGGTCCCAACCATGCTATAATGCCTTTAGTTATTTCCATAATACTAATCCGTCAAGAGAAAGAAATCAACCAACAAATGTTGATGAAATTCGAAAGAGGAACATATTACAGTCGGGTCTAGCTAGCCCATTTTGAAAACGAACATATGAGTGAGAACTTGAAAACAGTTAGGCTAACGTTTTCCCAGTTGCAATTCATTCAGACCTAGTAGGTCTAGGCTAGAGACATGCACGACCCCACAAGCTTTGTAGCTTTAAAATTTATCGTGTCTAAATAAAAGTTTACTACCACTACTCATCAACATTAGTGGAACACTAGGCTGGTAGTTTATTACAAAACTAGGCCATAATGTTTCGGTTTCTGTTAATAAAAATTAAAACGTTTTTGGGTTTTTGTCCAAATCCCCATAAAACTACTCATTTAAAGATAAAATATAAATCATCAAAGTTGGATCAAAGTTGGATTAAATCAGTTTGGATGTTTTGCCTGAATATACTATCAAAATAAGTATACAGTGAAAAGCGAGCACGTTGGAGTTTTGGTAGAGAGCTTTCAATTGCAGAATTTTACTGAGAATGTCAATGAACGGGGTTTCGTATGTTTTCGTGGTGTCACTGTAAATCCACATACTGGTGTGCTGGCCAGTTTGGAATACGATATTCCAAAAACTGTCACAATACAGTGAGACCAATTTGTCAATCTGAGGAATTTCTTTTAATTCGATTAATTCCAAGCACGAAGCCTTGTTATGTGTAATTATGCCAGCACAAAACTGTCCAAATAACCTTGACTTTTCAGTACGGGCCATCCGTAGCCAAAGACACGCTTTGGTAGTTTTATTGTACCAGTACTACAATCTTGGACGTAATAAAAAGAGAAATAACACCTCTCCTCCCCCCGATTCATAGATGGATTCGCGCGAAAACCAAAACGCGCCATTTTCCAATCACTGAACTGGGGGGGGGGGAGGTGTTATTTCTTTATTTCTTATTTCATTTGAAATATCCAAGATTGTAGCCTCAGTACAGGCGTTTTGCTTTTTTGATGGGCGAGTGCTGAATCGTGGTGTTTGGTCGCCATTTTGGTTTTGCACAGCGTCGGGGGCTGGGAGGAGTGAAAGGGCTGGCTCCCCCTCCACCGCGGTTAAACGTCCGAGACGTTTTCCGTTTTATTTAGTGGGATTTTATTTAATATTAAATGGAAATATCGGCAACGATGTATAAAAAAAATTAGTTGACGTTACTATCTTTTAATTTTTCTCAAAATGATGAGCTTTTTTCGTTGAAAACTGACCAAAACTCTTTGTGCCTGATCAAAATTATGTTGGCAAATGGCGCCGACAATTCAGCAGTTCACAGTTTTTAAACGCTTAGAACTTTTTTGGTAAACTTTCAAATCGTTTGGTAAATTGACAGTGTATTGGCAATATATTAAACTTTAAACGGTGAAAATGACAACCTTAACTTTTAAGTACTTTGCTTAACTTTTGCAAATTTCTCTCTTTTGACCGCGGTTAAGGCTCCCCCCTCCTTCGCCCTGACTCGCCTCAGTCTGCTCGTTCGCCCCCCAAATACGCCTGATTTGCAGGATATGCTAAAAAAGTAAAGGTTATCAAACCTGGAGCATTATTTTAAGATTTCCATTGATTAAAATGTTTTTTTTTTGTTGTTGTTTTGGCTTTTCACTGATTGGAACTAAAAATAAGTGACATTGCCCTTTTAGCATTTAACTTCGATAGTTTGAATCTTGCGCTGATGATAACTATAAAACAGCGAAATACTCCGCCGTGCGCTTGTATGCATTGCTTATACGCATTTATCTTTTTTCTCAGCCCTTTTTTAAGAAAAATTCACCGCACAAGAGACTCCATTAAAAGTTACCAACGGCAAATATAGAAGAAGAAAGAAAGCCTCGGAGCACGCTCCATGATCGTATTTTGCCGGAATTATCCGGCAAACGTGGCTACTTAGAAAATTGGGATTTGTGTCCCAGCTACCATAATCGCAACCTCGACCGAAAATGTAAGTCAGGGGCGGATCCAGGGGGGGGGGGTGAAATGGGTGAATTTTCACCCCCCCCCCCCCCCCCCCCCCCCTTTTCTGAGACCCTTTCTTTCTTTTTTCTAAAGTATTTCTCAAATAAATAAAAAAACAGGCTTTGGTTCTATTGCATTTAAAATTTCACCCCCCCCCCCCCCCCCCCATTTCAAAATCCTGGATCCGCCCCTGTAAGTAAACGTGTTTAGTAGATTCCATATAAAAAAAGACGAGGATGCTCATCGAACCGCTAAGAGGTTAAAATGTGATTTTGATGTCTTTTTAATTCTTCTGTGCCAAGAACGGCCAACAAAAAAATACGCGAAAAACTGCAAACACTATTATTGAAAAGTATTCTACTGGAGAGCCTTCATTTGAATGGTCAAACCATGTTCAAGATTTCATCCAAACTCCAACGTTATAACCACATTGTACACAGACTCAAATACAGCATAATAGACAGTAAAATCTATAATGAGGAAAAACACCGAAGAAAAAATACAACTGGAGAATGAGGTTTCCCGATATTTCGGACAGTCAAGCTGTCCTTCTTCAGGGGATTTAATGGAGATACGGAAAGTCGTTACAATATTTTATATCGTAAACAAATTGTGAAACGGTTATAATTTGATATATGATACAGGCTAGGAATTTAAAACAGCGAATGAGGATAAAGTTAAACTAAGTCAATAAACGGTTAATATGATGGTATAATATAAAAATAGAATAGGATATACACTTGTAGGAAAAATTAACGGTCGTCTTCTCTGTTTATACCATGCGGTTGCATATGGTTTTGGCTATTTCTATATACAATGTTTCGCGAGCTCTACGTATGGATTCTCTTTTAGAATTGATGAGTTCGATGAGTTCGACGTCTGTGAGTTTGTGTCCCTTCTGGTTGAAGTGTTGTGGTACGGCATCGGTGTATACTGTATACAAGACACCGACAGTACCACAGAAACGTACCACAGAAAATTACTATCACAACAGCTTTCATTTGAATGGTGACACTTCAGGATTTCATCCACAAGCTCGGCAAAAGATAGAACCACCTTGCACAGCATTTTAAACGGCACCACAGCTTATTAATCAGAATAAGCTAAGTACCGATCAGTAACCTTCATTGTAATGGTTACACTTAAGGATCCACAGACTCGAAAGAAGGAATCTCATTTCGTGAGCCAATGCTTGACTCTTAAAGTTACAGCCGGGGTTAAGGCGTTCGGTTTCAAATGCCTTCAGCTGTCTATCGGGGACCTTTTTGAACATAAATAAGAGAGAAATGCGAAGTTCTGGATGCCGAGGTGACCGACAAACTGTCTATACTTAACTGAGAACTGACAAATGGCCTAAAATTAACCGATATGTGACATCTGTCAAACGGACAACTTGACAATAGGCTTGCTATTGTCATTGCAAGGACCACCGTAACAAATAGAAGCACCGGATCCTTTAATCAGCCTTGCTTTTGTATCATACTGTTGCTATTGTAGAGCGGTTTTCAAATGAGTATCGTAAATCACTCTGGCCAAACACAACACACGCAGACAATCAAATCAACCATCGGAACTCAAAACAAATACATGTAACCGACGCCAAGCGCGGGAAAACGCGTGTAAGCAAGTCACGATTGGTTCAAATTTTGCTTCTGATTGGCTAAGAAAATGGCGCGAGATTTTTTGGCCAATCACAAGCCGCAGCAATGCAGAATCAATTTGTTTGAATATATATACATATATATATTTTGTTTTATTCTTTTGTTTACTCCTTCATCGCATTACCATAAGGATCAGTTTGCCGTTTTCTGATTTCCTAAACAGAGTCAGGGCTTCAAATCCTCAGCTATACCCCAATACCCAAACATGGGTCACTGAGTACCCCCACCCGAATTAATCGTGGGTGCATGGTTATTTTATAAAACATGTACGGGCTTCGTGAATTCCGGGACCAATAAAACTGTCAGTAATTTAGTACGGGGTGTCCGAATTAAGCGGATGTCAGTAAAACGGGGTTCCACTCTGTATAAAAGCTGTCTGAAAGAAAAGAGTCTCGGACGAGGAGTAACGCAATCTTTGTTTGTTTGTTTGTTCGTTCGTTACCTGTTTATCCCGAGACAACCCTCCCCCCGAGACAACTTTGCCGAGTGTTTACATGAGAAATGTTGTCCCTGTTGACCGAGTCAAAGTTGACTCTACGTAAATATTCAAATCTAAATACAGCTATCGTATACCTGTTCTTTTGACTTTGCTTCATTCATTCGATCATTGTGGGCTTTGCTGATTTACATTTTACTTCTTTAATGCGAATTTGTGTTCTTAAACCTAAAAACATGGCTTTACGTGACACGCAGAACGCCGTGAGTTGTCCCGGGTAGGCGAGCCAAAGTGTTTATAATTATGAGAAAAAGATGTCCCGCCTGCCAGGGTTACCCTACTTGCCGACGCAAGACAACTCGCCCAACCGAGTTGTCTCGCCCCCAGAGACGAGTTCTCGATTCTCATGTAAACGGTTGGTTGAATTTTTCAAAGAAATAAGTGAAAAGTTAGCTCGGCCAGGGCAACTCGGGGTAGGGTTATCTCAGTCGGATACCCGAGACCATATAAACAGGCCCTTAGTTTAGCCTTAGAAATCACTAATATAAACTAAAATGGCGACTACAGATTCTGACAAAAAGCTAACTTGCAACTAGGCTCTATTTTCGTTTCGCTTAGGAAATCATTCCAGTGGATATCTAAAAAAGAGAAAAAAAATCCTGCTTATAAAAGAACAATAGCGATGAAGCATATTAGCCTTCCCATAAGGACGGTATTCTGTAGCGATGATACAGCATAGCCTTACAAACCTTCGTTAAGCTGTCATTTCTTTGTATTTTCCTTATGAATTACAAGTCTGAATATACAGACTGTGGACGGCATAGTCCGAATGAAACAAGTCTATCTTCAGTAAAATGCTGAAGTGTAATAATTATGCACCTATCAATGTGAAGCTTTGGAGAAGAAGGCGGTTAATATTCGTGAGGTTTGATAAATCCTTCCTAGTATTTTAACCCCTTTATGACACCCAAGAGTATCAACAGGCAAAGTTCATAAAAAATCCCAAATTTCATTTTGTAAAATATTGAAAAACACATGGTACGATCCAAAAGTACTGTCGAAGAGGTTTCATTTGAATGGTCACACCATAGGATTTCGTCCACAGACTCAAAAGTTAGAACTACATTACATGTCTCCATAATTGACTCTGCGTACGTTTATATGAAAGCTATTAAGCTATACTCTCTGTGCAACTGTTTATTATGCTGAACGAAAGCAAATTGTTACTCACCTGGTGCTTTTTTGTCATATAATTAATCTAATTCAACTTTCCACGGAAAAGTATATGTTCAAATATTTCCTTACCCCACCGCTATACATTAAGCTATATATGGCCAAAGTAGCCTACCTCTCTTGGCTCACAACAAAATAAATTGGAGAGCCGGAAAGGATTTGAGATTGTTTTAGATAAAGCACAAACACCAAACGAAAATCTATCATGACAGACTTACCAGGAGAAAACTCCAAAAATTGAAATGAAACAGTGACGCTTGCCTTGCCTTTAGGGGTCAATGCAGTAATGCTGTGGAGTTTTATTCCCACTTAAAGTGTTCACCGTATGGTATGTATGGTCATGGATAGTGAAGAGACGGTATGGGTAGAAACGTTGTCTGAGGGATAAAAATATATTTGGGCCACGCCCACAAAACAAGACCCGTTTTATCTGTTCAATTTAAAAAAATGTCGGACGAGCACCTCAAGAACACAAGTAGCTCACAGGGAAAAAAAAAGCTGTAAGCGAGTTAGTGTATTTTAATATAAAAATGTGAAATTAAAGTCTGCTTAAAATGGATGAAATGCATGTGAAACTTCCAAGCGTGACTACCTAAGAAGAAGAAGAAGAAAGTAATCCACGCCTTGATGATCATGAAGTTTTGATTAATATAATATACAGTTAAACGCCGATAAAGCACCGATCAAAAGGTCACCAACTTGCTATATTATTATTAGCTTACCACACGAAAGTAATTGACTATTACTCGTTATTGGATAATAATCGTATTGTAAAAGCTATGCTTATTCATTAACGCTGTACAATTTGGAGTTACAATCGTAGCTTCTTCACAAGCATAATCATCATTAACATACAAAACGAGCTACCGTGATTTCATCAGAACGAACAATATTAACTGCTTCCTAATCCCAAATAACCAGATCTTCGGCCAAACACAATAAACCATAGATAAACTATGGCTTACTCCCGTTGACCTGAAACAGTAAACGCCATGGTTGTTACTAGCTAAAATCGAACGCTAAACGTCACGAGTAAAATGTCGTAATCTTTAAGTGGGCGTAAAATTTATCGAGCCTTGCCTTCAGACATGCCATAATTTTTGTGATAATTGAATTGATGAATGGTTCAATTAGATAGCTATTAAATAAAGGAGAGTTATCTGAACGTAATGATAATATTTGAGATTATCCCCAGAAAGGAAATGAAGAAATAATCTTTGGCCTGAACCTGCAATCGCGAGTAAAGACCACCCTTTGTCATTTACCGACGTGCTTAGACGCCAGACGGAGCAAGGCTTGGTTAGAAAAAATGAAATAAATTAAGACAATGAAGATGTTAACACAAGCGAAATGTAGATCCCTTACATGTAACACTCTGCAGAAGTCGAGAACTGTTTCACAGGTTTTTTGTTTGTTTGTTGTTTTTAGTTGTTGTTTTATTACAGTTGAACCTCTCCTCACGGACAACTCAATAGTAGCGACACCTCTTTTTAGCACGACTGAACAGTTGCTCTGCGTGGTCCCAAGGAGACCAAAATTTATATCAACTAACATGGTTACTTAGTTTTATCCCTTCGATGTCCGTGGATTTTTTATGGCAACTCTTGAGTGCCAGAATCAAACAAACTTTAAGTCGTGTAATATGATTCTTTTTAGTTTAAGTTCGTCGTCTGCTGATGTGCTTAGATAAAACCCATAAGTGTGACCATTTAAATCAATGAAAGCTTTTGAGAAGTACTTGACTGTGGCGCTGTTTATTATCTTGTGCAATTTTGTGGTTCTAACTTTTGCTGATCTTTTGGGTGAAATCATGAGTTGCAGTGTGACCATTTAAAATGAAGGTTTCCAGTAATGTTGACTTGTTTTACATTATTTTCAACACAAAATTTAGCGTGAATTTTGTCGAGTTTCGAACTGCGCCCTTGACAGGGTTAAAGGAGGTCGACTATAAAACCACATGAGGCAAAGAAAACATCTTTCACCTCGTTTCTTATCGATTCAAGTCAGCTTGAGCAAGATTATACTCAGAAACCTAATTTTATTATATAATCTGGGAATCGACTGCAAAAATAACTCTTGTGCATGTGTTCCTTAATTAATATATTATATCAACTTCGCTTCTGTAAACAGAATCACAACCGCGAGGTTGCTATTAAATCATTTTTATGAGATGATTCGGCGAATACTGGCTTATGTCTTGAAGTCAAAACGTTTTATTGAATTTGACAAGCACAGTTAAAAAAATAAACACTTCTAGGCAAGATTTTTTTTTTCTTTATTCAAAGGAATAGTATTCCTGCCGAAATATCGAACTGAATTTCGGCTTTCCTGATTTTTATACAGGGGCGTAGCAGAGGTACGCACAATCACTGTTTTCAAACACTCCCCCTACCTCCTCCCCCCACCCTCAAGTCCCAAATCTTTCTCTTTTTTTTCGACTTAGTACAGGTACGCACGTGCCAACGTGCGTACAGGTAGCGGCGCCCCTGTTTTATATCGCCAAAGGCCACCTAATATACAACTAAACTCGATAAAAAGATTCTACAGAGCAAAAAAAAAACATGTAGTTTGGGGCAAAAGTGCAGGATTACAAGGATAGAAGTGGATTACAGTTCATCAAATTTGATTTCGTGACCGGCGGTCAAGAAATCAAAATTGCCATTCAGTGGTGAATCTTTGAGTTCTCGAGTTCAGCCGTTGTTGATATTTCTTTCCGTGCACCGCTTTTGGCGCCATTGTTTTTCCCATTTCAAGATAATAAAGCAAGCTTAAAGCAAGCTCCTGGCCAACACGATATATCAGCCAAGACACTCCCTTTCGGCACGAAATCGCATAAAATTAAGTACAGCACTCATTGCAACAAAATGCCGCTCATTTTCACTCCAAGTGGTAATTCTTCCGAGCTTTTCTATACTTCATAAACCTTCAAGGACCCCTGAAATCTCCTTGTCGGTCAGTTTAACTGTAACGGAACCGCCACTTCGAACCAGGGTAATTAAAGCGTAGCTCCTTCAAGAATAAGCTTTGAGCGCGTTTTTTTTTTTTTTTTTTCAGGACACAGCATTCTGATCACTCTGCAATCAGAACACGCTAACAAACTTGTTTACATTCTCACACACCAATGAATTTCCTGACACACATAGTTAAAGTAGCAGGTTCTTTTAATTAGAGGTATTCTGTTTTTCATGGCCAGAATATCTTCCAAAAAAATCATTAGTAGAGTGGTTTTACTAAACCCATAAAACACTATCTAAGGCCCAGTTCAAACGTCGAACTTCACATGTGCCGAACCTAATGCAAATTAGCAAGAACAATAGATTTTGCTTATTTGCATTAGGTTCGGCACATGTGAAGTTCGACGTTTGAACTGGGCCTAACAATTAGTGTGTGATAGTCCAAATTAAACAAAAGAAAACAATGGAATTATAGTCTCATAGTGCGTAACATTCTAGTGATTCTACTAACTGTTTCACGGGTTAAGTAAAATCACTCTAATAACAGTGCGTATTAAATCGATCAGAGAGGATATGGTCACCCAAGATGAATTCTCTTGATATTTTAACAACTTCCCCCCACTGCTTCTATAAAGAAACATGTGGGAACAAGAAAGGAGAATTTGCATTTTGATATTGCGAATTTAAGGGTAAATTGGATTTTTAGCAGTTCCCAACTCTCAGAACCCCAAGGTTGGGACCCCTGTAATCGGAGTTATTCCATACAAAAAACTCGTCCCTGTGTTTTCAACATTTCACATGATTTGCAGCGTTAAATACTACTGAGGTGTGTCTCTTGAATGATGTCAGTGTAGCAGTTGTTCCATGTTGCCGTCGATGGAAATATTGTGCACTGAAACAACTTGTTGGGTCAAAAACAGACTCCGTGGTCCTAAAAGGCATGTCACGGCTGGTTATATAGTTAAACAAGAGATAGACACGAGAATTTGGTTTTATGAATGTAACTTGGCCACCGACGTTTCGAGCGCTAGCCCTTTGTCAGATAGTCCTTAGGCCTTCGATTCGCTATGCTCGAAACGTTAGCTTTTAAATCCCTTTAAGGTGGTCAACATCGTGTTTCACCGGCCCCCACCGACGCAGCGCCACCGTTTCTCTATAAACTAACCTCTTTATTTCGAAAGACATGCAGATCAGCGTTTCGGTGTTCATTGAGAAATGGATAGCAGCATCGAGTAAAGGAAACGTGGGAAGAAAAGAACATTCTAAGCGAATCTACATTGTCTAGATTGTCTTTCGCTATTTACATTATATCCACCAAAATCCAAGTAAAAACAATGATCGAAAAGAAAAGAGGCGCCGAAAACAACACATAGTTTTAGTAGATAATTCAAGCATCAAAACCTAACCGCCCCAACCGCAACAATTCAGGAAAACATCTGTATTAATCAGCTTGTCGGTCTGAATACAAAACGGTGGCAAAGCCTCGATTAAGCCAAATTTATTTAGCTTACAAAAATATATATCTTTCTTTAACATTATATCTTATTTATTTCGATCGTCCACCCACATACATAAAAATGCACATAAAACATGTGCCCTATAATAAAAATTTCAGACCGTGTTTCTATATTATTGTGATTCAAACCAAATGTTACACGGCGTATCTGGTGTGTTAAGATAAACGCACCTTTGGCGCCCCACAAGGGTGTTTGGAAAGCTCAGTATTTCTGCTGTTTTTCCATATCATTTTAGTGCCTCTAAATTAAGGAGACTATGTGAAAGCTAATATAGTTTGGGCTTTTCGGATCTTTTTAGGGAAAGGAGATCAAAGGAGTCTTATTTCCCGAATTTGATTGCTGTATTCTTTTCGAAAATCCTAGCTGATCTCACTTCGTACGCAGAACCGAAAAACAGGCGTTAAACTTTCCCGTAAATGTTACAAATGTTTGAGGCAGCATTTTACTAAAGAAAAGTCTAGTTTACAATCTAATCAATTACAAATTTTTAAGGTGACTGAAGCCTTCCGAACCGCAGATGTTCCACCGAAGCGATTTTTTGATTGCTCCCGACCTTTGCTTTCCGTAAGATGTAAATCCTTTCTTAGTAGGACATAACTTACACGCGATGATATGCGTACATCGTCCGTGGTCTAGACTGGCTATCGCTGTTAACATTGTCAGTCGACCAAAATCCAAGTGATAACAACGAAAAGACGAAAGGCGCCGAGAAACAATCTTCAACGCAGTGAACAGGAACTCATTAATCTTCTTCGATGTTGAGCGTAAAAATAACCCTGAAATTTATAATTATGATAGGTTTTTAATAGCACTTATGACATTGTATGATCTCATTAAAATTCTGTGGTACACCTTGTATCATATTTTGCTCCTTTATTAATACATTAATAATCTCAATTAATAATTAATAACCCCCCAGCACCTCCATAACTCGGCAAGTACTTCAGCGCCCGCTTTCGCTGTGGATTAAATTTTCAAGTTTCCCCATTTCCTCAGCCATCCCCCCTCCTCCTCCGATAAATAATGAACGGTCCCTTACGCCCCCGCTACACGTTCTAACATTGTTATATAACATTGTTTGATTCAACAATGTTAGAACATGTAGCCGGCATATTAGATGTTTGTCTAACATTTTTTGTTTAGAAGAAGTGTTTGATCGAAATCAAAACATTCTTCTAACAAAAAATGTTAGACAAACCTGATCTAACATGCCGGCTACACGTTCTAACATTGTTTACATTTACATTTACCAAAATGAGAGCAGTCCCTCTCTTCGAGGCTTGTGTGCTCTGGTCGCGGTCAAGTTCTTAAAGTTCTTAATGCGTCAGCTGACAAACCCCACTCTTAAGAGGTTAATGTTGAATCAAACAATGTTATATAACATCGTTAGAACGTGTAGCCGAGGCATTAGAATAGAAGAGGTGGTTACACGTGCAGGTTCTAATGTAGGAAGTTCTTCATATCAGTACATTACATCGCTTTGGAGATATAGCAGCGATGCGCCTGAGCGTCTCCATGCGCGAAACAAAAACAAGTATTTTTCACTCGCATGCAAATCGGACGTCTCTTGAATCTATGAACTTGACAGAAACATTTTTATTTTTTTTCGCCGTAAATCGGTTATCAAGATCGTCTGCCTTCCAACATTTTTGGCAGGTCGTTTCATTTGCCACTCTCTGAAACATCTCGTCTCTGGTATTGTTCTCAAAGTTAGAAAAACAAATTGCTCACGTTGATGAATCTCGTGGGGGTGGTATGTTGTTGCAGCTGTCCACAGCCGTGACAGAACACATGAAAGAAGCATTTGAAAAAAGAACATACGAGCAAGAAAATGAGCGCGATTTCGCTTAGGGAAAAAATACTGTCGGGGAAAAATGGCGTCTGAGATACCGCAAATCTCCATTTCTGTTACTAGGGCAACGACGAGTGTCCGCTGGCCGGGGCAACGATTGGGTATCAGTTTGACAGGTGACCGCCCTCTGATGTCAATCAGCGAAGAATCGACCGTGATTTACTTTGCGCGTGTATTTTATAGTATTACAATAATCAACCACCAAACTACAATTGAGAAGAACCTGTTTTAATCAACTTTTCGGTCTGAACACTAAAAGGCGATAAAGTTTTGATTACGCCAAATTTATTTAACTTAATAAAAAAAAAAACATCCATCTATAATTTAACATTGTATCTTATTTACAATAGCAAATCTTCGTACAAAAAAATGCACATATAACATGCACCATATAACAGAACTTTCAGACCGTGATCTATATTGTGATTCAATTCAGCCTGATTCAAGCCAAGTGTTGGGTGTCGGAACATATATCACCTCCCTCTCAGCAAACACTTGTAGCAGTTTCATGTGACATCACGACAAGGTGTTTGTGAAGAGGGTGTTGAATGCTCTCAAACAACAGACGGCCACTTGCCACTGTTTTTCTTTGAATCACGCCAAGTTGTGATGCCTGCTTTAAATATTGTGATATAATAAAGACACGACAACAGAATCTGAGGTGTAACAATTTGTTAAGGTTTCCTCGTAATTTAGTTTTTTCTTTGTTTTTATCTTGTCGCTCCTTTTCACACTAACAAACCACTTTTTGATAATACTGCAAATCTGCACAAACCAAGGCAGATAACATTTCATAACAAGAAGTAATGATGAAGTCTAGTAAACAGTTTCCTGAAAAGGAATAACATCAGCTTACACAAAAAAGATAGAGAAGTCATGCTGGTTTTGAAATTACCAAGCTGAGAATTAGAGGACAACAAGGGCACCATCCAAAGCCAGACCAGAACAGAAGGCTTGCCTTCTTCACTTGTTACTACAATATTTTAAGATGGCTGGGAGTGATACAATGGAAATCCGTAATAGTGCTGTAGGTAATTTCAATACCGATGATGACAACTCTTCCGTACAACGGATAAAATTCAGTAATCATGGGAATAAAATGATGGCAAAACAAGTGACTAGTTTCACAACACATTGGAAAACAACAGTGTCCAAGCATTTTAACCGTTTTCTTGAACAGTGTATCGAATGCCAATGCCAAATTGGATTAACACTGCAACACAATCAAGTTTTGTTAGACTGAAGTGATGCAAAATAAATTCAGTTTTTTCATGAGGAATGGGGCAAAAGCTGGAAGTGGAAATAGTCACTTGAGTGGGCAAACAGGACTAGTGTCAGCTACAACAAGTTAATACAGTGAACTGGTGTCCTACAAGTCTTACTCGCTTGTCTTCGTCAGTTACAAAATATCTGTGTGGATACTTTCCAATCAAGACTGTGTCTACAATATGCCACTGGTAATGAATAGAAGGGAAGTTTGGGTAATGAAAATACTTCACCTTGTAATTATTATCAGTTGCACATCAAACATCCAGGATGATTGGATCGCCAATATATTTTCTTTTTTTTTTTGCTTTTATCTGTACTTTTAATATGAAAGAAATAACTAAACTTTGGTTATAATAAAATTAATCTATAAGCAAATTGCTATAACATAATTAAATAACACGGCCAACACGACCTACAAAGTACAAAGCATTCCAGACAGATACTGTTTGAAGTTCGCCTGTAGTTGTTGCGTTGTGCTAGCAGTTCTCGCAGAACGAAACGCTTGCAGAAGTAGAGTGTCCCTTCTCTTGATATACTCACATAACTCCTGAAAATAAACAATTTTGTTAAGTTAATGTATGTGCAATGTTCAGTGAAGGACAGCTTTGGCTAAGAGACAAATACCAAAACTTTGCCTGCCGATTATAGTAGGTGAAAAAGGGGGGTGTTTCTTGGTGTTGCAGAAGCCATTGTTGGTTAGCTTTTGTGTTGTGGTGTGGGTATTGTTCAGTGTCTTTTGAATCTTTTGTTTTACGTCATTTGGTGATCACACCATCCGCAACACCAAGAAACTACCAAAAAAGGTCTTCAAGTAAAGATGTGGCTCTAACATTTCAACGCATGACCATTAAATAAAAGCTACTGAGCAGAACTTTTCTGCAAAGCTGTATGTATGTATGCTGTATAAGTGTAGTTCACACTTTTGGGTCTGTGGATGAAATCCCAGTCTAACAATTTAAACAAACACTACTGAGCAGTACTTTCCTGTGGTACTGTTTATTATGCTGTACAAGGTGGTTCTAACTTTTGAGTCTGTGGATGAAATCCTAAAGTGTGACTATTCAAATGAAAGCTACTGAGCAGTATTTTCCTGTGGTGCTGTTTATTATGCTGTACAAGGTGGTTCTAACGTTTGAGTCTGTGGATGGAATCCTTAAGTATGACCATTCAAATGAAAGCTACTAAGCAGTACTTTCCTGTGGCGCTGTTTATTATGCTGTACAAGGTGGTTTTAACTTTCGAGTCAGTGGATGGAATCCTAAAGTGTGACCATTCCAATGAAAACTACTAAGCAGTACTTTCCTGTGGTGCTGTTTATTATGCTGTACAAGGTGATTCTAACTTTCGAGTCGGTGGATGGAATCCTAAAGTGTGACCATTCAAATGAAAGCTACCAAGCAATGCCTTCTATCACAAGCTGTTAGTTGAAAAGGAGACCAAGAGTTAATATTTATGTATATATTATGTAATACCTTCACGTGTTCCGTGGAAAGTTCTCCTTTGCTATGCAACTCTCCAAGTTGAATGCACAGTGAATGCCAGTCTGTTCAACAAATTCACAAAAATTACTTAGTCCTTCAATAAACACAACCATGACATGGGCGCAGATGTCAATTGTTGGAAAGCCAATGTGGCATTTGAAAATTCTGTCTTCCAACTTATGGGAGTCTTATTTAAGATGTGTAAAGTAGTCTAAATTTCTAGTCTATGGCAAGAAATCCTAAGTGTGTAAGTCCATGACAGGGCTCAAAATTAAAAAAAATTCTCAATCACAATTTGCGATTACAGTGTAAGTTAGTAAAGTAAAGTCGCGCACCCGAGCCAGAAGGCTCATAACGGCCGGAGCTTAAACCCGGTTTCTATAGCATGAAGCGACTAGGAATATTGCTACTCCCCCCTGGATGGGATGCTAGTCCATCGCAGGGTTACCCCCAGCATTTTGTCGCCGGTACCCATTTATACACCTGGGTGGAGAGAGACAGTGTGGAGTAAAGTTTCTTGTCTAAGGAAACAACACGACGGCAGAGACCAGGATTCGAACCACCGACCTTCAGGTTGAAAGTCCGACGCGCTAACCACTACACCACCGTGCCGCCCACAATTACAGTGTACTTCCTAAAATTTAGTCGCAATTTCAAAAATTTTAGTACTACTAACGGAACCAGAAATGAGAAACTAGAAATTTCTGAGAAAGTCTGAAAAAGTGCCCCCGTGATACACTTCTTAGAAACCGCATTAATGGTGCATAAAATCAACGATTAAGTCGCGCAACGTTCAAAGTGAATTTCACGGGATTTTTTGGATAAAATTACAACTACCAGTTACAAGGCACAAGACCGTTGAATATAATTCCTTTATTAGCTTAGGCCGTAAAACAGTTGCAAAATGGCGACTAATAGACAAATTTTAGTCACAAATGCACCCAATACAGGCGCAATTTCGAGCCCTGCATGAGAAGTGCATTAAGTGGTACAAAATAGGGGATTATTTTGGTTTACATCATGTTCATCAAGGCTAACTCGAGCTTACCTTGCTCATCATTTACTAAAGGTAAAACAACTGGCACTGGTGGCTCCAGAACTTGTTGGGGTAAGTTGTTCATCACAATGTCTCCAATGGAGTTGAGAATATCCACTGGTATGAAATTGTCATTTGGAAGTGGCAGGCTAGGATGCATTTCAACCTCCTGAACTTGTAGGGTTGGTTTGGGTTTGTAAGTGAACTCAATAGGATCACTTGATTTTGCATCTCTGCCATTTCCAAACGTTACCACAACATTAACAGTGATGGGAGAGGTTATCTGAGTGTCACAGTATGCAGGAGTGAGCACCACTGCAGCACCCTATAGGATACAAACAAAACATGAATTAATGACATTTGGTTACAACAGATACACCATACTACTGTTACAGAAGAATGCTGTTTAATTCTGTGCAACTGGAACAATTACAGTATTTTAACAAGAATGATCAGAACAAGCTTATCTACAGCAAGTTTTATTAGCAAATGTCCATCACAGGTTATTCCCAACATTTTGTTAGGCTTTACCCACACCACACTGATGTTAATCTATACAACAAAGCACTGTTTCTTTTCCTCAATTTGGAGCTTTTACAGGTAACTTTTACTGTGCCTTTCAAAAACACACAAAGCCCAATTAAGATTTGAGTTTTATGCTGCCGTCAATCATAATTATGGCAACAAACATTGGCCCTCAAAACAGAAACTGACAAAATGGATCGAAATCCCCCAATGACAATCCATAAACATGACCTTTTGACAATTTTGCGTAAAGCATCACTGTTTCCTGAGACATCTGCCATGATATTTGCGGCGGTGAAAAACAAAACTGTCATAGTTTTGAAGTTCAGAGTTTGAGTGTCATTAAAAAGCTCAGTAACCACCTGGCAAGATTTTGTAAATCATAAATATATCTTTGTTATTTCTCAAAAAGTAACTGCTCTCAGTCTATAAGGTGGCGCTGAGCAGGGCAACACCCAGAAAGAAAGTAATGACTATGATAGGAAGATGACCATTCAAAAGCAAGCCAGAATGGAGATCTTTTGTCCATGTTCTTTGTGACACTGGGCATACAATGGAAGGATGATGTCTTACTTCTCCTTGCACATGGTAAACTACAGTAACAAAACAAATTGACCCTTTCACTCCCAGAGTCAATAACAGAGACATGTAGTGTAGTTCAAACTTTTGATTCTGTCAATGAAATCCTATGGTGTGACCATTCAATTGAAACCTCTTTGGCAGTACTTTTGCATGGTACAATTTGTTTTTCAATATTTTACAATATGAGATTTGGGATTTTTCTTGCATTTTGATTTTTGGCACTCTTGGAAGTTTAAGGGTTAAGGTGGCTCCTAATAGTTTTAACATTCCCATCATGATAATCTATGATATTTAATCACAGCTACACCAGCAAAGTTAAGAGAAAACGTTTGGTACAGGTTTGTAAACACTTAACCAATGATCAAATTTAGGTGACTACGAAATCAAAATTTGTTGCTATGGCAACGTCAAAAGATGCTAAAAAGACCCCATTTTCAACTTTTTGAGGCTAATAACTTCAAAACTACTCAATGAAATTTTTTGATTTTTATATATTTTCATCTTAAAACATAACAAACATTTGTACCAATTTTGAAAAAAATCTGTACATAGGATTCAGAGATATGTCATTTTTACATAAATTCAAGGTAGCTCTGAACTCTTTGTACAGAATTTTTAAAAAAATTGTTAAAATGTTTCTCTTGCCAATTAAAAATATATCGATAACAACAACTTTCACCGTGTAGTTAAAAAGTTATTAGCCTCAAATAGTCCAAAATAGCGTATTTTTGACCTGTTTTCGCATTGCCATGGCAACGAATGATGACGTCATTCGGATATCACTTTGTTGACTAATAAAAGATTTACTGGTTTCAAGTAAAATATTTTTAGCGACACCATCGGGCTAGCTGTAATGGAATGCAAAAGACAAGAGGGCTGAACAATATGGAGCCACCTTAAGAGAAGTGTAGTTATGACTGCTCTTACCTGGTGTGACTTACTCTTGTCGACCTCTGCAAAACTCTCCCAAGTTTCTGTAAGGCAAAATAAGATAAGCCTTCAACAAAAGCTCTAAACATATTTTTTTTGCTCTGAAACATAAACAGGTGCTGATAAAACCCAGTCAGCACAATATGACCCACAGACCTCCCCAAAAATAAACGACATGTCGGACTTCATCAAGCAGACAAGTGTTGAAAAGATGGGGATGCTTTAAAATGCAACTAACCTGGCTGCTTGATGCACCAACTGACATGCAAGCCAGAACAGGGATGGCAGAGAATTCTTATAATACATTAAAAGAAATAGTTACTTTGTTATGGTAATTAATATCAGTAATTGGTTGTTAATGAAATTGTATGACATGGAAATTAATTTTGAGGAAATTCTCAAAAATTGTCATAGAAATAAAAAGTAAACAGAAATAAATAGAACTGAAATCAAAGTAACAATATTATATGTACAAAAATCTTTTCCTTTAGTTCATGAATTCCAAATCTCTATTTTTTTTTTTTGTTTTGTCTGAGAAATAACATCAAGTTTTATAACACAAACACAAATAACCCCATAAAATTTTAGCACAATCTCTAAGGCATACACAAAAAGGTTAACAGGGCGAGGGCTCATCAAACAATGGATTTTCTTTACTTCCAACCCGAGGAAGAGGTTTCTTTCACGAAGAGTAGGCCTTAGAGTTTTAGCTGCCATTCCTTACAAGGCTGGAATAAATCACACCCCAATCCCCTCATGCGCAAAAACTGGAACAACCTTTGTAAACAACAAAGAACAAACACGACTTTAGCAAATTGGCTCCAAACTCTGAGCATGCAATTAACATTTGAGCTCTGTTCAATGTGTATTTTACGATTTTGGTTAAAAACTCCTGTAGAAACTAATATTTGTCATAAATGTCGCAAAATGCATGTGAGTTCTTTATCCAGTACAAAGTTTGCAACTGAGTATTTTCTGTGATGTAGCAATGAAGTAAAATCCAATTGAATTGAAGATGTTCTAAATTCTTTCCGCACTCAAATTCAAAGCTCCAATGCATGACTTCACAGAAAACATCAAGACAACTAAAATGTTTGAATCATGAGAGCTAGAAAACACAACTGACCGACAGGAAATTACCACTGTTGCAAATGACAACTCTCATGATCCAAACTACCAAAAATGAAAATAAATGTAGGAAATGCTGTTGCTTTTGGTGAAGTGTAAAATCCAATTACCTCAAAGAAACATTGCAAGAAAGGAAGTATCTGGCCAGTCAAAACATCAATGGTTACGATTCAAAATATTAACCAAAAGAAAATTTGCAAAATTTCAAACTCAGATTTGTAGTACCAATTACACAATAAAACTAAACAGAGTGCCTTAGCAAAAGTGACTTTTTCAGAATTTGGAATTTTGACACTTCCTTTTCACTAGTCATTAGCACACCTCACCAAATTCAAAGCAACTTCCAAATAACGAAAACCGAATAAAAACTAAAAAGACAAAAAACTTGTCTCACTGTGCAACTGTGGAGATAAAATTCATGCGCAATTGTCTTCCACTGTAATGAAGTGTTAGGTTGTCGACAGGAGCCCACAATAATAATTGCTCACACATTGCTTTGAACAGAAAATGTTTACCAGTTCTTCTCATGACAAATGTTCAAGTTTTTGGCAGCAGGGTTCATATTCTTTTTTGAAAACAATTTTCCAAAGTCCCAAAAGAATGTTATCTCAAACTGATGTAACTGCAAGAGTCTGTTGTCTTGGCAGCACAGTATAAGGCGATTGCTGCTGCTCCTTGTTGCCTCTGAAGTGCAAAATGACTTGTATGAAGATACACAATTTCAATCATGGCATATAACAATAACTCATTGGGATTTAAGCAAAAATTGGCAATTTGATTTCTTTCAGGTTCCAAAAATGTCAACAGAGAAAGCTGCTCTTGCAAGCAAAAGAGGCTTAGTCTAGTCTGTATAAGCCTGATAAGACTTTGTGTACCCTAACACAAGGTTTAATTTTGTATGTGATTCACGCTTTTGTGTTGAACCATTCAGACACCATAAAATTCTAAAATAAGCACTGCATTTATTTTTTACTCACAAGAATTTGTTTGTGCTTGGAGGAATAGTTCACTTGTAAAGGAAGACTATTAAGAAATGAGCTTATTTCTAAGTGTATGAAATTTGCATCATTTAATTTCACAATGGTATTACAATGTTTTGGAGTTATAATGTAATGATTAAAAATCATGAATATAGGAATTATGCGACAAAATCAATCACTTATAGCTGTAGGGGAGGCTTATTTTTAGAAGATAAACCAGTTGAGTGAAAATCTGCTAAGACAGTGTACAGTCAAATCTGGTTCCAAACAGAATGATGTGGCTGGAACAACAGCAACCTCTGATTGTTGTGCACCCTTGAGAAGTCTGGTAAACATTGCCTGATAAAGACGAAAACTATTTTTCAAATGAACCTTTTGAATCAGAAGACTGATTTTTTTTTTTGAGTGAGAAACCCTAACTTTGACTTTGTTCAGCTCATGCCTTTAAGATCACAATAATGCAAACAAAGTGTGGTTCTACTATGTGATTTTTTCAAAAGTTACATCAGCTGGTTACTAATCTTGACAAAATGGAAAACTCTATGATGACATCAACATTATCTCTTTCTGCACATTAACAATTTAAAGATTGAAACTCAGTTCAGGATTACAAAGAGAAGGAGTACAAGGAGAAGAGAAGTTTTTGACAGGAAAGAAATGTTTTTGGCCTAATGAAATGCAGACCAAACCAGAATTACTTTCATTAATTTCAAAATGATTTTAGAGAAAGGACACCGAGCACCTGTAGATATACAGCTTCCACCGGTAAAAAAGCAATTATGTGAGCAATGTCCATTGTGGTCAACACAGTGTCAACTCTGGAAGCGCAATAACTGCAATCAGCATATTAAAACCTTCAAACCCACCCAACAACCCAATATAACCCACACATCACGTATAATAACCCTTGACAGTACTTTGCACAACCAAGATGTGCCAAAAATGTAAGTTTCTTTAACCTACATTCTCCTTTTCAGACTCAAAACTTGAAAGAGACACTTAAAAATTATTTTAAGATTGGATCGGTTCCCTCTCGTTCAATGTCCATGATGACAAATCACAAATTTAGTAAAGCTCAAAATAATGAACACTGATTTGGATCTTGGTTCTACAGAGCAGTATGTCACCAAATACAAACTGACATGCCCCCTGTGTATGATCTCCACTGAAATTCTCTCAACTGGATAAAGGAAACAGCTGCAAAGTTCTTTTAAAAGAACATGTAGCTGGAGGACATAAAGAATGTCTCTGTAGTACAAGTAGAATGATGGTGTGTCAATTTGCACGATGTTGTGACATTGAAAACACAAGCCAATAAGAATTTCTTTGTCCAAACTGAATTTTTGTCTCAGAAACAAGTTTCAAAACCTATTATTTTGGTTAACAACAGATATCTCCAAGTTAGTCAGTTGAATAAAAATATCACCAAATGGAGTTCATGTTTGAGCTCTCAGATAAGAACCACCTTTAACATCAAAGAATGTGCTGTTTTACAATAACCTGTACAAGCTGAAATTTTTAATCAACAGATTGACAATTGGTGCAAATTGTTCATTCTCTCTCTCAGGTCATTTTGTTTTGACTTTACTAAATATAGATGTACAAAGACAGTATGTGATTATGATGTACTGATTTGAACTTTTCAATATTAACATGTTCAAATTAGAATTTGATTGCTGGCACATTTGTTGATGTTTCATAATGTAGATTCTAAGTATGGACAACAAGAGCACCATACAGTGACACTTTAAACCCCTGCAACTCTGAAGACATTTGTTGTTGTTATTTTTTTGTTTGTTTGTCAATTCATTGCACACCTTTGAAGTTCTCCTTATCCCAACCCATCCATTCACCCACCCACCCACCCACCCACCCAATCAAACCCAACCCTCCCTCCCCACCCTACATTACCTGAGAAATCAACTAAACTCCCTGAACAGAGGAATTTCACAGAGATCAGACACAGATTAATGGTTGCACTATAGCAACTCCAGTCTTTCAGAAATTTGGCCAGTTTCGCAGAAATCAAAAAAGGAGTTTTAGACAGACGTTAATTTGATGTACACATATGATCCACAATTGTCAAACCAAGATGACCGATGTTTAGATCCACCGAAAAATCTGTCCGCAAGAGGCATGTCAGTTTCAAACAAGACAAATATACAAAGGCTGGGATCTCAAATTACAATGCTTGCTAACCGTTTCACTTGTAATGTATCCAATTGGAGTCAAACATTTTCTAAACTTCTCATACTCTTGGCAATAAAAATTAATGTTTATTTGATCAACCAAGTATTCTGCAAATCTTTTTAGCAGCATCTTTGCATTGTAATCTGATTTCCCTATAATCACAGGAATAAAAACAAGGAGCATGTTTTTCTACAGAGTTTGCTGCCTGTCAGTAACATATCCATTGTATTTTGGAGGACATCACTGACAAACAGCACACAATGAACAAAAGTTACACCTTGTTTACATCCCTGTGAACATCCAAAAAATTGGAAAGGAAAAAGACAGAAAATCCTACCAGATGGCTTGGCCGAGAAGAACCGAACTTTGAAACCTGAAAAATGGAGAAAGAAATGGTTTAATTTACTGCCCTGTAGCACAGACCATAACACAAAACCACTATGCTTGTTTCAAACACAAACAGTAAAACTAACCTGACTGAAACTTTTTTCCAATCAGACCCAGTTCGTCGCCACCCTCGACAGAACCCTCACTAATACTGGCCCACCAGATTTCTGGATTACCAGGAGGACCAGCTGTAAAAACAAAACCAAGAAAATTAATACAATGTTTATGTTACAATTCTGTTGAAGGAAGAAGGACGACATGAATTCAACCCTTTTAACATCCAAGAGTGCCAAAAATCAAAGTTCAAGAAAAATCACAAATTTCATTTTGTAGAATATTGAAAAACAAATGTTACCATGCAAAAGTACTGCTGAGGAGGATACATTTGAATGGTCAAACCAGAGGATTTTGTCAACAGAATCAAAAGTTAGAATTACACTACATGTCTTCATAATTGAGTCCGTGAGTGAAAGAGCAAAATGAATTTAAATTGCATTAACTTTCACAAGAAAAATAAACTGTGTTGAAGGATTTGAGCGAAATGACAGTTCTGAACAAATGACTCTCACAGAGAACACTTACATGAACTGCATTGGAAGACTTTAGACTTGCAAGTCAGCTTAGTAGCAGGGTGACCATCATGTTCAGGAATTTCTGCCTGAAACAACAGTCGTGCTTCCTTGCGTTCTTTCTTCCAAGTTCTTGGATCAATTCCCCTTTTTCTTAACTCTCTGTCGCCTTCCCAGTTTCGCAATCTACGAATGCTCAATGAATCAAGCCTACAAAACAAAAAGGCAATCAATTATCCGACAGGTTAAAAATTTAACATCGGTTTTATAGATGAAATTTAAAGACCCTAAATCCTCTATCACAATCCCCAAGAGCAACGACAATGTACTTACACAGCAGTCATATTTGAATCTGGCGCAACCATAACTTGCACAGCTGGGACTCCCCCAGGTAAGGTCATCTCTTTACAAGGCACCTTGGTGGAACCTGGACCATGAATAGAATGATAATGCGGTACCCCGCCACTGGTAGTCAGGTGCACGGTAATCCAAATTGCAACGTTGTATCCAGTAACCTACGAAAACACACAAAAAATAATTTTATTTGCCATTTCACTCCTATGAAAGCCAAAAATAAAAATTAGAAACACTTGTTGAGTTTATTAGGATGGATGGTAAACTGTTACCCTCGCATCAAGCTAAAAATAAGAACTACTATATCTCTGTGTGTGTGTGGCTTGGCAGCAGCACACAATCCTACTCAGTCAACAAGCACATAGTATAAGGTTGCAGACAAGAATGTACTGGTTTACTGCAAAACCTTGATTGTTTTATTTCTGTAAGACAAAGCAGGCTGACAGGTAGCATCTTACCTTCACAGCTGGAAAAGTGTTGTCTTGAGAGCCATGAATAGGACCTCTACAGCCTTCACTTTCATATCTTGCTCTGTAATTCTAAACCAGGAGGAAAAACATCTGTCAATATCAAAACAGTACTGTGCACATTAAAAACACCAAGTAAATCTTTTCAATCTTTGCAATGAATAAAACTAAAGGAAACTTTCATGGAGTCATAACAAATCAAGAATGTTTTGGTGGACCCATTTATTTTGTCAATTATAGGCAAACAAATTCAGAGTATATAAAAACTTGTTTTTATTGTAAACATTAAGGATAAAATAGAAAATGTAATATTTTCTAGGGTGTTGTGAACAGTACTGTCTTACCTCTTCAGGCTCTTCAATAATCACAATCTTTGGTTCATCAGACTTCTTTGCATTCCTTGTTGGTTTGCTTTTTATTTTGGACTGAGAAGCCGGCAGCGGGTTGCTGAATTTAGTAGCATTATCTAAGGATGTCAACTGACTTTGTGAAGAAATAGGAAGAGTTTTAGCCAATGTCGTGGCCTGGCTAGTTGGGACAGACAGAGGGCAGCTGTTGGACACAGATGTTGGTGATGCTGTTGTCTGAATACCAACCATGCCAAGGCCAGTCATGCTGGCCTTGGGTTGGAAGGTCAAGGATGAAGATGGATCAGGGAAACTGGTGTCTTTGATAAGCTTACTTAGTTCCTCCAAGACACTGTTGTCCTTGGAAGTTTTTCTTGTGCTTTTGCGTCTCTTCTTGGCACCACTGCTGACCTCAAAGCCTTCATTCAGAGAATTAAGTGGAGATGATGGATTTTCTTTTTTCAAAAAGCCATTTCCACTGGGTATTGGTTCTTCCATGTCACTGACATCCTCAATACCAGACTCTGAGGAAGACGATGAACAGTGAGGTGAAGGTGATGATGCTGGGGAAGGTGATGCTGGACAGCTGTCAGACATATCAGAATCAAAGGGAGAACTGCAACTTTCTTCCAAGTTGGGGAATCCAAGTGGGGGAATGCCTGGAGTTTCCAGGAAGCTCATATCCATAGAGAAGTCTGATACATCCCCTACTGTTGGAACAAAATCTGAAGAACAAAAACACAAAATAAAACAGTGAGAACAGCATTGGAAAACAAATTTAAGGGAGACTGACCACAATCCAAACATCAGGCTTTATTGAAAATTAGACATCCCAGAGGCATGCATCTCATATTTCTAAAAATTAATTCCCAGATACCCTTGGGGCTTACACCTAAACCACAAATTATTGCCATATGCCCATGCAAAATGGGACAATGTCGCTTCAAGTCTTACTGATCACTGCTGTTTCTGTCATACTCCAGATGTGCTTTTTGCTTTTAACATTGAAAATTCATAAAACTTGCAAATATTGCACATCCAGTGTAACCCTTTCAAAGCATTATAAAGGAACACACATCTTAATGCAACTGCTTATTCTCTGATTAACAATTAAGTGATTTAAAATACAGTGGAATCTGTATGAATTGTCAAACCTTGCAGGGAAACATTTATTGATTTGAAAACTCGGGAGTACAAAAAATCCAAGGTGGCATTGACTTATCTCAAATCCAAGGAAAACAAATTTTCGGTTTGAATAATCAAGACATTCAAAAAATCAGGATTACACTGTATGGTTTAAAAAGGGAATACCCAAACACCTATTTACATGTCACTGAATATGAATGAATCTTTTTGTTTCCATACCTTATTCTACATTATAAATAGTGGCTGGGTATTCTAAAATCACTCCTTACAATTTTGGGCTAGACTTTACAATACCCAGCCACTTATTTGCATCTTTTTGAATAATGGCTTCTTTTGTTTTCATATGGCTAGTTCTAACAAACATTTAGGGATATGTAAATAAGTCGCCGGGTATTGTAAAATCGCTCCCAATTTTGTAGTTTGCAATCCTTAACACGCAGCTGCTAGGTCCTTAACACGCAGTAGCCAGGCCAAGGAGCCGTAACTTGCAAAAACTTATCCTTGCTTAATGTTCCAATGTTTTGCAGTGTACATAGTGTTTTATCTACTGAAATCGCATTGTACTGTAAACAAAGTAAAGCACCCAAAAGTTGATTTGTAATTTAATTGCGATGTTTGGGAAGGCATATACTCTCTATGAAACCACAAGCAAAACAATAAGATTCTGAAAATATAAACTAAGAGTATGTAAAACAAGCTGGTGTATGAACAAATAAGATTATTCTCAGTGCAAATACTGTTTCTCCATTTCATCAGGACAAATGAGGGCAAAGTGCAAAACAGAAATCCAGCTGATTCATAAGTGTTCTTACCCAATAGTACATAACACAAAGACTCTTCAAACATGCAAATGATACACACTGTGTAATTTGGCTTGTAAGGCAAAAACTAACAATGTTTTGAACCTGAATTCAATATATGCTAAAACATTAAGATTTTTGCATCTCGACAAAAAGAAAACATAACTTAATCACAAACATGTATATGCGCAATACACGTGACGGAATTTAGTTACGCATAAAGCAAGATTTCACAACATTAGCACCTTTAAAGAACCAAAATTCTTACCACTTGGCTGGGAAGGGAAAAGTCTGTCCTTATCTTGAGTTGCGGGTGCAAAATGATCTGCAAATTTAAGAAAATAGCACATGAAACATTGCTTACAATCCCGGAAACAAAATTCTTTTGAGGTCAAAGTCTAAGTACAGAATTGAACATCTTGTCAACCCGCAACATCCGATGAAGGAAAGACAAAGTACAAATTGTACATTTTTTTCGCAAATAAGTTGTTGCTACCTCTGAAAATCACATTGTTATTCCTCGCCATTTTTTGTGGTTCTTTTGCTGAACTGGTAGACATAAATATATATTAAAACTTAAATATGTGGTGTGAGAGCAGGCCAGAATTTGTTTCTGCACGCTTCACCTCTAAGCTGACTTTCTTGTATCAGGGTTTTAGCTCACGAAAATATAAAATAGCGAAAAAATTCAAAACTTCTCCACACCGTCGTGTTTATTTGATTGATGTTTGGTGTATGGTTAACAGTTTCGCCAACGACTACAATCGCTTTGAAGATGCATATGCAGGAAGCGAAAGATTTTTCGACAAGCAAGCTTAACACATGTCATCACATTCACTGTGCGTGCTTGTACAAAAAAATATCTGACAGCTTTTGACAGAAAGAGCTAAAATAAGACGGGTGAATGTACACTAAAAGCAATGAAAAATAAATATGCATGAAGCTTTCATGGTGACACAAACCATGTGACTAAATATCTATTCGACAACATTTTGTCGCTAAAACTAGGCTATTTTAATAAGCTTACCACGATGGACCAATATAGAATACAACGTAAACTTGAATTAAGATAGTTACTAAGAGTATAGCGTTCGTTTTCAAACAGTCCGCTTAGAAAGACAAATAGAAATTGGCGCTAACAACATTCATAAGCTAACCAGCCGTAAGTTAAGCTTATTACCTGTATCGAAGTGATTTGTCTCCGCGAAATCCATAGTTTAAGGGATAGTTAATAAGTCCAGTTTCGAAAATACAACATAAATAACCGTTCTGCGCGAATTAAGGCTACGTGGGAAACGAATAAACGCCGAAACAGACGGTTTAACGTGGATTTTATGCAGTCAAAGACAACACCAATCCTTCCCACACGCCTTCTTTCTTGCTAATGAAGCTCGCGTGGCATCCAGGGAGTTATCAATCAACTGTGGCTCCGCCTATTGGTAGTTCAAAAGAATGACATCATCCTTCATCCAAATATGGAAGTGGTTCAAAGACATGCCACATGGCGCCCAGCCAGTAATCTACATAATAAATCCCTTTTCGTTTTCCATTTTGTCCACCAATAACATTTTAGGATTATTTTTTTTATCGAGGAAATTTTAATTTCATCTCTTGAAAGAATAGTATTTGCTTTGGTTGACTGGGGAACTCTTCCGTACAAAGTCTAAATGTAATTTGAGATTAAGGTTTTTTCTGCTTTTGACAGCAATGATTCTGGATTACCGGTGTTGTGTCTCGTTTTTCTTGCGCGACGACAAAATAATCCGGGTATTCTGAACATAATACACAAATTCGAGAAGAAAGCGAAGCACGGGAGACAAAACTAAAAGTAACAATATATTTGAAACGGATATATGCTAAAATATCCCCTCGGCGAAAACCGGGTATCACAGGAAATGTACTTTACAACATGTAATTTTGTTTTCCTTGGTGTTTATGGATGCAAAATAGCTAAACTATTTTATTATAAATTATTACTTTGAAATGTTTCCAACGCTTTTACTCTGATATGTAAGTAAAATAAAAAGAAGTTTCTACGTTACATCACTTTTATTCTGCAGTATATATATACAGCGGGGTTACGTACCTACCAAAGTTTATTTCACGTCTAATATCAACAAAACCAACACATTGGAAAATTGTAGAACGAATATCATTGGAATTATGTCCTACAGTCCCCCGGGTACAGTCCTCGGATTCCACACAGTACAAAAACAGACTGATTTTTATAGATACAATATATAAACCGAGACCTATTTATAGATCTGGCGGTCGGTCTTAGAGAGTGTCGAGAACGTGTATCCAGACCAACCGAGCGATCAAGAATAACATGTATCTAAAGTTACATTTTAACCTTTGAAATATGTGTGACAAAAGAACCTTGTTTTCGCCTCTCCTGATCTGTCCTGATTTGCCATGTGCTTATCAGGAGCACCGAAATATTCACTACAAAATGGTCCAAAATGAAAATGTTTTGCTGTGACGACTAAAATCCTTATGAATTATTCACATCATGCGCAGTCAATGATCCATTATTACTGACAGGCATATGCAAATTTCCTCATAGACTTTTCAATGAAAGAAAAGATTATGCGATTATTCAAGAATTTAGCTTTCGCTTCGCTAGATTTGCTTTTGTTTACTGAAACTCAGCTAAACTGTGATGTAGTGCTATAATAACGAAAATATATGTATCCTAGACAAGTTAGATGGAGAAATCACAGTCGAATTAGAGCGCCAAGCAAGCGAAGGCGATAAAATTCATACCTATATCTGTGAACTTTATAAAAGCCGACGTGTCGTCTGTCGTTGTAGCTGCCTTCATCTCTGGCCAAGTTGTCTCAAAAATCATGGTCTGACGTCCCAAAGAAATCACATAAAACTGATTTAGACCTTTTTCAAACCGGTTGCAAGGTCTAACGGGGAAAAGTGTCCTTCGAAGTAAACTCGTTTGACCGGTTTCGTTTTCGCGCTGTGCAAAGTTTTACGTCTGCAAACCCGCGTCAAAACTGGTTTGATAATTTATTCAGTTTCTCACACCCTTCGCAGGTGTTTTTATAGCCTTCGGTTTCCTGCCGGCTTGTGATTGGCTTACAATGACAGTTGTTTTCCAAATAAGGGTTTGCTCCTGTGGCGCAACTGGAAATTATTTACTTGGTAACCTAACATGCGCACTGTTTCTATTTTTGGCTAATTTTGTCTTACGTCATGTTTTAAAAAAGAAACGGGAACCAAAACTGGTTTGACGAACAGTTGGTCTGATAGACCAACCACAAGAGCCGGTTTTTTAATGTGACATTGATCGGTTACGTTTGCAACTTGTTTGTTCGTTTGTTTTGATTCGTTCGTTCCGTTCCGTTCACAGTCCTGTGAAAAAATGAAATTTAAGATTTTCTTTGGCACCCATTCCTTTTGTTCAGGGTTGATTTCTTTTAATGACAGTTCTTTTAAAATCAACACACGATCTCCAAATGCAAAACTTAGAACAAATGACGGATAGATGTAGACTGTCGTTGATGTGATTGGCACTAAAAAGAATCCGCAAAATGCGTCAATAAGTAAATATTGCTGAATAAATAAATTTGTTTCTGCGGTCAGCATACACCTATTGTACTTTTGTTTTTATTTAAGCTGCAATGACGCACACTGGTACCACTTAAACCTCGCTTGAACCGTTAACTATTTTAACTGAGTGAATTCCACGTTTGTTGGGAGTTTCGCTCAAATTTACATAGAGACAGTTCAAAGCATGGCTGCATTTGCACGGCTCACAAGCCTCAAAGTTCCGGGGAATGAAAAGTGGAAAGTGCAATGTTTGCTCTTACATGGGATTAGCGCAGAAGAGATATACGTGCGCAGCAGTTGCAACATGAATCTCTCTCACTCGTAAGATTCTTTGCCGTACCTATCAGATAAATCAACAAGCCGATCGCATTTTGCATTTTTGTAAACACAAAGTTTAGAGATATTGAAAACAAATGCTTTGTTGTTTCGACATCCGCTCCAAAATCGCCGCCGCGTATCAGCTTTGACGCGCGAGGGGATTGCGCGCTCACGTATGCAGTGATTCGCTCACGCTCCCCGCTCAAACTTTGACGCGCGAGGGAATTGCGCGCTAACGTATGTCATGCAGTGATTCGCGCTTTCTGACTCAATTGTGTTTTGCTAATGAAGGTGTTGCGTCGTACGACATTGACAAGAAGAATAACAATCTGACTACATTGGCTAAACTTCAAGTTGTTGCGAATGATCTGTAATATTCACGCCCCCCCCCCCCCCCCCCTTCCACTTCTCGGTTTTAAAGGTACTAGATTCTGAGTTTTGATAGTTTTGTTTTCATACAAACCGAATAAGGTTTAAATAACCCGGAAGTCTAAGCTATTTTCTAGAACAATCATTTCCCTAAATATTGTCCTTCTATCCTAGTGATAACATGTTCACGCACAACCCCTCAGCTACGTTTTACACAATAAGCAGTAATTACCCGCACCCGCAGTAGGCCATACTCCAGCAAGCAGTACACGGCAAATATCTGTAATTACATAAATGAATCATGACATTTAGATAGGGAAAGCAAATCTTGTCCTGATCCGCAAGTGGTTCACGAAGGTCTTTCAAATCCTTATCGAATTGGAATTTAGAAATGTTAGAATCTGTAAACAGAATCCGAGAAACCCTCATTAGAACGTGGGCGAGGGTCAACTAAAATATGTATAACGCAGGGTCCGGGATTTGACACCGAATGGCAGCGCGTTTAATACTACTACAACCCTGGTTATAATTAATAAATCGATTCTACTGTACAATTGCCTTAATGTTTCATAATGGAGACTAGTTTATATAGCATGAGCTTCAGGAAGGCTAGCTGCGGATAAGCTTCTGTTTTGTTATGTTTATCACTGAATTGCCTCGAATATTCTTCTGCTGTGACATGGCGGAAAATCTGAGTAACATTGCCTGAGGCTATGATCACATGTTTACGAAACAAGCAAAAATAGCTCACCTTTGCCAAACAACAAACTGTTTAGCATTCGTTCCACAACATAGGGGTTAAGCTCAACCAAGTTGTGATTTGGAGCTGAAAGAGCGAAAAATCAAATTGCTATACCGGTTTATTGTGTTTCAGTCTTAACTGCCAGCGCAAACCCAAATCGAGAAAATGCTTACCTATTTCGATGAAATCAATTGGAGTCATCAATTCCTGCACCAATGTCGGTTGCAGTGGCGTAGGCGACAAAATTGTGTTGCTTATCATAGTCTCGTTTCATAAAACCGGTTTGAAAGTCTAACGGGAGAAAGTAAACACGTTTGACTAGTTTCTTGATATGAGCGAACAGGTTTGGCATCGGTTTATATAGCCTTCGTTTTCCTGCTAACATGTGATTGGTTGATTAGTGACACCTGCTTGTCAAGTAAGGGGTTTTCCCTACTGCGCAGCCAGAAATTCTCTTTTTAGTTGACAGAGCATGCGCACGGTTTCTATTTTTGGCAGATTTTGTATGATGTAGTGTTTTAAATGGAAAACAGGGAAAAAAAACCGGTTTTACGTCGATTGAGTCCATTAGCAAAACCACAATGACAATACGGTTCCCGTTTGGTGTGCCATAATTAAGGTTCATAATGATGGTTTGACATCATTGTTGTTGTGCGTAACAACAAACCGGTTTTGACGTTCACATTTCTGACGGGATGTATTTTGTATTTTTGTACATGTATTTTGAATTAAAATGTGAAACTCCACACATTGGCCTGCAAATACAGCCATGCATTTCTCGTCGCTCCTGAGCGTAGGTTTGCGTAGGAGGCGTATTTATTTCCGCCATGTTTTTAGTTGTTAGCTGTCTCGTGAACTGAGTTTGTTGACAACTAATGCGATATTTTTTGTGAGTTTAGGCAGTAAAGGAGTGCAGAAAACACTTTTCAGCAATTCATGGATACGCATATAGTAAAATTACTTAGAGCGAGTGATTATGTAAAAAGAAAAACCATTGTTCAGATGTTTCCATCCATGAACGCGAAAATATCAGTTGTTGTGCGCGCAATGAAAGTGCGCTTACGCGTGACTGTCTAGTGTGTTGCGCAGTAAAATTTAAAGTAAAACATTGCAGATTTTTTGTTCTAAGTTTGATTAAAAGGTGCCGTTTGGAAGCTGTGTGGCTTAATAGAGAACGATTATTTTGATCCCTGAACAGGTGCATATCACCATATTATATGATCTCGACCACAGTCGTTCCGCCAAATTGAACCCTGTCGTTTTATATGCAGTGAAAGCTGAATGGAAAACTTGAGTGTCCACATGACAGCAGCTAAATGTTTATAGGCATAAGATATAAATGATGACAAAAATTATATTTCGGTTCAATTTGATCTATTTTAGGAAAATGGGTAAGAATAAGCGTCAAAAATATGCTGACAAGAGAATGCGTGCAAAACGAAAATTGAGTAAGAAACTTGCTCAGTGTAGTCCAGACACAGATAACCTCTGTTTCGGTGGTGTTCTCTCAGATCTAACTTGCTCTATCGGTTCTCACACCAGCTTTCTAAAGGCAATGTTTGGCTTGTTTAAATTTGAATACAATTACGATAAAAGCACTCGAAAATATTTACGCAGTTGTCCTTTGACGTGCTGTGTTTTGTTTTGTTGACAGGAGCGGCTGCGAGCATGAGTACTCATAACAACAAAACAAACGCAGACGGCAACAAAGTACAAACTCCGGCTTGTGAAAATTTTTTGTTTTCCTTTAAGTTTTATTCAATTATTAAGTCCAAAACATCAGTTTAATAACGTACAAATACAACCATTCAAAACGACATACAGCATAGCGTATTTGCTCCAACAGACCAACAGACTAACTTGAAATTTCAATCCGTTATTTTTATTTCTGGCTTGAAACTTTGCATTAAAATCTTTCAGACGGTTAAGTACCTCAGTAGATTTCGGACACCCGATGCCAGCGTTTTCCTTTCTACTCAAACCTATATGATACAAAAACGTTCATTCGTTCCATTCGCTCCTGATTCAGGAGCAAAACAGAATCAGCAGTTTGGAGATAAAGCGCAGGGATCAAGAAATCAAAATTGCCATTCTGTGGAATTTTCACTCTTTTAGCCGTTATCATTTTTACCTTTTAGTTAATATTTCGTTGTTTCATCACTTTTGGCGAATTAAAAAGCAAGCTCCTGGCCATAATAAAAACACCGGATACATCAGCCGGAACGGTGTCCCTTTAAAGCCATGACAGTTCATTTTTATGTTTTTGTAATTAATCATGCTGTAACGCTCAATTAATTTCAGAAGCCTTCAGTATGGTTTCTTATACTATAAATAATAACTTTGTAATTTGGTAGTTATTTCTTGGTGATGAAAAATGGACTTGACGAGAAACCGCGGAAATTACGAGAATCGCTACAAATCCTTAGCTTTCTTTATAGTTCTACATACTAAGTACATATTAACCTCAGGGGCGGATCCAGGAATTTCTGATTGGGAGGGGGGGGGGCCCGGGTGCATGCCTGCCCGGGAAAATTGTTCCGATTTTACCCTCTGAAATGCCATTTCCTGCATTCCTGAAACTCGAAAAGCGTTTGTTAAGTCAATTGGTGGAAGTGAAACAACTACGTATAAAACAATTTTATTCTATCATTTTTATAAACCACAAGGGAGACACAGATCTGAAAGGGGGTCCGGACCCACCCCCCCCCCCCCCCCCCCGACCCTCCCCTTGGATCCGCCACTCAACCTTTCTCACGTAGACGGGACATATTTGTAGCAACACATATGTTGTGACTTTACAGCATCCGCTCCTTAATTCCAACGATCTATATTTGTTCCTCATTCTTTACCTTTTTTTCAGCATAATTGTCCGGCTCGTACGTAAAAGAAGCCTGACTCAGCTATTCTGGAATGCATACCGAGAGGAATGCAGATTTCGATGAAAATATTCCAACTAAGCAGTTCAATTTATAGTCATACAAATGACAAAAATACAGAGGAGCCATAATCACTTAACCGTTTGATAATTGACTCACAGAGTCGATTATGAAGAAATGTAATGTGATCCTAACTTTTCAGGCAGAGGACGAAATCCCATGGTGCAATGTGACCATTCAAATCATGAAACCTCTTCGGCAGTACTTTCGCATGGCACCATTTGTTTTTCAACATTATACAAAATGAAATTTAGGATTTTTCTTGAATTTTGATTTTTGGCACTCTTGGGAGTTTTTAAAAGGAATAAAAAATAAGCCGTGCAAAAAACGTAACTTAGGGCTTAAATATATGCACGCGCATTTTAGCAATCTTTACAGCCAATCTTTACAGCTCTTTGAAGTCTTTCATTTTAATTTTGTAATTTTATAGAGTCAGTCGGAAAACTTGCACGAATAATACATGACGCAATTATTTATTTTCTGAGCGTTAGTATAGAAAAGTAAGCGTGCAAAAAAGGTATCTTAAGGCTCAAATAGGCACGCGCATTTTAGCCTGAATCTTTACAGCTCTTTGAAGTCTTTCATTTTAATTGTGTAATTTTATAGAGTCAGTCGGAAAACTTGCACGAATAATACATGACGCAATTCATTTTCTGAGCGTTTGTATAGTCTGGTGAGAAAGAAGAGTAAACCAATCTACTTTTGAGATTTGTGGAAAATGATACAAAACTTATGTTTCTGTTCAGTACTACCATTTCATTCCTTGAGTCGGATCATTTACTGAACCAAACCATTTATTCATTTTTTTTAAAGTGTGTGACTACTGACAAGCTACTGAGAAGTACATTCCTGTGTGGTGCTCTTTATTATCGTGTAACTTTCAACTTTTATTACTTCCATCACTTTTTAAAGCAATGGATATTATAAATATTCTCAGTGACAAGCTTAAAATCAAAAGAGATGAGGAGTCTATAGAAAAGAAGTAATAGACCCCCTTCAACGGCCATTACATAACATAACTTTAGGTGTACAAGAGGTTCTAACCTTTGCCGAAATCTGTCCATGAAATCCTACAATGTGGCCAATGTACTTTAATTAAACTTTTGTGGCTGTGGATGAAATCCGGCTGAACTGTGACAGCTTGTGAACGCCCGATTCAAATGAAAGCTATGAGCAGTACTTTCGATTTCCTGTGGTGCTGTTTATAATGCTGTACAAAGTGGTTCTAACTTTTGAGTCTGTGGATGAAATCCTAAAATGTGCCCATTCAAATGAAAGCTGTTGAGCAATACTTTCATGTGGTGCTGTTTATTGAGTACAAAGTGGTTCTAACGTTTGAGTCTGTAGATGAAATCCTAAAATGTGCTCATTCAAATGAAAGCTACTGAGTAGTACTTTCATGTGGTGCTGTTTATTATGCTGCACAAGGCGGTTCTAACTTTTGAGTCTGTTGATGAAATCCTAAAGTGTGAGCATTCAAATGAAAGTTACTGAGCAGTACTTTCCTGCGGTACTGTTTATTATGCTGCACAAGGTGGTTCTAACTTTTGAGTCTGTTGATGAAATCCTATAGTGTGACCATTCAAATGAAAGCTACTGAGCAGTACTTTCCTGTGGTGCTGTTTATTATGTTGTACAAGATGGTTCTAACTTTTGAGTCTGTTGATGAAATCCTAAAGTGTGACCATTCAAATTAAAGCTACTGAGCTGTACTTTCCTGTGGTACTGTTTATTATACTGTACAAGGTGGTTCTAACTGTTGAGTCTGTGGATGAAATCCTAAAGTGTGACCATTCAAACAGTGAAAGCTATTGAACAGTCCTTTTCTGTGTTTCTGTCTCTATAATAATGTACAACGTGGCTCTAACTTTTGAGTCTGTGGATGAAATCTTCATAAAAGGTGACCATTCAAATAAAAGCTGTTGAGAATTATATTTCCTGCGGTACTAATTATTATGCCCAGAACAGGTTGGTTTGGACTTTTGAGTGTTTTGGTACCCTGTGAGTATAGTTATAGAGTTAAAAAAACAATCGAGCGGGCGAGCAAGACGGAAATCAGCAAGCCGAGCGCGGTGCCGGTGAGACGATGGGGAGGAACACTATATATACCCCACTTCAACGATCATCTATCAGTATGGATGAATATACTAAAGTATGGCTAAAAGTCAAATTGAATCTATCGAGCAGTACTTTCCCGTGGTGCTGTTTATTATACTGTATTATGTGATTTTACTTTCGAATCTTTGTAAAAATGTATTACGCAGTACCCTCCGGCGGTGCTGTTTATTATGCTGTACAAGGTGGCTCCAACTTTTGAGTATGTGGATGAAATTTTAAAGTGTGACCATTGAAATGAAAGTTATTGAAAAGTTATGAAAGTTATGAAAGTTATTGAGAATAGTACTTTCCTGTGTTACTGTTTATTATGCTGTACACGGCTGTTCTAACTTTTGAGTCTGTGCATGAAATCCTAAAGTGTGACCATTCAAATGAAAGCTATTGAGCAGTACTTTCCTGTGGTACTGTTTATTATGCTGTACAAGGTGGTTCTAACTTTTGAGTCTGTGGATGAAACCCTAAAGTGTGACCATTCAAATGAAAGCTACTGAGCAGTACTTTCCTTTGTGCTGTTTATTATGCTGTACAAGGTGGTTCTAACTTTTGAGTCTGTGCATGAAATCCTAAAGTGTGACCATTCAAATGAAAGCTATTGAGCAGTACTTTCCTGTGGTACTGTTTATTATGGTGTACAAGGTGGTTCTAACGTTTGAGTCTGTGGATGAAACCCTAAAGTGTGACAATTCATATAAAAGCTATTGAGCAGTACTTTCCCGTGGTTCTGTTTATTATGCTGTACAAGGTGGTTCTAACGTTTGAGTCTGTGGATGAAACCCTAAAGTGTGACAATTCATATAAAAGCTATTGAGCAGTTCTTTCCCGTGGTTCTGTTTATTATGTTGTTTATTATGCTGTACAAGATGGTTCTAACTTTTAAGTCTGTGGATGAAATCCTAAAGTGTGGCCATTCATATAAAAGCCATCGAGCAGTACGTTTCTGTGGTCCTGTTTATTATACTGTACAAGGTGGTTCTAATCTTTTAAGTCTGTGGATTGGTGGATGAAATCCTAAAAAGTGTGACCAATGAACTTTTAAGAGCTATTGAGCAGTACTTTTCCTTGATACTGCTTATTATCTTTGAAACGGTGGTCCCCCCTGAACTTTTGAGGCTATGGAAGACATCCTTACGGAAAACGCTTTGAATTGAGACAGTTTGAGTCTAGAGTACTTTTATGAATGATGTTGCAGATGTAGTCAATGAAAGTCTTACCAAGCGTTCAATGAGTGCTTTTTATATAACGTTATAGCGCTTTTTCAACCCAGTTCCTTCCATTCAAATCAAAGTTTTTCTTAGCGTTAGTAGTTTCCTTCGGTCTTGTTTTGAAGGAGTTTTTGAGCCATGGGTGCAGGCAAATTGGTTAAAATACCGAAAAACGTTCACAGACGATGAGTTGCAGCGTCAGCCATTTTATCCCTTACTACCTTTAACACTCCATAGCTGGATAAACATTTTGATGTCGAGTATAAGTATGCGGTTTTACACAGCCAAATGGACATTTTTTTCCTGGTTTTTAACAATGACCGATAAACTTAGGCTTTTAAATTCAACAAAAGAAGGAAGTCAACTGCTTTCAGTAAAGGTTGAAGTCTGAGCTTTATGAAATGAGACAGGCTGCTGGGACGCCGTATGAATGTTTTGAGCAGTGACCATGTTTTTCATTTCAGTTCCTGTTTATAGCAAAATTCACCGAGCAGATTGTTTAAAACCTGTTTTGCGACATTGCAGACATTGCAATGGTACAGTAAATTCCTTCCATGCAGCATCGTGGTGCATAACGTTTGGTAAAGGAGTTATGACGTGCAGTAACGTGTTAGGACAACTTATTCGCAAATTGACTTATAAAGCTTATCGAGGGAACAACTTCTGTGTTGGGTAAGAAAAAAAGCTTACCTCTTGATCCTGGAAGAAAATGTAGAAAGTGCTCGACAATTTTGATGGCATAATCGATGTTTTCTCCATAAATGACTGGAGAATGGGGTTCCTTGAGGGTCGAACTGGGTCTGTGGGTGGCCATTGCGTATTCCATCTTGTCCTGCTTGGGTCTTGTCTTGATGCTTGGGTCCTTTCTTGTCTTGATGCTTGGGTCTTTTCTTGTCTTCATGCTTGGGTCTTTTCTTGTAGCTTGTGCCTTGATTTGATGCCTGAACGTTGACTTGATGCCTTGACTTGTCCTTATGCTGCTACCTCGGGTCTTGAAGCTTAGAACGTTTCCTGACTTGCACAGCTCCTTGATATCTTGGATTCTGTGTCTCATAGTTAGTTCCTGCTTGGTTGTTTGAATAAAATTTATACAGAATTTTGAAGACCACAGCTGAGTTATCACAAAGTCTTCCTGCCTGATAAGTCTTCCTGCTTTATCTTGTCTTATATTGCAGCCTAAGGTCAGTTTAGTTGTCAGTTGTGCAACCAAGTGTGGTCCCTTGATGTCAGCCTGTAACTCGCTCCTTTGTCTTAATCTGTAAGGTTAATTGTGTTCTTTTTCTTCTTTTAGTTGTTTTGTTAACGTAGACTACGTCCTTTTTGGCAAATCCGCCTAGGTGTTCTTCAATTTTACTGTTAAGTCAGCAAACCAACTTGGTTAACCAAAAAATTCCGCTGTTCCAAATCTGACAAAGGTTACGTCTTGCTCGTTGAAACTGGAATCTGCACTAAATGTAAGTTTTTCTCGCGCAGATGAATCCTAGCTTGTTCACCAACTGCAGTACTTGGTCCAAAATAAGTCTTCCTCTCCGGATTCACGTGTCTCTTATGTTCTTTACTTCTGTAACTCTGTTGAAGTGACTCGTCCGAGTGATCGAGGTTTAATGCACTTTACAGGGAACACGGTCCAGTATTAAGCACTAATTATACAACAGACCAGTTTACAAACACGCCGAATCCTATTTGTCAGCGGCCCAGCCAGAACAAAGCCATATTGTTCTACAATAACATCTTGCTGCAGTGAGGTCACAATGACTCTGCACGGCTAATTGAAACTGATGAGACGCCTGGAAGAGAGTTGCAGCAACATTTACGTTAATAAACAATAAATCGTTGAGTGACAAGTGTGTTCTTCCTGTACCAATAAGATGAACAAAACAGAAGATATAGTGGCTTTTTGAGACGAGCAACTACGCATTATTGCACGAAACCAATCACTTCCGCTGCCATTTAAACTCCCAAATCGACGAATTTTGCAAAATTGATAAAGTCATCTAATTTATTTGTTTAGGAAATAGTTTGTAAAACTTTATGATTCAGTTAAAAGGTAAAATCTGTTAATTTTTGTATCGATTAAAATACAGGAAGTCACAGATATAAAAAGACATGATCTGCGAATTGTAAAATATCAATAAATTCCTTTTTCCGTTGGCCTACAACTTTAATTTGCGGTTACAAGTGAACAATTATGAATTAACTGTTTCCAACGCAACCACGATACTAAACTCAGACTTTTATCCAATACGTGATTTTTACAATTAATCAAATTTCATATCTAATATTATAGAAGATCTTGGTGGTTAAATAATTGCTACAGGAACAAGCTGAAAGTGGTTTCTATTCGGAAGCTTAAACCGGCAAGGAATCATTGCACGGTCAGCAGTGCCGAATAAAAATCGTAATCTTACACACAAAGATCAGACAACCTGTAACCCTTACAAATAGTTACAATAAATAAATAGGATATAAACAGAACGAGAGAATTTAATTGAAATAAATCTCACTCATTAATGGTGATAATCAAACGAATAATGTCCTGTTTATCTCGCTCAGTAATATTAACGGAACGGATATTTCAGAAAAATTATGGACCGGTTTTATCCGCGGAGCTATTAATTTGGACAGGGCTAAAACGGAACCAATGGTTAAGTTTCTTTCCAGTGAACTGCAATCTTTGGGTTTTTTCATCGATGGCAAAATGATTGGTCAGGTTTTAAGGAAAACAAAATCTATGAAAGAAGTCATTTGTTGGTATTAAGTTTGTCTGAAAGTCCACAGTGTGAAACGGTTCAAAACGTACAAAGCTTTGGACTTCCGGTCATATGAATCTATATCATTGTAAACATTACGTCCTCTGAACGCTGGCTTGCCAGGAACAAAATATAGGTCTTTAAACTATAAAAAAAAAAATTTAAACTCAAAAAAAGACCGAGAGAATCGTACATAGCTGGTTGTCTTCATCGATGTTCAGGTTTTAGGTACGTATTGAGATAACGGCCGTGATTGCACGCATGGATTCCTATTTGCACAACTTGTTCAAGATTGGTAAACGTTCCGCATTTGCAAACACAAGCCACATGTAACGAAAGCTATCAGAACTCAACTATCGCGACTTTTTGAATTGAGAAAATCAGTAAAAAATAAAATAAATAAATAAAAAAGAATATTTCCTGTTAAATACCATGTTTTACAATGTTATATTGTAAAATCTCTTCATCGCAAAGAAGCGAACCGACATTAGATTAGCCTGAGTTCAAAAACTGTTCAAAGGTCCGGTCCTACACTGATTAGCAAATGACTTCAACGATAATCTGTGAGTTTAAATACAATATAAAATTTAAAGAAAGCCCCAAATTAGACCCTATACCTCTTTCACTCCGTGTTAGAAACGTCTGAAGATAAAGAATACCGGCTTTCCTTTGATGCTGCTATTTTTCATGCTGTACAAGGTAGCTCTAACGTTTGAGTCATTGTGCATTTAACAATAAATTATGAACATTCAAATAAAAGGTGTTTAGTTATTTGCCGTTGTTTGCTTCCTAGTTTTAAAAAAATAAGTATAATTTTGTATTTTTTGGGGGGGCTTCTCTTAGACTGAGTGAAACTGCCGATCAGTAATTGTTGACTCATGTACCGGCATTGTTCCAAGTACATTCCTCCTTACAAAATTAATCTCTACCTTCTAAGATTTCCATTTGGGAAGAAATTGAAAAGCAAGTAACACTACAGGAATGTTTATAAGCCGAATGACCTTCATCGGTGATCCACAGACTCAAATGTATGGACCACCGTGCTGCGCAGTGACACTGCACCAAAGTGACTTCAATGTCGGACTTTAAAAAAAAAATAAAACTGAGAGGAAAATAAAACAGCACAAAAGAAAACAAAACACATATAAAAATTACTGAATTATAAATTTAAAAAATAAAACTTCGTAAACTGCATGACTTCTCAATAAAATTCTCAATAAAATTCTCCGAGAAGAAAGTACATTAACTATGAAGCATGAAGTTAACTTTCTTGAATTGTTCGTATTTACCTTGTAAATATCAACTGAAACATAACTGGGGCCGCACTGACTGGAGGAGAATGTCACGAAGTTGTCAGTGATTTTCAGGGCTACCGACAATTCTTAAACCCTGCACTCCTTTCCGTGACGATAAGACAACTGAAAGCCATGTTTGCCATGACGGCAGCCTTTCTCAGTTCAGTCACAAAGAACTCGTTAGTGTTATATTACAGAGTACAAGGTAAACGTGAAAATTCTCTCTCGGTAAAATATATATTATATTATTGCGTAAAGTAATTTTTCGACCCGGAAGAAAATCAGGGTCAACCAAACTTTACAGTGAAAAGGAAAATTACTTTAATTTTATGGTGTACATACAAGAAACAAATCCCTTAAGGCTGCATGACTGGCGCGGTTTTCTGAGAGAACGGGTAGAATCACAAAGTTAATGTTGTATTCCTCACCGGATCACTCTAAAGCACAACACGTACCGATTTGTCCAGGCTATTCATAGCCTAAAAAAAGCCAAAAACTCACAAGTATATTCGACCTGAAAGGAGTCTTTCAAACAGAACACCGCTTTGTCCAAGCTGGCTACAAGGTAAAACTTCTCAAAGAGTATATCAGACATGAAAAGAACCCGCCGTCAATTTTACATTTACCTTCAAGACCTAAATTCGAAGCCGAATGTTGCTGGTGGACACCGTGAAGAGAAAAGGTCTGGAACTAACAAGCAGTTTCCTTTCGGGGCTGCAAAGAACTGATCGCAATGTCAAGGAAAACGGGAAGATAAGAGAGCAGATATAAGAGATAACGATTCAATAAATTTGACATCTTTACCTGACTTCCTTATTTTTGTAGAGATTCAACTGAGCAAACCGCTCCGGAGCCAAGAATCCGTGACAGCACTGAGACAAACTGAATCGAAACATCATGAAAACATCTTTGCTGAAGCCAGGTCATCACTGTCGCTTGAAATTAAAGCGAGCGTAAGAAATATTCCTTAGTTCCTTAGTGACGGAAAAAAACTGATATCTAAACTTTTTCGGATGGAAAGGAAAACTACTTAAACGGTACACATACTCGTGATCAACTGCCTTTTTTGATTGATGGATAGATAGATGATATATCAAGCCAGCTACGGTTATACACACAAATCACAAATGGTAGATACCGTATTTTCTCGATTAAACGCCGGGCCCCGAATAAACGCCGGGTATAATAGAGGAAGTTGTAAGTAAGCTTCTCAAACGTTTATTTGTGGTATAATTAACTTAAGATTTAGGGCAAGGTACACGGCTGCCAAGAAAAACGAATAATAGCCCTTTCTTAAAAAAATGGCGGGCGAGAAAAAACTGCTGATTCAAAGAAACGCCGGGTCCACAAGGCCAAGTTTGAAATAAACGCCGGGGGCGTTTAATTGAGAAAATACGGTACTTCTATTTTAATATTCAGTTGAGGAATCTAAACATATCATCAAACTTCGTTGGGGATAGCCAAGTCAAGTCTTCCAGGTCTTCTGGTACTTTCGCGATGTTATTTTGTTTTGTTTTATTTTATTTCAGTTTTAATTAATAACATTTGATGTCGTAATGTTCTCGACTCCACGCCTTCTTCTCAAGTGTAATAAACCAAAGCATGTCGTTGAATTTGTGCTTTTGACGATGAATAAAATTGACGTGGCTTGACCCTGTGTTTTGATGATATGATATCAGTTTTTGGACGGCCATGTCCAATAACTGAAGAACATTTAATGGTCTTTAATCACTTAACTGTCCCTTTTAACAAACCAACTTATTTTCCGTTGTTAAGGTGGTTCGATACAGTTTTCTGGAGACCATACCAACATTTTTCAATCGGCTTTTAAGCGGTCTTCTCCAAGTCAAATCAACGTGAAATTTTCACCAATAACTGGTTTTGAATTGAAGTTTGGCAAGATATATTTTCTGGTAAAATCGATATTACCATGACGACGATAAACAAGAAACAAATCAGTAAAAGTGAAATTTAGCGCGTTTAAGATTTCGCATTGAAAATCCCACATAGACATCTTAAAATATGGTATATGGCATATATATTTTGCAAGAATAAAAAAATTCCGTATGTTTGAATTCAAATAAATCGCAATAACATTTCAAACCTTACTATTTGTGTACTGAGGGATTAACACTGGTTTTGTGAAATTACTTAATGATAATGTCAAAAAGTAGCTTGATGTTATGTTTGTAAACCTTCAAATAGTAAGGTTTGAAATATTATTGCGATTTATTTGAATTCAAACATACAGAATCTTTTTATTCTTAAGATGTCTATGTGGGATTTTCAATGCGAAATCTTAAACGCGCTAAATTTAACTTTTACTGATTTCTAAGTTTCTTGTTTATCGCCGTCATGGTAATATCGATTTTACCAGACAATATATTTTGCCAAACTTCAATTCAAAACCAGTTAGTGGTGAAAATTTCACGTTGATCTCACTTGGAGAAGACCGCTTAATAGCCGATTGAAAAATGTAGGTATGGTCTCCAGAAAACTGTATCGAAACATTTACGAAAGTTCGAGGCGACGTTTTACTAAAGAAAATTCTAGTCAAGTTTCAGTCAAATTAATTACGAACTTTTAACATGACGAAGGCCGAACAGTGTTTCACCTAAACGATTCGATGGGTGCACTTGAATATAAAACCCGCGAGAAATTACGAGAAATCAAACCGTCCGCTTGGATCCCCCCACAAGCGGTTCGAATGGAACAAAATCTGAATGTTTAATAATGGAAATTTTTGAATATATCTGCTGGTCAATATTGAATACATATACGAATTTATATTTGGCTCAGCTTGTAACAAACAACTTTAAAGCAAAGCGATGCCGGGCTCGCCGGACCTTAAGATCTGATTATAAATTAAGACCTAAACGCCAGTGTCTATGATGCGTTTACACTGTCAAAATTCTACCTGTGTAAGGTGAGCTGAGACGTACCCCGATGCATTTTGCTATTGTTTGTCTCAACTCGATATTGATAGATATCACCGCTTCTACAGGTACAAAACCTCAACTACCCTGAAGATTGCGCCCAGTTTTCTTCCTTGTTTCGTTTTTCCTGTGTTAAATATTAGGAGTTCTTGCCGCGGGCCTGCAGACTGACTAATATTTCCCCACAGCTATTTGTGAAATGTTTCCATCTTCAACAACTTCCTTTTTGGAATTTGTCACGATCAACGTAAAACTTATGGGTCGCATGCTTAGAATGATAAATGTTTACAACATTGTCATGTTTTAAAAATACTGGACGGGCCAGCGATAATTTCAGCCCTTTTACGATGCAGTTTTACAACTGTTTTAGAGTTTATTATACAACATAGAGAAACAAGCTAAGAGAGTCCTTACTGGAGAAATAATTTGCATAATTGTGCAGTGAATGACTGAATATTTCGACAGGAACTGTTACAGTTTTAGTTGAGAGAAACATGAGAGTTATTTTCTCTTAGAGAAATCATTTGTATAATATAATAGTGCAGTGGACGGCTGAAATCTTCAAAAGCTGTTAAAGCGAAGTGAATGTAACTCCATGAACAACCACACGACGTTAAAGGGACGCTGTCCCGCCGAATGTAACGAAATTTTGCTTACTTAATTTTCATGTTATACTGCCAAATGCATGCCAGTTGGACAAAAAGATATATTCTATAGAGGAAAACAGAAGCAGTAGTTTGAGCCGAAAAAGTCCAGGATTGCAAGTCAGTGATATTTCCTTTCATTCATCACTTTTGGTGGTTTTAAGCAAGATGCTGAAATGAAAACACGATATTTCAGCCGGGACAGTTCTTCCTTTAGTAATTAATCACAGGCCTCTTACTCACTGAAAGTATAAAAGACGTTCGAGCAGTCGCTGGCTTTTATTTTTCTCTCAAGTCAGGGTCGAATTCCATTCTTGCATAATTAAAAACGCCTGCAATGTGGACGTTTTATGGAAGGCGAGTGCTGAATTTTAAAATTTGTTTTGTGCCGGTTTGGTCGCCATTTTGGTTTTGTAAAAGTTGGTCGCGTCTTTTTACTCGTCCCATTCCGCGGTTTACCTAATGCTGCGCTCGTTAGCCTCGTGATATACAGTCACAACAACATTGCGCTACAGCTCAGGTACAAGCACTCTAATAAGGGATATGATCTGTAAGCGATGCAAGGGCTCTACAGTCTCTGTGTCTGGTTCAGTTTCGCTCACACTGTTCTCTTGTTCTGACTGTATACGTAACACACTTGGCAGAAAAGTTGAAGGGATGATTTTGCAGTGGCACTACTCCCACATAGTTGTATTTTTAAATTCGGTGGTCTGACAAAGACTATCGATATGCAAGGAACCGGAAAATTGGTATATTCGGTTGGCGCAAGATAGCGTCATATCTTGCATATCGAGGCTATAAAGAGTCTCTTTCCCAGTTATTGCTTTGCGACATTTTCTGTAATACCGCTGAACTTGCGAGTATGTTCACTCAATTAGCGCAAGATAACAACAGGCTGTATAACATTAAGATTTCATAATTTTTTTTGTCCATATTTTGGTTGTGAAATTTCAACTATAAAACGAAACACTAATAGATGCGCGCAAAGACCTGTGGTTGAAAGAGCCTCTTAAAATACGCCGGTGTTACTCATGCAAATCATGCAAACGTTCATTGTTCACTCCCTCTGAGCTAAACAGTCCGCCTCTGTGCCAGGCAGAAAGTTTAGACTTTTATCAGTCAAACTAAATTTGAGGTATTCTCAGCAGTATATTGATAATTTTTCTCTTTAAGCCGAACTTGAAATTAAGTAAATTTTAAGGGGTATTTGATGCAGGCATGAAGCACGAGCGAAATCCCCTTGACTACAGAGGTCCGTTCTCTAAATATTCAGAGTGAAATAAACCGCGCACGCTGGTTTTCAATGAAAATATATAAAACCTCTGGCACACAGGGTATGAGCGAAAATGTCGCGAGATCACGAATAACTAGACAATGAGTCAAACTTTAAGTCGCGAATCAAGTCATTTGTTCTTTCCCAGTTTATGTTTGAGTTTGCGGAAGATAATTCTAACTTCCTTAGAGAGTGGGGCTTCTTGAAAATGAAACCTGTTTGGCAGTGACTTTTTACATGGTTAATGGTCGTTTATAGACAGCGGTATACTTCACTGCACCCTCTGAGTTTTGGCCGTTCCACGTCAAGCTGAATCGCGCTTTAACACGGTCCACTGCAACTCGGAAGATTCCGGTCTTCGGACAAAATTATCGTGATGGAATTCATTTCCATTGGCCTAGCTCCAGACCTCACTGTGTTGAATGACCACGAAATGGTTAAAAAAGTTCCTCTAAATTAAATGCAGGTAGTAAGTTTGCATCTTACTGGAACTGATGAACACAGCTGTCACATTGCTCTGTCCAAACTCTTCCAGCAGTTAGCTGAGCTGAAAGAAGTTGTCACGGAAGAATAACGTCGAAACTTCCTGTGGATAACACAGGAAGTTTGCGTTATACTGTCTTCTCCTTGCACGTAATGTACTATATATATATCTATATACCGTTGTACAATATGTCAGCATTTGTATTTACACTAGTTTACACTTAAGCTTGAGCGTGTCAGTAAGTGTGTACCAGTAAGTAGATTCCTTTCATGCTTTCACTCAATCCTCTGCATTCAATCTGAAAAGTTGTTGTTGTTGTCAGATGTTGTTGAAAAAACTGACAGCAGAAATATGTAGATGCAGTTGAAAGTTAATGCAACTGTCAATTCCGGCAGTTTCCATCCCCCCTCCCCCGGGCATTAGTCAGCATTGCTCATTGCTCACGTTCCTGGGGCTAGGGGTCGGGTATTAGCCAGTGTGTATTAGCCTAGCTACCCTCAGTGTACCCCAGGGAATTTGACATCCTCGTATTTTAATTGTGCGGGCTCGAACTTGCTTTTGGGGAAAACTGAGGATAAACACTTCTCTGTTAATTTAGTTTGTCTTCAAATAACGTTTGGATGAGTCTAGAATTTTCCTTTTTTTACTATACCCCAGGGCATTTGCACAGCTTTTTTGTCCCCACCATGGGGCATTTGCCAATTTCATTTCACAAATTGCCAGGAGCCCTGAAAGTCCTGAAATTGCTAATGCCCGGTTGTTCCGGAGGGGGGGGGGGGGGTCATGGGCACTGCTGGAATTGACTGACTAACTCTGCTGGAAAACCAGCCACCTGGCTTCAGATTTTTGTATCCATGTCAATTTTACCATACTAGGAGCCGATAGTCAGTGTTTTTTGGGAAAATTTTGCAGACCAAGATGCTAGGTATTCCAGCAGTGCCCATCCCCCCCGGGCAATCCCGGGGCATTTGCTTACGTTGTCAGTCCCTGGGGTGGGGCATTAGCAATGTTTTCGCGGCCCGGGGTAGGGCATTTGCATACCCCCAGGCGACCCCCCGGGCATTTGACTCGAACGTGGTTTCCGCGGAAATTCGTAAACATGGAAGAATTTCTCGGCAAAGACGAGGGTTTTGTGGCAGATTGGCTCGTCTGTCAAGGTCTTGAAAAGCTTGTGGATGTTTATTAAGGTATGTTTTCTCAATTTTATGCCTCTGTTGCGAGATGTTAATGTTTGGTCTTTTAATATTTGGTAAAGATTTTCAGAACAAATGACTTTACAACAAAACGTTATTAATCAATGTAGCAAACATGGAAAGGCAGAGAGAACATAGTGAAACAGGATCGTCTTGGTGGTCTAATCATAACTGTATAGAAACTCTTACACTCGAGGGGGAGGCTCAAAGCGCCTACACTCGCGAGGAGAGGCACGAAGCGCCATCCACGCCGATCCTCCCGCGCGAGCTCCACGCGTTCCCTCGAAGTAGAAGTAAAATCTGCAAAGGATCGCAATTGACAATGCTGTAAACGATAGTAGGATCTACGAAAGATCTAATCAGCCAAAAAAAATGACCAAACATAACAATAAACTGCAAGGCTGAAAAATTAAAATTGCGAGACAACGAAACCGCACAGCCACGCTGTGTCGCTTGTGAAGGGCGCAGAAGGGACTGGTAACAACATTTCAAATCCCACAAGTCCATGGTGTCGTACTGCGGCCTTTCTCTCTCAAATCGCTCTCGAAGGTTTGTGAACCAACTATGAAAACCTCGATAATATCCAATCCATCAAGGCTTATTTCTTGTAAAATATGGCGTTTTAAGGATACGTAATTGTTTTGTAACTATTCTTTCTTTCTTTCGTAAGATGTCGAAGAAAGCCGACAAGAAGAAGGGGCGCTCTGCCATTAATGAAGTTGTGACTCGTGAATACACCATAAACATACATAAGAGGATACATGGGATGTAAGTTCCATGTTTTTTGGAATAAAATGACAAGTTTTAGCTGGAGATAGCAGCTATCGATTTATCTTTTTAGTGACAGACGTCGTTTCTAAAGTAGTTTTCAACTGAAAGTGTGTGTCGACTCGTGTTTACGTCTATTCGAGATCAACGTCGCAAGTTTTCATGGTCTGAGGTTGTAATGTTTTTTCTCGTGTCTTCCACGCTAAGGGTTAGAGAAAGCGGTGGTTCAGTTCGCTGTAGTTATAGTATAAAATCTTGACAGTTTGATTGCTGCATATGCTATTGTCTTGAGGCCCTGTAATAAGGAGTTACTGCAATTCATATTTCGCGATCAAATGTTTGTACTCACTGATATGAATGTTCTTAAAACAGTGGATTCAAGAGACGTGCTCCAAGGGCAATCAAAGAAATAAGAAAATTTGCAGAAAAAATGATGGGGACCCCAGACATTCGTGTAGACACCAATCTCAACAAGCATGTGTGGTCAAAGGGTATCAGGTATGTTATGTTCACTGCTAAACATTTCCAGTCCAGTGTAATAATGAAAAAGAGCCTACAACTCGCAACTGTTGAATGCAACGCAAAAAAAAGTTGTAGGATTTTGAAACATGTTTTAAAACCCTATGACAATCGTTGCAACATACAATTATGTTATATGACGCAGGTTGTATACAATTTTCGCCTGATGCAAGCAGTGCGCGCTACAAAAAATTGTATGCGACAAAGTTGTGCCATGTAAATTGGCCTTTAAATGAGCATTCAGTGACTCGACTATGGTAATTTTTAAAATATTTCACATTTTATATTCAACTATAGTCTGAAATCATCAGAAAAGGGTGAATAAAATGTAGTATATATAAGAACAACTGCCACTTGAGTCAATAAATTCATGGTTGATTGCCGCCACATTTTGACAGACTGTGCTGTAAAGTAACACTACCATCTAACCAAAAACATCTATTTGTTTCTCATTTGTGGGCTTCCTGTAAAGTAGCTTTCAGCTAAGTGGAGTGCCACGTTAAATAAAGTTTTATCTTTTCTATCTTTTTTTGTAAGTTACAGGAAATTTACTTTTTGTAGAAAACAGTCAATGAAGGAATGCTTTATGCTGAAACTGTGCCACTAGTGGCTGGAAGCAACAAGATCAGGAAGCTGTATTCAAAGGCTAAAAAAAGCTAGCTTGTATTACATTCTGACCTTTTCAAAGTGCTCAAAACATAGGATCAAAAGTGACCATTCAAAAGATTTGTCAGTTTTTTGAGAAGTCCATACCTTGGGGTGGTTTCAACTAATAGTTTTTTATATGTGTATCTTTTGTCTGCAAGCTTAAACATTATTTATCTGTTTATAAAAAAAGGTTGCCATTTTTGGTTAATTTTCTTCCAAGTGACCCAGTTGGAATATATAGTACAGGGGCGGATCCAGGGGGGGTGAAATGGGTGAATTTTCACCCCCCTTTTCTGAGACCCTTTCTTTCTTTTTTCTTAAGTATTTCTGAAATAAATAATATTTTATTTCTCTGGTTCTATTGCATTTAAAATTTCACCCCTCATTTCAAAATCCTGGATCCGCCCCTGTAGTAGCACTGTAATATTACTATAACTGTAGTTAATATGGTATTATAATGTACTGTGGAGGTCACAGGTTTGAATATTGTTGAAGTGTCATCTTTTTTGTGGGGTCTCTACAGGGCTGTCATTAAGATTTGAGACAGGCATTGCTCTGATCTTAATGCCCGTAACAAGCTTGTTGCTTTGTCAATAAATTTAACATTAACACCGAGGCAAGATTACCCGTAACATCAAGGTCCCATCAAGTGCACTCACCCATAACAGATGCTATGGGTGATGGCCTTTAATAGCCCTGCTCTATGAAATTGATTGAATTTGCTTTTTAATGCAATGACCACATTCGTTAACGTTATACGATATATCTTTTGCTGTATAGCTGGCTCCTAACATTGAACAGGAATTAGTTTTAAGGCTATGGTTGTCTTTTTATTTATATTTTCCATTGTATTCTTATTTCACGGTGTGGGTGAAAATGCATGTATTTCATTAACAGCTGTATTTTTTTGTTTTAGAAATGTGCCTTTCAGGGTCAGAATTCGTCTAGCTCGTAAGAGGAACGAAGATGAAGACTCAGTTCACAAACTGTACACTCTTGTGACCCATGTCCCCGTAGCTACATTCAAGGGTAAGGTTTTCATTTTGTAATTCTGTAAAACCACCGTATTCTCAGAAGTGCCACAACCAGCACAAACTGTCCCTCTTGAAGAGGTGTCCATCTTATCGCAAGTCACACAGGGAACAACCTTGCATTTCCATCTTGAAGAAGTGTCTACTAAGAGAGTTGACTGTTAAATGTTTTATAGAATTGACATGACAATTTCTCAGGAGAGTAACTAAGCTTTGTATTTGCAAGTCCAACAGTCCGACATACATAACCAGCATTATGTAAAATTCTTGATTCATACCTTCTTAACTGATTGTTGACCAAAGGGGGAATTATTGTTGCCATATGTTGAAATTTGTTTTGTGATTGACTGAGATGTGTGGAAAACCAACAGAAAGTTGTCAAAAATAAAAATAAAAAATGTGATTAAACATACACACTTGGGACACAGAAAGAAAACAGTCCAGTGTTCGACCTTAACTTTTTGGCTTACTAGTCCTTGGGCTAGTGGGGTCTGAAATTCACTACCCAACAGGCATCATCTGCTCAAATTTTACTAGCCCAAACCCATTTTTTACTAGTCCTGGACTAGTGGACTACCGCTAAGGTCGAGAACTGCAGTCACTGACGTCCATGTAATATTTTATAATGTCAGGTCTGACAAACTAACCACATTACCACGCTTTTCAATAATACATAAACTCTGAAGTTCAAAACTCAACCAACAGTTTCGTTTTTCACTGCCACAAATACCATAGCAGACGTCTCGGGAAACAATGATGCTTTATGCAAAAGGTCATGTTTGTGGGTTGTTACTGGTGGATTTTGATCCATTTTGTCCTTTATTGCTGGTTTCAGGGGTCCAATGTTTGTCGCCATACAGTATGATTGACGGCAGCATAAAACGTAAACTGCAAATGTAAAGCGTAAAAAGGAAACGACAATGCTTAACACAAAATGGTGAAAAGGTTACGTTTGTGACTGGTGGATTTTGATCCATTTTGTCAGTTTCTGTTTTCATGGAACCAGTGTTTGTCATCATAATTATGATTGACAGCAGCATAAAATGTACACCTTAATTGGGCTTTGAACTTCATAGTTTGCATGTTATTGAAATGCACAGTTACTTTAAAGGAATTTCTGCTCCTGCTTATTTTGTTTATTTTTGTTTCCAGGACTACAAACACAGAAGGTGGAAAGCGAGGACTGAGCTTCTGTGCAAAAATAAACTTGTCAATTAAACAAATAACCAAGTTGTTGTTTCACTCAGTCTGGTGTTTCTTAGCCTGCATGGCTGGGGTTTTTTTGCGCATGATGCTGAATTCACCAACAAAAAAAAAACGCCAGCTGCGCAGGCTAGGTGTTTCTTTATTTTATTTTTCGACACCACCCCAATTTGTTTATAAACTCACATATAGAGTAAAGTTTAGTAACATGATAACCAGTATGACTTTCATACTGGTAAGAGGTCATGCCATATCCCTCTTGTCACTCTGAATTGGTTGACATGATACTGTTTACATGTAAACATGTAGCCTCTTCCAGACGTTTAGATTATGGAGAGCAGCGAAAAGCGGCACGCCCAATTTTTCTTTCACGCGCCACAAGCTTAACGCCTGGTCGTGGAACAGGCTAGTAAACATGTAGACTTTCTCAAAGTTTTTCGCTTGGTTACGGTTCCAGTGTGGGAGTAGCGAGCTTGAGCTAGCGCTCCGCAATCCTAAGCTCAACTTGTGGGCAAGTCTAGTAAACATGGTATCGTGATTTGTCTCTTATTCCTAATAGATTAAGCTGGGCTGTCAACAAGGGCAAGATATTTAACTATAATAGCGCAAAAGCACGCGTGATATCGCCTAATTCTTAGCCGACGAGGCCTGTGGCCTCGTTGGCTAAAATTAGGCAATATCACGCAAGCTTGAGCACAATAAGACCCCAATAACAGTTTTATAATTCAACACATTGATAACAAAGCACAATTTGAAGAAAAATATTGAGGCTGGTCCGTCATTTTTGCATTCTCTTGTCAAAATGCAAAATTTACCTCCAACGTTGGATGTACGTCGTGTAGACATGGCGTATATCGATAACTTTTTTACCATATTTGGGCAGTGTATCAATGTGTTGAATTATAATTTCCCTTTGGCAGCTATTATGTGTTTTTGAGCCCCAGCTACTGTAACCATTTTACTGGACTCCTATGAAAATGGTTTATGTAAACGTGGTTTAAAGGGGCACTTTCCTGATGAAATAACAAAACTTTGTTTACCTTATTTCCATCTTACATGAATATTGGTTTAATACCACCAATTATACAACTTATTGAATAAAAAGATTCTGTAGAGCAAAACAGAAGCAGTAGTTTGAGACAAAGTGCAGGATTGAAGTAGATTACATTTTATCAAATTTGATTTCATGACAGGCCGTCAAGAATTCAAAATTGCCATTCTTGTGAAATTTTGACCTTTTTAGTCGTCGTTTTGTCTATCAGCTGGGACATTGTCCCTTTTAAGTTCCATGTGGCTATAAAAGTCGCCAAAGAGCACCCATTTATACACCTGGACCTGGTTGAAGAGAGATGGTGTTGGGCAAAGTTTCTTGTCCAAGGAAGCAACACAAAATTATGGCAGAGACCTGGCGTGAGTTTCTCGAAACTCCCGATGTCTTTTCGGGCCCGAAAGCTATTTTTTAAATGTAGTTTCAAACGAAAGGCGTTGAAGTTTTCAACCCACAAATCAGCTAAAGTTGTGTAGTAAACGTAAGATTTTATTGCTTAGGCCCGGTTCAGACGCCGAACTTTTCATGAGCCGAACCTAATACCTTGAATTAAGTACATGAAAAGTTCGGCGTCTGAATCAATTAAGAACGGCTATTTGAATTTGGACCGGCTGAGCCGTTCTTTTCGCCTGGCTCAGCCGGGAATTTCGGCTTTGGAACGGCTTTGATTCAGACGCCGAACTTTTCATGAGCCGAACCTAATGCATAAATTATTATAACGACTGGTGCATGTTCTGACATCTTTGCCTGAAAATCGCTCACCTTTTGATTTGTTTCTCTTCAAACTGAATTAAGTTCGGCTAATTAAGTTCGGCGTCTGAATCAACAGGCGTACTTTTGTTAATTTGGGTCGGTCCAAATTCGAATTAAGTTCGGCTCATGAAAAGTTCGGCGTCTGAACTGGGCCTTAGCTTTCAAAATCAACAAAAACCTAATCTTTATTTGTAAACATTTTGCACGTAACACAGCTTTTCGGGTCGGAAAAGTTTTCGGGACTTTTGAGAAACGCATGCGAGGCCTCGGTTGTTTAAAAAGGTGATAGCGCTATCCACCTGAGAAATAGACCTTATCACGGTTTTCCCAAAATTTTATATGGGCCTGATAGCAAAAATCCATCGACACTGCTGGGAAAAGCATCTCAAAATTAGTAAAATGGCCGAGTTAAAAAGCGATATATTTTAAAATAATGGAGATATAGCTCACGGGGGGTGACAACTCTAAGAAGGCCTGTTTCGGGAGAAAAACACAATTCTTCCGGGAATCTGAAGATTTTGCCGGGAATCGGGAGACTCGAAAAATTTTCGGGGAAACATGAGATAATGTTGTTAAAATTTCGGGAAGTTTGAAATTTTTGCGTGAATGTCTCCGAAAAAATCGGGAAGATAGTCCAAATTTTCGGGACAACTTTCAGTTCCACACAGTATTGCTCAAACAGCGTTTATTAGAGTTGTCACCCCCCGTATAGCTCCGCAAAGTCGGCAAATTTCACAGACGTTTGTATCGCGCGGCCAAATTTCTTGCCTACCTAACATCGCCTGCAACTCGACAAACTAAACTCTCCTGACATTTGTAGAAGTATTAGAATCTGAGTTCGGGCATGCACACTGATCGAAATTTCAACAGTTTTTGAACGAGAAAAACACGACTTGCCTTGACTTTTTCTTTTTCAAGCCTGTTCTTTTAGTTTCCTTTTTGTCTGTTTTTTTTTTTTTTTTTTTTGGGGGGGGGGGGGGGGGGGCAGTTTTGTTGACCTTTCAATGGACTTAAGCTTACTTGACAATGTAAAGTTTTCGCCCAAACGTCGTGGAATGTGGAAATTTTGATCGTCAAGTAGCCGCTGGTGGGAAGGGCAAATTTTCCTTTGATTTTGTAACATAAAGTTCAGAGGTTGATTGCGTGAAACTCCAGTTCAATTCATCCAATCGGTCTCATCTGCGTATGTTTAGCAAGATTTCCTCCTTCCCTTGCCGATAATAGTGGTGGACATAAACAATAGTTCTCTCATTAGCTCCTTTTGTTCGTCCACCAGCATTTGTTCGTTTCACTATTGTTATCTATGTCTCTAGAGATTGATTGCAAACCACCTATTGTCAAAAATATCTTCGGACGCTAAAACTGATGACGTCACAAATGGTACACTATGTATGAAACAGCGCCTAGAAGCATCCTTGGGAGTCAAAGGGTTAAAGTTGGAACTGACGAGCAGAAAACTATGGAAAATTTTCAGTTGTTGAGTTGTTTAATTTATCTGGATTCAAAATTTACGCTTATCCTGGGTTAGCTTAATCGTGCTTTGAACAACCTGGCCCAGGCTCTACCCACCGACTTTTAGGTTGAAAATCCCACACGCTAACCACTAGACCAAAATGCATAGGCATGTGAAAAAACCTGTTTCAATGTAGAAATCCAGTTTGTGCATACTGCAATACAAAGCCTTTTATTTAATAAAACAATCAATGCACCATTATTAAAATAAGTGATTAATCAACTTTAATTATTAAATTAGGCTTTTACTTTGTGTAACCGCCGGAGGCGAACTTCTAGACAAATGTCCTTCACAGCAACAATTTAACGCTCATTTTTATTCTTCCAAATCTGAGTTGAGGGCCTAACATAGGGTTGGCGGGATGCGGGATAAGCCTTTTTTCGCTGCCGGGATGCGGGATGAAAGAAAATTTGAAGGCGGGATGCGGGATGGTTAGAGGTGGGCGGGAAGCGGGAAGTTCGTCATCTTCATGGCGGGACGCGGGAATTCTTGATTTTTCCGGGTGGGAAACGGGATCGATGACGACAATGCACTCGCCGGATATTTCACGATTCCGTGAAGGAAGACAAGTCTGGATGTTTACATTCTAGGTGATTTTCTTAACCGTTTTTTCTATCCTGTCTTTCCTTTGAAATCATTTCAGAAGTTCTGATCTTTAGCAATCCGAATAAGCACCTGTCACGGTGTCGCAATTTTGTCTCAAGGTACCCATTAAAATGCTAAAACAGGAAGTAGCAAGGGGTGACAGGCCACACAAACATATTTGACACCTTTTATATTTTTCCTCTAAGGAGTGTATCTTTAATATAAAGGATTTGCCTTTTTTAAAAGATATCATGGGTGGTTCTTTGTAGATTTGTCGTAGCAGTGGTTGGTTCTGCATTATGTGCCATTTTGACATTAAAATTTGTTTGAAGTTTGGCACTGATGGCTGGTATTGCTCACGAATGGCAGAATTTCTTTTTGTGTTTCCTCCTCCTGTTTAAGCGCATTTTTCCTTTCTTCGAACTTTATTTTTGATAGAGTTTTCTCCATCGGTTGTATGGAATATGCGGTGTGTGGAGTGTGAAGTGCGGAGTGTGAAACACACGGGGTGTGGAAAACGAGGAGTGTGAAAAATGCGGAGTGTGGAAAATGAGGATTACGTATTTTTGTGGAAAAACATAAAATATAAGCTAAAACTGAAGTAAATAAATGCCGAAATTAGTGTTGTTATCTCAAATGAGTTGGTATTTTCATACATGCATACAGAGAACAGCCTGATCCCCTTAACTGCAGATATTTATATTTAAATCATATTATTGTCATAGCATTTCAGATTGGTGAAAATCCTGCCCTCTGTAAATGGACTGCTCGATAAAAACGTCATGGCCCACGTGCTGTTCTCCGATAAAGGAAACTTTTATTTGGCTCCTCGACACTTACTCAAAAGCGGATAAATTTACCAAACTAAAATGACTGCTGCTGTTTACTGTAAACAAACACCGAGGTTGTAGTGCATTAGGCCGCGGAAATAGCGTCTCGTCCGGAAAAAACTGCATGCAAAAAAAAAAATTTGGAAGCGGGATCGGGATGACATGTTCGAAGCAAGCGGGATGGCGCGGGATGAAAGAAAAAATTGTGGCGGGAAGCGGGATTGGGAAACCCTATTTTAGACCCTCTGAGTTGACAATTGAATAATCAGTCGAGTAAGATGAATGACTAAGTACGATGCGATGAGATGAGATAAGATGAGTTGAGATGAGTTTAGATGAGGTTGAAACTGAAATAACAAACAAATAACTAACTTACAAAATGTACAAATACTAACGCAAAAAGCGAAACGAAGCAGAAGTCTGACAACTAATCGGACACTTACATTGCTTACGGCGCTGTAGAAGAACCTAGAGAACTCTGCTAGAGGCTAATACACTACACGAGGCGTATCGTTGAACTCAACGGTGGAAAATAAAACTGACAAACTAAAGAAAAACTTAACACCGCTATGTAACAAAATGCTAATGAGCCTACATGCAAGGTATGCTGAATACCCAAGAGAAACCTAATTAGTGACATGATTGTATATAGGTGTTTAGATCCAACACTTTGTGCACACAACAACAACAACAACAACAACAAAAAGGAACGGCTAGAACAAAAACAAAAAAACAATACTTCATCAAAATTCTATAACCCAAAAACAATGTTTTCTATATTTGTGTGTCTGGTACACAAAGTAAAAGCCTCAATTTTGTATTTTGACTAAGGTCAGGTCTAGCCAGTCAAAGAAACCAATATTTTAATGGAGCTGTAGCCATAAAAAAATAAAACATGTTGCAAAAGAAATATTAGAAACTACTGGCTATGAAAAAACCACTGTGCTTTCCATAAATGAGAAGAGCAGGCAATGGTCAGCTCAATAAAATGATAGATTTCACTTGCAAATTGACTTACTGGCTAAACGTCAACCTTGTCGAAAGGGTATCTCTTTTTCCCATCTCTGTCTCTATCCGGGGGTGGGAAGAGGAGATTCTCTTGGAACAAGGTTGGCTAAACATAATTCATTCCTATATTTTATAGGTTGCATTCATAACATCCAGGGCCGAGTTGTTCAAAGCACGGTTAAGCTAACCCAAGGTTAGCATCAATTTTGATTCCAGTTAAACAATAAATAAGTGGAGATTTTTCCAAAGTATATTTGTCCCTTAGTTTCGTTTCTGACTCGTCTTTGCATGTAACTTATAATTAGCTTTTGAAAACACTTCTAACAAGAGAAATTATTCCTCGGTTAAGTTTTAATCCTGGGTTAGCATTAACTGGTTTCCAAACAACAGGGCCCTGAGTATTAACTTTACATGTATTAATTTTTTTTATATATTAAGATTTGTAGCGAAACCATTAACAGTGAGATTGATGGGTTCATCAGATACATCAAGAAAATTTAGTTCTAAAAATTATCATAGATCAGTTGTTACCAACTACATAATATCCAAATTTGGATGGTAATTTGAGATAGGACCGATAGCCAAGAGTAGTTGGTGAGAATGGCATATTATATGGGGAATAATTTATCTATTCTACCCTTCAATTTATAACATTGCTATAATTAACAACAGAATCCCATAAGTGGGTTGAGTCCCTTCAGATTGGAAGCAAGTTGTTCTAGCGAATTGATTGGTTCATATTTTTATCTTGATTTTCCAGATATGGCAGTAACAACTTCTTAGCAAATTGAATAAACGGAAGCTTGTTTTGAAGTGTACAAGAGACAGTTGCACGTTTCAACCCACTTATGGGTTTCTGTTAATAAGTGATAGTAATTGGACTGAGTGGAGTAAAATTTAGAGTCAGAGTAATTGGGCAAGAAATTTTAAATTGGCCGAGCACATAGCTAGAGGACAATTTGAAATTACGAGCATGATATCCCTATATTGTTCAACACAAAGTCAAATTACTAATTAATCACATCAGTAGAGCAGTTTTCAATTGAAGGAGTGAGTGGAATAAAGCCCTAAGTGAATTCTGATCAACTGCTAGATTCTCCTTCCAGTTTGTCTTGTATATGCTCATGTAACAAAGGGAGAATTTGGCTATAGATCAGAAGTCACTTAGGGCCTTATCCCAAACTGGAATAAGGCACTAAGTGACCCCTGATCTGAAACCAAATTCTCCCTTTGTTGCATGAGTATATACAAGACAAACTGGAAGGAGAATCTAGCAGTTGATCAAAAGTCACTTAGAGCTTTATTCCACTCAAAACCAAAGTCATCACTCTGACCAATCATAGCAGATGCAGACAATCCAATGAACCAATCAGAACTCAAAGCAAATACAAGAAGCAGGCACCAAGTGCGGGAAAAAGTATGCGAACAAGTCACGATTAGTTTTGGTTTTACTTCTGATTGGTCGATAACGTGGTGCGAGAATTAAAGAATTAGCAATGCAAAACCAAAGCAATTACAAAATTACTTTCGACACTAAACTGAAAACCACTCTAACAAAATTCGAGATAAAAACATATACATGTATGTGAACTTCATTCTACTAAAAATGTGACAGATACTTTCTCTGAGTTTAAAACCGGTTGAGAAATGCAAAAAGACAGTCCATTTATTATATATATATATATATATATATATATATATATATATATATATATATATATATATATATATATTAAGTTCACCTGATTGATGTCGCATTACATTACATGTACACTGACATTTACATGACATACATGTAGCTGTAATTGGACACCCATGTGCCAATTACATATTACTTAGAAATAGGAACACAGATGACCAATCACAATTAAGAACTTTGTAATTGAAACAGGAACATTGTACAAATGTTCTAAGGCCCGAATTATAGCTTAAAATTAAGTTACTAACCCTCCTTTAAGACAAGAACCGCATCACTCAATATTCTAATTTCATAAGGGTCCATAAGGAGATACTCTAGAAATCAAGATAGTCATTTTTTAAAAAGGCTTTGAATTTAAATTTCAAGGTTTGATCTTTGACAAGATTTCCACAGTTTCTACTTTTTTTTAACCCCACAAATTTACTAACCCTTGTGGAACTAAAACACTGTTGCAAGAGAACAGCAGAAATTCAGGCTAACTTCAGAGTTGTTATTTAGCTTTATACATACAAACATTTTTGTTACTGATGCTGTCCAAGTGTATTTTTCTGGATTGCCTAATCTTCCATACAAAAAAAACCCACAGGCTTCCCATCCTCCGTTTGAGTGGTGCTTTATGCTTAAGGAAAAATTTAGGGCTTTAATTTGCAATTGTTAACTCACCAAACTAAATGCAGAAAAACAAAGAAAAACAACAACATGGTAGTAATTTTGAGAGTTTTAATTTTATTTTCATCACCTGTAAAAATCCTAAATGTCAGCTTTTATAATAGTATGGCTAGTGGGAATCTTTGTTAACCATTTTTGCCTCATCAGCATATGCGCCTCATTCTCTAACCTACCAACAAAAAAATCAACTCTAAATATTGAAAGGGCATAGCACAATTAGCTTTCCCTGAAAATTTGAGCCTGATATACTAGATACACTTCATGCAATACAGTATTGAAAACTCAAAATTTTACAAAGAATGTATGGCTCATTAGCACTTTTGCCACCCAACAATTTTGCAGTTTTTGACAGCAGATATTTCCTTAAATATTGCATGAAAAAAGCTGAAAATTGCATAGATTACTAAGTTTAACAAGCTCTTTCAACTTTTGAAGTCAATTCATATTTAGCATGATGCCTTCTCTATGCAGATTCGTATGCTAATGAAGCAAAATGTAAACAATGACATCAGCAAAGGTTCACCTATATCTCCAACAAAAAAGCAAAGACCCCACTCAAATGAAGAATAGTAAGCCTGTGCGAAAACTAACACTTTTTAATACATCCTCCTGTAAGTGAGAGCCCTTCTTAGGAGAGGAGTCCACTAACGGGAAGTTATAAATCCTTTCACTCCCACAGTCAATTGTGGAGACACAAAGTGTTGTTTAACTTTTGAGTCTTTTGACAAAATCCCATGGTGTCACCATTAAAATGAAAGCTCTTTGGCTGTACTTTTACATTGTGCAATTTGTTTTTCAATAATTTACAAAATACATTTTGGGATTTTTCTTTAAATATTTTGATTTTTGGCACTCTTGGAAGTTAAAGGGTTAAAAATGTACGCGTGTATGTCGCTGGGACCATGATCAGTGTGCACTTGAGAGGTGTCCACCAGGAGAAGACATCCATAAGCAGACATTCAACAGTACAACTGTACACAGGTAAATAAGGTAATTTGATGTGAATGAGGGCCACCAGTGCCGAAGATTACACATTGTCAATTAACTGATCAATGTTTAACCCTCATTAAATAAAAGCATTATTATTTTGTTGCAATTTTTATTCTATTTCCAAAAGAATTTGTTGGTGCAATTTGTGAGTCACAGGATTTTATCTGTACAGTCTTGGGTTGCTATTGGCTTACTCATCAATGAAAAATGCTGTTACTGCAAATATCAAAAATACAATTCCTCCAATGATAGTGACTGAAAAAAGGAAAGAGAAAAAGTATTCAGTAAAAATTAAAAATATATATTTATAACTAGCAGTAATCGGAGATTATGGAGACGTGTTCTAAGGAATTTCCGGTGGAAATGAGCCCCTGAAAAAAAGCAATAGGGGCGGCCATTTGGAAAACTGGACACCAAAGATTCTCAAATTTTTCTGCATGTAAGGCACAGGGCAACCAACACAAAATTAGGATTGCATTTTTCAAACACGAAAATTGTAAATAGAATAAAAAAGCCACCAGAACATATTGATTCAGAAGAAATTAGAAATAAATATTTTCCTTTACAGTCAAAAATGTTTTCACAAGTTGAAAACCTGTTAGACAGAATGTAACATTATGTTTACAGTTGTTACTTTAGGTAGGTGTAGGGTTAAAGGAACATAATATTGGTATAAATTGTACATGTATAATTATTGTATTAATTATACTACTAATTCCATTTTACACCCAATAGTAAGAACAAGTCTCAAATTTTGAACTTAAATTTTGAACTTAAATAGTGGATAGCATTGTTGGCATGCTCTGATTCATTGGCTACTGAAACTCTGGATAGCAAGTGCTATTCACCTCCAAGCAATTTGTGTGCAAAAATTGTAATCATTGATAGGAATAGATGAGTTAAAAATCATCATTTTCATGCTATATTATCTTGCTGTTATAGTATATACTAATTTCGCAGCTTGGTATATATCCGCCAACAGCCACCTCCACTTCAGTTAAAAGTTGTTATTTATGTACTTACAGTTCTGCCACTCATATTTTATCTTTATTTACATTTACATAAAAATGTGAAGCTAAGAGTAAGTACCTGTTCTGACAGATATTCTCTGTGCAATTAATCTTCCTCCAATAACAGCAAGACCAGTGCATAAGGCATGCCCTAATGTCCCTCCAATTATCACAGACACAACATTCTGTCACGAAAACAAACCATTTTGATGTTAATCAACAGTTATTCACAGTTTAAATAGACCATCTGACCTCAAGTTGATTTAAATTTTGATTTATTTGAGTATCACATGATACCTTGAAGTGTCGTGCAAAACCATTGAATATTTGAAGGGTTCAATGAACAAGAGTTAATTCTCTGATTTCCTATTAATTTTGTGCTGCATCCTGGCTCAATGTTCATTTTGCACCCTTCACATCCTCATTGCCACAAATTACCACCTTATCATCCATGATCTGCTCCCATGTGGCCTCATAGATCAAACGGTAGAACGATGGAAGATCTAATCTGGAGGCCATGGGTTCAATAACCACTGGTGTCACCCTCATTTCCTTACTAGGGCTAATGATCAGTAGGAAATTTATGGGTTGTTCTCATCACTTAAGGTGGCTGACAATAGTTTCAAGTAATTTCCAATACTTACACTTTGACAGATCAATACTACCATGTTTTATCAGTTCATGCAACAATAACAGCATCAAACAAAAGCCCAGGTATGGCTGAACAAGTTGTGGTCGTTGTCATGATATAACAGGTTACCATGGTAACAGCATAAGGAAGGGGTTCAGAGGAACCCCTTCCCAAGAATTCTTATAAACTTTGCAAAAAGTTGTATCTCGACATGCTAATTACAATTTGATAATAAAAAATGGGGGTCACCGAGCTTGTTTTAGTTAACAAGCACTTAAAGTTAAAATTAAGGGGGTCTTTAACAGGTTTACTATTGCTATGGTAGCCTGTTATGTCATGACCATGACCATAACTTGTTCAACAATGACTGGGCATTTGTTTGATACCATTATTGTAGCATCAATTGAAGGGCTCCCGGCAATAATGTCCTAAGAACATTTTTGGAAAATTTTCACCGAAATCTTGGATTTTTAGCCTCAAAAGGGACTCGCTTGCCAAAATTATGACTGGATCATGTAAATATGACTGAAAGGATTTAAACCAGGTCAACAAATCTTCTATCTTCAAACAGAATAATTTTTTTTAAAGATACATAGGGTGTCCTGGGGGCCATAGGGTGTCATAGGGGCCTAAAACATTTTCTCAAAGATGTGGATTTTCTTCCCCATTTTGGATCTGTTTTAAGTACCTTATAACAATAATAAATCATTAATTTGACAAAACTGTGCTTTTAAAGGCCTAAAACATACAATTTTAGTGAATTAGATACCAAAAACATACTTAGGACGTTCTTGTCGGGAGCCCTTCAATTGATAACAAATTGAAGTATTGAACCATCACAGTACAAGTGATAGAAAATTATGGGAACTATTACAAGCCACTTTAAATTTACCACAGAATTAAAAATTTATCTGATTTCCTGTTTGAATATATTTGAATGGGGTAAGTTTCTAGAGAAACTGTGGTGCTGCGTCGATGGGGGTGAAGCACAAGAATTTGGTTTTATCGACTGAGTCGATAAGGTAAATTAGCCACCGTAAAAAGACACAAGACACGAATCTTTTTACGGTGGCTAATTTACCTTATCGACTCAGTCAATAAAACCAAATTCTTGTGAATATATTTGAGTTTCATCTTGAGTGTTATATCTAGCTGAAACCCCAGATCCCCACCTGACCCATCCACCACCCCCCACCCCCCTGAAAACAAACCTCTCTTGCTGCAAGCAGTATAGTAGCAATCTGTGACCTGTCACCCCACTCTGCTAGAAAAGTTAGCGTGAATGCTTGAAGCAGTATCGGTGAAAGAAGACCAAAAATCTTTGTATGCTTTTTTCCACCTCGGATGATACCAGTTTCTATATCTTGTGTGATGGTGGATGAGTCTTCTTTTTCCAGCTTAAAAAGAGAGAAAGCTTTTATTATTTTAAAAATATCCAAATTGATTCTTACCGTACAAATAATCAATGTGATACTTGTGCACATAAAAATGTTTTTTGCTGCGTAGCACTTACGTTGAATGATATATTGTGTGAAGATTGAGTGCTGTAAACACTGTTACAAAGACAGTCAGACATTTCAGGGATAACTCCTTCATCAGTGTTTGTGTTCTCCTGACTGATGAACCCCGAAACATCTGACTGTCTTTGTAAAAGTTTTTTCAGCACTCAATCTTAACTAAATTTCAATGTCACTGATACTTACATTATACAAGTGCATATTTTACATGTTCTCTTTTCCCAAAAGTAACAATAATGTCATAGTCATGCTAAAATAATGTCAAATGAAAGTGGAATAATAAACACTGCATTTTGAAATAACAATATCTATCAGTTCAATAGTTTTATAGCTCTTAATAACGTAATGATGTAAAGTGTGTCTGAATATTTTCATAGAAAGTACACTATATTCTATTTATTATAAAAAAAATGCACCTATTCAATGATTGTTCTTTTCTTTAGCTCTCTTTTAAAACTTTTGCAATGTGTACTTCTATTGTGAATGCCCAAAAACTTTGCCAGCGCAACAAGCCCAACTTTTCTCTTTCTCTTTCCAGTGACCTGTGCACATAGGCTATTTTCTGTAACAGTTTCTACTTCTAGAAAATAAATTACTTTTTAATAAGCAATGCCTCCTTGAATAGGCACTACATCAATCAGTTGAAAAAAGTTACCATATTTATTCAGCTATAAGCCGAGTGATTTTTGCACAAAGTCAAGCCAAGTTAAGGTACACGTTGAAGCAGAGAAGGGGGTTTGGCTTATGGCTGAGATTTTTTACTAAAATTAACAAAACTTCCTCCACTCAGGTTTAAGAACAAAAGGAAAATGGTCATGTATTCATGTATAAGTCAAGCAAATGTAAAGAAAAGAACCATGAACTTAAAGGGGACACTGTCATGAGGGCGCATGCGCCAGTTTCTCGAATTAAAACTTGAAAAGTTCAGCCTGAATTTTTTTAAGTTGAAGTGTCAATTTCAAAATGGCATCGACTGGTGGCAGTGGTTATAGTGGAAAACAAATAAACCTGGGACGGAAAAGGATATTTGAAAAATATCGGGACGGAAAAGGATATTTAAAGTGGGCCTGGTCCGTGCATGCCCCTTTAAGGTGACAAGTTGGTTAATTGGCAGTCATGTTTGTTTGTTTGTTTGTTTGTTAAGATCTTATTGTTCAACCTCTTCTTTACTGTCAGTACTGAATTCTTCCTCCATCTCAATAATAATATCAAAGAATCATCCTGTATCAAAAACAATTCACAGTTTCAATCAATATTTGTCTGTGTTGTTCCATGCCAAAATAAGCTTGGTAACCACAGATTTCTTGAGCATGTGCTTCAACAAAGATGGCTGCTTGTTTACACACATTTGTTTCTTTGGCTTCGTTTGTTCATTTCATTATAAGCACTGTGCATTTTTTCTAATAAATTTGGCATGCAAGAAGTTTCCATTCCCATGTTTCTCCCTACTTCTATATACCTTCCGACTATTTCCGAGTGATAGGCGTGAGAATTTTTTCATGAGAGTGCCAGGATTTCCGAAGGCGACCCGACCAAATTCGAAGAGAACCTGATCTATTCCGAAGATGTCCGAAGTCGTCCGAAGAATTCGGAAGTTTCCATGGACCTCAGACCTCTGTAATTGTAATGTTCAGAATGATAAAAACCTACAAAAAAGTGCCATACTTTCATGAAGGTAACTATATTTTAAATTGGATCATGCCGGCTGATAGCTCAAATCTGTAAGTCAGGTGTGAGAAATTGCTCCACAGGCATGAGTAGGCGTGAGATCAGAGTTTTGGACTCACAGGCGTGAGACTTATGCCTAAGGTGTGAGACTTGCCAGGTCTACTTCTACATGTATACTCACCTCAGCCTCTTTCTTTTTAAGTTCTGCTTGAACTTCTTCTAATTCCTCCTGCCCCTCATTAGGGTCCATTTCATAGCCTTCCTTCAACATCTTAAGACCAAACACTACGAACAGCGCTGTTGATATATACAATGTGTATCTTCGTGGAATTACAGTTGTTGCAAAACCTAGCACTGCCGAAAGAACTGTCATCAAACCAAGTGCAGCCATGGCTCCCGTGAAAACAACCAACCTCGAATGTCTCATGGACATGATTGCTGCAATGAAAAATGTTTTGTCACCTAGCTCTGATACAATGATGACAGATAATGAGGCTACAAAGCCATGTATAAAGTCAATGCTAAAGATACTTGAAGAGCTGCGAGATACAGGTGCACCATTTGATATAGAGCCTTGAAAGACAGCATTCTAAAAACACAAGCAGAAGATGAAGATGTTAATTAAATGGTAAATAAACATGCTGTATATGTTGTAGGTAAAATCCGTTCTCAGGTTGAAACAGTATTCAATCTAGGTTAAATTTGTACCCAGTATTCTATCTTGGTAAGCTAACCCTAACTAACCCTAGTTAAGGTTAAAGTGTACCTTCGGGGGTGTCTCCAGTATAACAGCTCTAGTGTCTTAAGATTACACTTAACATACCTAAACCCAGATATCAAATTAAAGCTTATAGAGCTGGCTATCTAAATATGGAAACCATTTGGTAATAAAGTGAATTGTCGAATTTTTTACGACGTCTAAATTCGAACGTCCGAATCAGCTTTAAAACGCTAAAACTCAAAGCGATTATTGTATTTTGCTAATTTGATTTGTTCTCGGGTTTCCGGACACGAAGCGCTAAAAAAACGTGTCGGCGATTTCCCATATTCAATTGCAGTGAAAAGTTACAGAATATTTTCGACAAAGGGAGAAAAAAAATTGGAATGATCGCACGGAAATGGCTCTTGACGAAAAAGTTTTCGGAAATAAGAAATTCGCCGACACATTTTTGTTGATTTTATGTTAGCCTAGCTTCTGTCCAAATTTGAGGAAAATCGAACAAATTTCCTTTGAGTTGTAGCTCTTTAAAGTGTCCCCAACAAGCGAAAAATTAACTTTGAGAAAACAGTGCTTAAAAAAACATATCGCTTCATAAACAAACTCCGCCCACAAAAGTTATACTGTCATTTCTCCCTCAATTTTCACTATTTTTCGATAATGTTTTTTTGGATGAAAGTTCATTCTGTAAACTTTATTTTGACGCCAAAAAAAAAATTTCAATAAATTTTCGATCTGAAGGTACACTGTAACCTTAACTCTAACACAAGGCTAACCATCACCACTAGCACAAAGATACATATAGCCAGTAGTGTGATGGTTAGCTTTGTGTTAAAGTTAACTACGGTTAGTTAGGGTTAGCTTACCTAGATAGAATACTGGGTACACATTTAACCTAGACTGAATACTGATTCAACCTGAGAACGGATTTTACCTGCAACATATATACTTTGCATCATTAATTATTGTTACTTGAGGGAGCCGATTATTAAAAATATTGCTTATTGGAATTGTTATTATAGTCCAGGAAAGATATTGCTATAAAGTACTGCAAGGTTAAAATGCTTGCAACATACTGTAATAATTATTGTTCTCTTCACAGACCTTTTCGCTGAAGACTACTTAAGGCCCGTTTACAAATGTTATTTTTTATGTGTTTTTATCGCACTCTCCTATGCAACTTTTGTCACATGTGTAAACTAACAAAGATTTCTGTACAATTCAAGGGGGGATATTTGCTGTGACATCCTAATGATCACTACCAAGTTGCATCAGGTCTTGGGCACTTTTAACATGTTCCAAACTTCTGTGATATCACAGGGACAAATCGAGCCTATATCACACTGAAATCGCCACTAGTACACTGCGATTTTCATTGCAAGCTCGAGCACGACAAAAGTTGCATTAAAAAGTGCTACAAAAATTGCACAAAAGAATAATTATACCATGTGTAAACTGGCCTTTACTAACATACTAAAAGTCAACAAAAATCAACCCATGCATAAATAGGAAAAAAGGCATGTTTACACATCCCTCATTTTGGCCTGGACTTGGTTGTTCAAAAGAGGGATAACGCTATCCACTGGGTAAATCACTATCCAGCAGATAACACAAAACATTTTGTTAAGACTTATCCACTGGATAGTGATTTATGCAGTGGATAGTGCTCTCCACCTTTTGAACAACCAGTGTCAGTAATATAGATACCATGTTTTTTATGCAAACAAAATTCCATTTGCAATTGCAATTGCAATATTAAAGCACTCAACAATTGCATTTAGCATTAAATGTACTAAATTAAAGGCAGACTATAGAAACAAGTGCAAAGAAAAGATATTCTTCAAGCCAGAAGTGAAACGAGGGCAGCCAATTTTGATTTGAATTAAATTGTGGTAAGATTCTTATTATAATCTAAGTGACCACCGAGAGGTTAGTTTAGCTAACAGTCTATAATTTCCAAATAAGGTCCTGTCATTTTTGTTATTGATATATTCTTATATTTAGAATTAGGAAGGCAGCTGGTCAAATGAAACGTCCCTCTGTTATAAAACTGGAATATTTCTATTTACTAAGAGCCCGCAGCTAGTTTTGTAATTACTTGCATGACGTGTTAGATGAAACATTTTTGTATCGATTAAGAACTTACTGGTTATAATTACAGAAAGATCAACATCGCATTTATACAAAATATCCACGTAGATTAAAAATATATATATCCAGGTTTCCTTACCACTTCGTCCTCAACCGGCTGTACAAAGGACACAGAATCCGAAACCTTTGTAACTCCTCCATTGGGATTCTTAGCTGGGAAATTTTCTTCGGAAGCCCTAAGTACTTGTCCGGCAAGACCTTCCATTTCGTCAGGAACTGCCGCACAAGCCACGGCTACATGACACATTAAAACTACAGCAATAACTTGACATAAATGGAAGCTTCCTTTCCGATAATTGCCCATTTTAAAAAGGGAAAAAGACAAAAACTAAACGTATTTACTCTCACGATCGCTGACGATCACTATGTTTGTATTTGATCTCTCATTTCCTGGTCAGCGGTCAACTCGTGCAATTCATGTGCACGTTCACGAATTACGCACCCAGCCCAAACCACACCCCCCCCCCCCCCCCTCCCCCACCCCCACCCCCGCTCCCCCTCCCTTTCACGAAAGTTGCAAAAGAAATGGGGACGGATCATTCCGTTATCTGATGGTGTATTTTACTCATATCCCTATATACCCTGTATACACGAAACGCTCAGGAGAAAGAAATGGTGGGAGGGGTCGAGAGAAGACTCAGAAGAGAGAGCCCTGATGACTTTCCCGCTTTTCGCGCGCATGGGGATAGTGGCTATGTCGCTATTCTGTTTTAATTTTAACGACATAAAGGCGGCACTTCTTCTTCCAGTAAGGGCGTTTAATCGAGGTTTGACAGTCATGGATTTGGTCTGAAAATAGTTAAACAGGTATAAAAAAGCAGAGGACGCAGGCCGCGCTTGACCCGTTTACACATGCGATTTTTGATGCGCTCTCCAATACAACTTGTGTCGCATGTGTAAACGGGCAGCGATTTCAGTGCGATTCGAGTGCAATATTTGTTGCGATTTCCCAAAAATCGCCACATGTACACGACATCGCGCGACAAATCGCGCCCAAATCGCACTGAAATCGTCACCCGTTTACACATGCGATTTGAATACTCCGTCTGATATGCGATCTGATACTCCGTCGGTGTGAGGTCGACTGTTCTTTGTCCCTTTAGCCTGCGAGCAGGCTCTACTATTTGGGTTTCGCACACGAGTGCTATGCGAGCGGCAAAGCTGCGAATTACGAGCGAGAAAAGTACACTTTTCCTCACCCCATTCTTCTCGCCGGCTCCGCCGCCAAGATACTCGCGCGATACCCCAGACAAGTGAGCCTGCTCGCAGGCTATTGTCCCTTTAGAGGTAGGCGACCTAAAACCACCTCTCGTCGCTCCCGACTAGCGGAAAGGCACATGGCTGTAGTCAGTACGCTAGGCGACCTCGGATCATGTGAGAATCACTGAAGCAGGTTACAATCAAACCAGCGATGCATGGGGCACAATTATACGTGTTCATTCCATGAATAAGCAAGACAACCATTGTTCCGGCCGATATATCGTGTTTTCATGGTTATGGCCAGGAGCTTGCCTTATAAGCTTGCTTTATTGTCTTGAAATATGAACAAAAATTACCAAAAGTGACGAAAACAAAGAAATATTAATGAACGGACAAAATAACGGCTAAAAACGTCAAAATTCTACAAGAATGGCAAGTTTGATTTCTTGACTGCCTGTCCGCGAAATCAAATTTGATGAACTGTAATCCACTTCCATCCTTGCAATCATGCACTTTATCTCCAAACTACTGCTTCTGTTTTGCTCTATAGAATATTTTTATCCAATTTATTTATATATTTGGTGTCATTTGGCGATATAACATGGAAAACAGATAAGCGAATTTTTTGTATTTAGGTGGAACAATGTCCGTTTAATCAACTTACAGCTATTAAAAGTATTATTACAGCTGATCATACTGATAACCCAAGGATAAAGTAATGCACACCCTGATTGGCTCCAGCCTTCTGTTATGTTAAGGCTTAATCTCATCTCATATATACTCAAAACAACTCTTTTAAAATGTTTGGTGGGAATGGAGGTGGGGAGTGAAGGAAGACAGGCGCCGACGTAAGTCAAGCCTCATGGCTGCTGGTTTTAAACAGAGCGTTTTATTTGTTTTGGTTAATCGAGTAAGCTACCGTAGCTCTTTTTATACTTATTACAAAGCTTAACAAACGTAGTGTCAAAGCAATCTCATTATTTCATAAACAGCTCCGTGGTAGCGTGGTAGCGTGGTAGCGCGAAGCAATCCAATGGTAAAATTGCGTTTTATCCTCTTGACCTGAGGTCCAGTCCATGCACAACCACATGCACACATCCCGTTTCAGATATGATGAGGAAATAATCATTGGTGGATCTAGGGGGGTGAGGCAGGCCTCCCCCGTTATCTTGCAAAAAAAAAAAAAACGAGCACAAAGGGGCGAAATTTTGTTCAATCTCTAACATTTTTATTCGCCCCCCTCCCCGGCCTTATTCCCTATCCTCCCCCTTCCTTCTCCCCCCCCCCCCCTTCCCCCCCTTCCTCCCCCCCCCACCCCCTGATTCGCCACTGATAACGACTAACAGGATCGGAAAGCACGTCTTACAAGATTATATCCGGCAACAGTAGCCAGGACAAACAGTGTGAAACTAATTTTGCTGCAAAACTATAAAGCCTTTGTTATATCTGTTTTTACTTGAGGTGATTTCTCTTCTCATAACCAAGCAGGCAAGCTGGACTGCCGTGTCAGCGGCCTGCTGACAGGCGAATAGAATAAAGTTACACGGGACAAAAGTTTACGCACATCCTCTCCATCAGCAACATCCATGGGCATCTGTTGATCTCGATTGAGGGCTCGCACATCAGCGTTGCATCTTAGCAAATGCTTCACAATGTTGATGTAGCCTTCGCTTGCCGCGTGATGTAAAGCCGTACATCCTTGCCCGTCTTTCTTGTTTACGTTGGCTCCAAGTGCTATCAAAGCTTTAACGCTTTGTAAGTTGCCATCAAGAACGCACTGGGTGAGAGCAGTCATTCCAGATGCGCTAATCGCGTCTATTTCAAACTCTTCACCCTTTTGACGCAACAACTCGATAATCTTCTTTGCCTCTGTAAACTCTGTATCGGAGGAATCCTTGCTGCATGCAATTTGAAAGATTAAATCAAAAGGCTGCGGACACGACTTCACTCTGTGCGCCTTTCTTTTCTGTTTCTGCATTGTCGAGGCAACAGCCATCGTCGATTCTAACTGGCCAGAATTCACTTCAGTTTGCTTGGATCAGTGGACCGCTTGATTGAATACTCAGCAACTTTCGCCTTTAATTATAAGGGCAAATGAGAAAGCTCATTCCCACGTTGGCCTCAAACTGATACTCTGATTTTAATCTATCTGTCAGTGTAACGACCGTTATCAGATAAATTCCGATCGTATCACAGACTTTCAATCAGTCATGTCGTGCTTTACGAATCCTCTTCGTACGTCCGCATTGTTACGTACCGCACCGGTAACCCACAAACATGCATGCACCAGCCATGCCAAACTGAGTAAATTCCGATGCGCTTCTGACCAAATCTGGTACTAACTTTAAATTCGCCTAGAGTCATCTGTTTTCCACTTCATGATTTATTTATTTATTTTGCCTTGGGAAGTAAATTGATGCACTGTTTATTTATTTTCACAAGGGTACTTAGCCCAATATAAATTTAAAATAAATATACTCCGATAGTGTTTTTCTTGCGTGATTATAAACTGATAACGGAACCAAAGGTTCAATTAACGTCAAAAAAAAAACTTCCGGTTCTTATAGCAAGACGGTATCTATTTCACACCTCAACGCACAGGAAATCCAAGCTCGCATTAATTGTGCATAACGGCCAGAGCATGCGTCTTTTCGAGCAAAAATATAAGGATAAGCCGGGAGGACGTCTTCGATCATTTTGTGAATAAGCCGAATAACAACCGTACGTTACCGGGTTATAACACTCTATTTGTGCACATGTGCGGTTATTGAGCTGATCATGTGGCGGGGTCATTCCGTAAGTGACGGGGATGCCCGTCGGAAATTTTGAAAAGAACCCCACGGTATTAGAATCACGTAATATAAAGTAATTTTAGGGAGGTTTCCCGCAAGTTTCCGAGCTGAGGGAAAAGTTAATACCCGGTTGTTCCCTGTGTTTCGGTTCCCCCGGCTCAGAAGGATCTATATGGGTCACTAAAATCGCCACAAGTTAATATATGCCCAGTTAGCATATGAATCGTTATACCTTTGCTATTACACTGTATATGCTATATTATTATCAGATACCGCGCACGACGATCACACTGCGGCTGATTAATAAAAGCCTGGGCTGCCTGTGAACAAGTGACAGACTGCTTGGAATAGCTGAACTCTGATCTCTTCTTCAGGATATCTGCTGCAGATACACATCAGCTGGGTGCTAGCCAGTATTTCGAAAGCATTTATCGGCATTACCTTATGCTTTTATAGACAGGCTGAAAAGTTTAAGCTGCTGGCCTTGTACAGCATAATAAAGTCAACAAAGTCAACCAAAGGAAAGTACTGCTCGATATCTTACACTGATCCGCAGACCGGCTCAAAATTGAGAACAACCTTTGATAACGCAATAAATAATACTACAGGAAAGAACTGCTCAATAGCTTGATTATTATTATTATCAACATAGACTCAGAAGTTAGCTCACACTACACAATTCAAATGCCGACTTCAAGATCACGATAGAATCAGGGCAGCCAGAGAACTGAGGTACCTTTGTTTAATACAGGACATCGGCTCAAACCCCTCTGTTTGACGTAAATTTGATTGACAAAATTCCATGGTGATTTTGTGGTTGACAAAAACCTTATACGCATCTTGTTTGTGATGACGTGGGAAACAAAACTAGATGTTTCACAGTTTCTTTGCGTCTAGACACTTTAAAAGGCTGTACAAATAAATGAAGTGTTTATATAGACAGGCATTTTAGTCACTTTTACTGATAATTGAAAGTCATTAGACTCTATGCGGCTGCCAAAAGCAACACAGATAGTGCATATAAGATAAGGCGGTGGCCAGGTGAAATCAAACCAGAAATGTGTTCTCTCTGCAGAACACATTATATTATTAGGCTGATCATCCAGAGAATAAGTGGAGTAAAACTAACCAGCGACTTCAAAGAGCTTTTTTCTAGTTATGTCTAGTTCACCTCAGTTTCATATCATGCGTTTTGTTTCCTGCCTTGTGAAGTTACATGTTGACATGATATGCCGAGTCGGGAAAAGTTCATCTGGAAGGCTGTCCTCTAAGCACAACAATTTATTATTTTTTATTGAAATATGTGGCGACCAGTGAAAAAGAGAGAAAATCTTAGCTGTCGATTAACTTGTAAATGTCTTGTATTTATTGGGGAAGAAAAACACGTTTGCATCAAATATTGCATAGTCGGAAGACAGAGTAAAATCGCCATGTCGGAATCTGGGATGAATTCATTTCACGGCTGAGATCAGGTAACTCGCCGCTAAAAGGCACTAAGTTTCCGGATCCAGAGATAAAACTTGTCTCGGAATGAAAGGGCCTCCTTTCGTGTGAATATTCATTACCCAGATATAGCATTTCTTTTTACTTTCAATAAAGTTGCCATCAACATGATTACGGCAATACATTTTTATATTTTATGGCCTAACCAAGTTAAAGAAAAGGTTAGACATCAGGGATAAAGTGAATAAATGAATTGAATCCTGACGTGCTTTCCTTCCGGACCTCCTCGTTTAGAATTCATTGTTAATGTTTCTACAGAGGATCCTATGACCTATAACATTGTAGGAGGACTTTTTCCTCCTACGATAACGCACGTCTGATTGTAATTTCTCTCTAAAGAACACCGTTTCCGTCAAATAGTACTGTTTATTTTTAAAGATGTCATTATAAACAAAACCGGCTATAAGACAGCAGAAGCTGTGAACGAACATCCTGCAGATCCTGTTAAAATTTACGCTTAATCTCAAGAGATCTAATCACCAAGAGCGATAAACGGCCAAGTAAAAAGACTCTAAAAAGAAGCACAACCGTATACAACGTATATTTCGACTGGCAAGCCTTCTACGAGGGCTAGAAAAGCCCTGTAGAAGGTTTGTTTTGTAAACCGAAATATCGGGCAAATATATTCAACTGTTCTCATTTCCGTCTGAATCTCCTTTCCTTTCCGTATAAGGATTAGTATGCCGTTGATTATTTCAATGTATTATTTAAAGATTTTTACTAATCCAGGTCAACGAAAGATCTGGCACTCTTCATTGGTTTGTCGCTGTGGTTTTGCCTTTATTATAGTTTTTATAGATAAAACTTCTTTCAAAAGTTTTATATGTAACGGTTCCTGGTAACGGTCCTTTTATATTTTGTATTCATTTTTGTTTTCTAGCCCCTGTAGAAGGTTTGTTTTTCAAACCGAAATATCGGGCAAATTTATTCAAGTGTTTGTTTTTTTCATTTCACTTCTGTCTCAATCCCTTCTACTTGCCGTTAGGATCAATTCGCCGTTTTTTATTATTATTTGTAAATGAAACCCAGTGTGGCTCGGTGGAGAGGTTAAGAAAATTTACAATTACTCCATTTACATTGTAAGTATCAGTATTTCTTTTTCTTTGTAAATTGTTGAAAGAACAAGATATGTACGCAATTCGGACCTACCTTACTGATCAGTAGCCTCGTTTGAGCGCTGGACTGGCCGGACGGGATGGAAGAAGACACTGGGAACGACGTTGTACTTTCAGGCCAAATATGGTGACGTCATTTCGCTACGCTTGAGCGACTCCAAGCAAAATGACGTCTGCTAATGGCGGGAACGGTTGAGCAAGCTGAAAAGATTGCGGTTTTTTCCTTTGGAAATGCTGTGGGATGGTGAAAATTCTAATTTCAAGAGAAAGTTTAATACCTAGGCTTTACACCTGCAAGATTTGGTATGGGTTCGACGGCGAAAAGTGACAGAAGAAGCGGCGAATATTTCGACGGTAAGCCTCGCCTCCGTTGTCGGTGTGGAGCATTTGTTTTGTAATTTATGCAGGATGACCGATCATTTTCGCTCGCCTGAAAGGGGCGATATTGGACGAATTTTGCTTCGTCTTCGCTTTGATTACACATAAAACGTTTACGACCTTATTCATGTGAGTTGTTGTGATATTTAGAGCAGGTTTTGCAGCGTTCCGAACGCACAATAGCTCCGTTCACAACCAAAGCTTTCGCGCCCTTGAATTCGTGACTGAAATGCATTGTAAAGAAACCTATATTCACTCTGTTGGAAGCTTTGTTGTTTTGCGAAATGTTTTACTAATATCAAGGGTATTTTTGTGGAAGAAAGGGCAACTCATTCGCGTTTGATTATGGCGTGCAAAAGCCGATCCGTTCAATTCCACGGTGTGTGAACATGGCGAACAGTTTGCATGTTTTGGTGCTTATTTGTTATCGGGTTTCAAACCATGTGATTTAACTCAAAGTAAATGTATAATTTATGAGGTTTAGTTTTTGCCCAAATTGTCGCCTGCCAGCATTGCAGTGATGTAAATCAGGCTTTATAGCTTTCTTTCCGTTGTAGATTATTTACTTCACACCTTTAGATATACTGTACATTGTTTATGATTCATATTTTTTTGCGTGTGTTTGGTGTTCTGAATCAAACGATAAGCTTGCGTAATTTTCCGGATGCGACAAATAACAGAAATAAACTTGATCATAGGGCGGTCTGATTGATTCATCTGGTACATAAATGCCATTTTTGGCCGATAGTAACAGAATAGAACGAAATTTCAGTCTTGTACGCGTTATGGAAATCAGCTATGGTACTCCCTTTAGATATTGCGTTGATATTAGCATAAAATATTCTTCATTTCCTTATCTTTCAGTTTTGCATTGGCTTAATGCGTTTCTTAACTGGATCTGCCAGCATCCGAATTTTCGCTTTTGGTTTCCATATTCTTCTGAATAAATTGTTCTAGGTGTAAGATTTTGAGTAACTATCAAGGCAATTTCTTTTGTGATTGTGTACTCGACTCCTATGATAGTCATTACATGATAATAATGCTTGAAAATGATTACATGCTATTTTTGTTACATGGAGAAATTGAATATTGATCACAGGATTCTAAATACGTTTAGCCTGTCCTAGCCAGTAGCGCATTCAAGGGTCGTGACATTTTCTTTGTAATGTTTTTTTTTTCAGAAGGACATAGTCAAAATATGTGAATCCATCACATAGTTAAAATTTTCTAAAAAATTAATAATCCTTTCAGCTTTAGAAACACTGTCAATTAAAAGGACCTGTTTATATGGAGGGAGTGTCCTGGTTAAGTGGGCTATTAACTTCAAAGGGCTAGCAGATGGCCTGCTTTTACATGATAATTTCTAACTCCTCTATTTACTAACTACTCAAGTAAACTGGCACTTAAAGATAAAAAAAATACTGAGCAAGGAAAGAAATTTACTCTTGTGTATGTTGTGGTTCAATTTTATCCTTGGTTCAAATTTTATTTTCCTTTGTTTTTGGCCATGGGAATGTATGATAATGAGTTTTAAACAAAGGAAAATAAAATTTGAACCAAGGATAAAATTAAACCACAACATTTACATTGTTTTTTTTTTTATCATTTTAGAAGAAGATGAGTTGGATTTGGATAAAAAATCAAGCAAGAAGGCCAAGCAAGGGGAACTGAAAGGGTACCAACATGTTATAAAATGTGCAGTTCCAGAAAATATCCATACTCCCCCCACGGAAGGTTTTTTGTTTAGCACCCCCGTCCCCCCAGGAAATTCCAGTTTTGCTTCATACTTTGCTTCTAAAATGTTGGCTTTTAAGACCCCCCTCCCCCTAGGAATTTCCAATGACCTTCCATGGGGTGGGTGTGGATTTTTTCTGGAACTACACAATGTTCAAGTCTACTTTTAGCAAAATATAGAAGTTATGCTTTACAACTCAAAAAATAATGATACTTCATTCTGACTTTTCTTTGTAATAAAAGATTGTTGAAACAGAATTAAGAAAACATATTGACTAGTGCTGCAACGATACACCAGTGCACCAGTTCCATCCTTGCTTTGTATAGCTTTGCATGCTTCTGATCATGTATTTTTCAAGATGGCGGCACAAACACATGCGTAGTTCCAATTAGTTGTCAGCTGACATAGTCTTGCACACCCACGGGTAAAACACACGGTTCAGCGCAAAATGTCTTCCTGTGTTGGTAGAAAAACTGAGTTAGAACCGGCACCATCCTTATTTGAGAACAAGTTAGTTCTTAGTTCAAGTCTTCAAGGCATTCAAGAAGTAGTCAAACAGACATATTTTCTTATTTTCCAATGTTATTTTAATTCCAATCATTTTAATTATTCAATCGCAAGATGTTAAAAACAATCAGTGCAACAAATTGATAGCTTACGATGAATGACTATTTCTTGAGTTTATCACACTATAATTGTGCTTTGTTACAGTGTGTTATTTATTACCATGCTAGCTCAGGGATGTAGATAAGAGCCGGCTACCAGCTAATTTCACCAGTTGAAAGAGAACTTATCACCGGCTGAAATTTCACTAGTAAACAAAGATTTGGGCTGATTTTGAAGGTGCACAAGCCAGAAAAACCTGCTGAGCTTGTTATTGAGCCTGCTCAGTTTTTTTCTTAGCTACACCCCTGTGTTAGCTCTGTTATAAATGGAAATAAATGATTTCAAAGCAGTTTAGTAGGATTACGTCACTTTTCAGTTGTATGTAACGATGTATCGTATTGTGGCACTTGTATCGAGATATGGATTGTATTGTGAGAAATTGTGTCATGCAGCCCTAATATTGACTGGGTTTTTTCCTTATGCTAGATTGTTGAATTCTATCGCTGGAATTGCTGATGAAATCAGAGGTGAGTTAAATATTATATGTATTTGGTTAACACAAAAAGTCAGTGCTATATTTAGCAAGCAATTTTCTAGGTTTGAACACAAGGCAATCAAATTATACCACCTAATCAACATCTTGTTGACCACAACTTGCGATGTATGAATCTCAATAATTTATTATTGTAATTCATGATCATGTCATTCAAGTGTGAATATAATATTTTTATTATACAAACTTCAGTGAAATACAAGGATTTATCCAGTCATGAAAAAATCATATCTCAACAGATCACAACTCTGTAAAGAGTGAAGATATCAGTATCTTTACGTTAGTTAGCTACCAGGTTTGCCGTTATTAAATGTCAAACGAGCTAACAGGTGTTGGTCTACGATCGAAACATCTTTGGATCTTCCTAGGAAATCTTAGTACATCTTTGGCGATCTTTAAAAAATGTCAGAAAATGATTCAAAGCATTTGTACAACCTTTGAACAAAATTGTGAAAATATTATGTTGAGAAAATGTTCGGAAAGTTGCTTAAAACTTCATAATTAGTATATCCTTTATATAATAAACAAAATAATACATGGCTGCTTTGAGAGATAAAATTTCTCTTCTATTTCACTCAATATATCATTCATTTGCTACGCTCACTTGTGATATATCAAGTTGAACACAGAGAAATTTCATATCTTTGCGCATCCATGTATTATCTTGCCCTTCTTGTTGCCTGGTAAAGCCTGGTTTCCATATGATCACTATGATTACTGCGATCGTTGAAAAACCGTTCAGCGAATGGACTAAGCCACTCTCCGTACTTTCAACATAATCACTATGATCGCTGGAGAGTGGCTTAGTCCATTTCGCTACAAGCACTGAACGTTTTTTCACCGATTGCAGCGATCGTAGCGATCATATGGAAACCAGGCTTTAATAGCTGAAGAGAGATTCTCACTGTGCTAATTTCATCATCTAAAGAAGAGGTGAAATTTACAGGGGTATTGGTAATCAACTATGGTGATTAAAGACCGCTGATATTACTGTCATTCCACTGCAGTAAATTTTACAATTTACTACCTGATAAGAGAACCCCTTTTTAATTCCTGATCGCACGTGACTTCAAGTTAAAAATTCATTCCGCTCAAGTTCAACTTTGCCAATCACATTGTCAACAAAGTGGTGATCATGGGGTTAGAATCATGTTGCCTCGAGTTTAAATCCAAAATACATGTAATTGTTTTACCACACTACTGGTGATTTTTCTAGTATTTGGCCCAAGCTTATGATGTGTTAAATTTTATTTCAGTATTTCAGTTTGCAAATCAAAATGTTTAATTTAGATTGAAGGGCTTGGTCGAAATCTATGCTAAGTGAATAATTTGCCTAAAAAATGAAGCTCCAAATTAGCTCATTTTTACAACACACACTTATTTTTATGTAATAAATGTGGATCCATTTTTATTTTTTCATTAGAGGGCTTATTTTAGAAGATATTGGACTTAGAAGTTGGCTAAATCAAACAAAAGAACACAATGAGAAGTGATGGCCTTTGCATGTATATGTTGTGGTTCAAATTTTTTTTTGGATTGAAAATTTTCAAACCAGTTTAATTTTTGTTTTCCTTTGTCTTAGAGTCATTATCATAATCTAAGACAGAGGAACACAAAAAATAAACTGGTTTGAAAATTTTCAAACCAAAGGAAAATTTGAACCACAACATGTATCATGCAAAGGCCATTAAACCAGGCAACAGTAGTCAGTTAGTACATTGTATTTCATCCTTGAAGGATTATTTTCTAGCCCTTTGCCACTCATGTTGGTATTGAAGTCTACAATAATAAATAAATGTGTCATATCTTTCCCTAGGATCTTCCCGACCCCCTTCTCCTGCCAGTTTTTCTCTTGACGGTCGTAAACCTGCAGAGGTGAGTGTTGTCGGTGGAATACATGTATCGTGTTTTCATGGGGTTGGCCAGGAGCTTGCTTTAACCCTTTCACAGCCAAGTTTCCTCAAATTTCATTCTGGCCAAATATTTTAATTTCTAAATAGCATCAGGTGACTATACAGGTGACTACACTGTGTGTAGTTTGTTACATACGCAATTTCATATCCACTGCGTGTAGTTTGTTACATGCAATTTCATAAATTTCATATCCACTGCATGTAGTTTGTTGCGTGTAGTTTGGGTGTTGTGTGCGCGCGAAATGTCTGTAAAATGCTTTAAACTTTGTGTATTACAACGCCTCACTCACATGTAATGCTGCAATGCATGCGAGCGGTTCTGTAGTCGCGTTTGGCCACTTATTGGTAAGGGACTTTAGTCGCCTGTGGCTGTGAAAGAGTTAAGCTTGCTTTATTGTCTTGAAAAAGGAAGAAAAACAAAGGAATGTTATCTAAAGAGACAAAATAATGGCAAAGTTTCACCTGACTTCCTGTCACAAAATCAAATTTGATGAATTAGTTTTTACCCAAACTACTTGTTCTATTTTTTTCTCTGTGGAATGTTTTTATCCAATTCAGTTGCATTTTGATGGCATTCAGTAATATATCACAGGGATGGAAATTACACTTATGCCAACTCTCACAGATTATCCGGGAGTCTCCCGGATACGGAACGAATCTCCTGGTCTCCCGTACGGGTCACCAAATCTCCCGGATAAAAGCCACTTTGGATCTTTTCTCTACAAAAGGCTAAGATTTTAAACCAAATTATCCCAAAATCCAAAAGAAATGCGGTGTTTCAACTTCACAAACGCTTTTCGGGTCTCAGGAATGCAGAAAATGGCACCTTTAGAGGGTAAAGCCAAAAACAATTTTCCAGACCCCTCTTGATGCTCACGACTACATCACTCGATTCATGCCTTGTTGGGGGGGGGGGGGGGGGGGGGGGGGGTATGCAGAAAATTTCAACCCCAGAAAAAACTTCTTATTTTTAATCTCCAGAGGTTGGCATCTCTGAAATTAAGAAAGGGAAATTTTGATATTTTGGTGGAGCACAGTTCCTCTGAGCACTGAAATGGTACAATATCCCTTGAAAATTGGGTCAATTGTAAAATTAATTATCCTCTCTCCCACAGACAAACACTAAACACCAGTGTGAATCCTTTTGCTGTTATTTCACAGATATTTCGCACGGACTTGATAAGTGCCATGAAGTTACCTGATCATCAGAATATAAGTGCTGAGAACTACATGACCATATCTGATCCTTGGAGACAGGAATGGGAGAGAGGAGTTCAGGTAAGGGAACTGATTACATTATTGTACATTCTGTATGTCTTAACTAGTTCCATCTGCACTAATCTGTTTTTGCTTAACCTTTAACTCCCAAAAGTGCCAAAAATCAAAATTCAAGAAAAATCCCAAATTTATTTTCGTCAAATGTTGAAAAACAAAATGGTACTGTGCAAAAGAGGCTTCAATTGAATGGTCACACCATAGGATTTTGTTGACAGACTCAAACGTTACAACTACACTACATTTATTTATTTACCAAGTAAGCCTACCTGAAAAAAGGAGACCGTTTTGAAAACGCATTGCTAACATTTTGGCTTGATGGATGCAAATTATAGAGAGTTTTAATCACCATCCAACAAAACTAACTGTGCTGTCCCAGTGGATAATGTTATCCATCTTTTGAACAACTGGGCCAGGGGTATAACTGGATACACAGGACATAATTCTGGGGTGACACTGGGGAGTATAGTAAAATTCCTAGTTACTTCAAAATACGGAAACTGGGTTTAAGTTGTGGTTTTGTGGGCTGTCCTTGCTTATGGACAACTTTTTCTTGATTTCTGTTTGATTTAAAACCCAGGTGCCTGTAAATCCTGAGGGTGTTTTCCAACCATCATTTAGGTGAGTGTTCTATTTGTGATCTGTTAAAAGCACCATTGTTTTACTCTATGAAGACAAACATTTTTTAACAGAATATACTAGCAGGTTTTAGAGTTTTCTGGCCAAGTGTTACTGTCTGGAAACACATACATGTACATACTGTACATAATTATTTTTGTACCAGTTCGAAATACACCATAGTTCATGTTTGGTGGAGTGGGGGGCGGGGGGAAATGATGTCTAAATTTCTTTAATGTCTCATTTTTAACATGCATCTTTGTTATTTTTTTCAGGCCTGTGGAGCCACTGTACAAGAGAGCATCTAACTTTAAGTTGTATGTCTCACTTCTTAGTTAATGTTTTATAAAAACAAATACTTGTGATATATTTGGTAACAAATTAAAGTAATTCAATTGACGCACATGTGCTTTTTTCATCAGACAAAACAAACTGCTTGTTACACCAAGTAAAACAAGAGGAAGACCACCGGGCTCCAGATGCCCGTATGATCTGGGGAGAATGGATGTAGAATGGCTTACTGCGTTGAACAAGTCACGACATAACAAGGGTTTAATAGAACTAGAAGAGTCTACACTGGAAAAGGCCATAGCATACATTGAGAACAAGGTATAGTGATCAGCATCAAATTTCTCCTTGTATCAATTAGAGAGATCATGAGAATTAAGGATATGATCACCCAAGATGAATTATCTTGATATTTTAACAAATTCTTCTCACTACTTCTCTAAGAAATGCATGGGGACAAGAAAGGAGAATTTGTATTTTGGTCTTGGGTATTAAAGGGTTAACATCCAAAACAAACTAGCATTTATGCATAATAAAAAGTATATACAAACCTCTTACTTTGGAACTGGCATACTGGTAATTTTTTATCCAGTTGAAAACCATGCTAAGTGATGTAGTGTTGGCAAACTGCTGTAAACAGCACTAAATTAAGAAAGAAAACTGTTAATGTTTCTTAATCTATTTCAAATCATTGTTTTCAGTTTCATTCTCTGCCGGTTTAACATCCTTAAGCCCCGGCTACACGTTCTAACATTGTTATATAACATTGTTTGGTTCAACAATGTTATAACGTGTAGCCGGCATGTTAGATGATGTTTGTCTAACAATTTTTGTTAGAAGAAGTGTTTGATCGAGATCAAAACATTCTTCTAACAAAAAGTGTTAGACAAACATCATCTACACTGTAACATGCTGGCTACACGTTCTAACATTGTTGAACCAAACAATGTTATATAACAATGTTAGAACGTGTAGCCGGAGTTTTAGTCTGAAACACAAAAACCATCACTTCTGTTGTGATCTTTGGTTTGATTTAGGCCACTTCTAAGTCCAGTATTTTCATAAATAGGCCTTCTAACAAAAAAAAATGTATCTGTGTAATAATGTTTACCACGTGAGACTGAGCATGTGTGAAAAATGAACTTATTTGGAGCAACTTCATTTTTCATGCAAATTATCCACTTGGCATAGTTTTCTACCAAGCCCTTTAATTATTATTTTTTACTTATGGCAAGTTGAAATTTTCTTCAACTTCTTTTTTCATTACATTTTATCCATAAGTAGCCAGAACTAATAAAATATTTTTTTTGTACAGGTTATTCTCTTAGTTTATTCATACGTGCAGTGAGCAAAGTTATTTCAATAATCTGACTCTATAGTATTCAAGACAAGAAAATGGCTTGCATAAAAAATTACTTTTCTTTTGCTTACCCTACATATTAGTTGTTAACCTCATGACCTATCATAATTTCTCATTGACTCCCATGCATTTAAAATTATCTGGAATACTGCTCGAATAGCACTTTGTTAGCTATTATTATATAAAATTAATATGTTAGATTATGCACTATTCTAAATTACTTAATTATTTTATCGAGCTTGCCAGCTGAATAAGAAAGATTCACTTTAATTCTATCCTTGTGATTTTTTAGTGCTATGACAACATGGGACATGCGATAGCCACTCAGGAAGGCCTGAGTATAGAATATGATGAGGATGTGTGCTGCGATGTTTGCCAGTCTGTAAGTACTATTCACATTATAATTATGTGCTACACAAAAGTGGCTTACGGATTAACCGGTAGTTTCTTGGTGTTGCGGATGGTGTGATTACCAGATGACATAAAACAAAAGTTTCAAAACTAGACACTGAACAATATCCACACCACAACACAAAAGCAAACCAACAATGGCTTCCACAACACCAAGAAACACCCGATGAACCTGATAATGTGCAACATGGTTCATTTATTAAAAAAAAAATACAACCTTCTAGCAATTCTGTAGATTCTATGGATCTGCAATAATTTTCAAAATTAATTAGATAAAAATATTTGGTTTATATTTATGAACTTGTAGTATTTTCATTTCAGTGGTTAGTTGTATCTTTGTCTAATTTTATTAAACTCTTTGCAGCCTGACAGTGAGGAATTGAATGAGATGGTGTTCTGCGACGCCTGCGATATCTGTGTACATCAAGCGTGTTATGGCATCCAAAACATTCCAGCTGGTAGCTGGCTTTGTCATCCTTGTCGCAAAGGAATCAAGAATTGCCACTGTATTCTGTGCAATTTGTCAGGTGGTGCAATGAAGAAAACTAAGTAAGTTGATTAAAAAAAAGACAAAATTTATGAAATCTTGGGAATCTTTTGGTTTAGATACCTAATTTTTGGTGCAAAATGAGTTTTATATATGACACCCTTGACATGTAAAATAACGAAATGTCATCCATCGGCAGTCAAACTGCAATGCAATGTGTTCATTCTCATGTCTTCTCATGTCTTCATGGCCTGCCGCAAGAATTTCCCACATAAAATTTCAAAGCAAACAAAACTGTGTCATCATAAAAAAATTGAGAATGACAAAAATAAGAAAAGTCTGTTAAAGATGTTTACTTTTTCAGTCTAAACCATTTTACAATTTACTATAAAACATTTCAAGCTTTTGTTAAGCAAAGTAGGTTGAGACTGGTTGGTGCCATGTACATTTGTTTAATATTTGAACTTGTTGATAATCTGTATGGTAGGAGAAAGTGAGTGCTGATCAAAGTTTTTTTCTTCAGGAATAACAAGGGCTGGGTTCATGTCAGTTGTGCTCTGTGGATTCCTGAAGTTGGGTTTGGAAATGTTCCTAAAATGGAACCAGTTACCCGGATTGAAAATATTCCTGTAAGTTCAAAACATAACTTAAAGTAAAAAGTACATGTACATTATTCTCCATTGGTTAATTAATGCTACCTACTTTTTTGGGAAAACAGAGGTGTGGAGGGCTGCACACACTGTGCAACATCGGTGCAACATTTCATGCAACTTTTAGTTAAGTTATGTGCAATGTTGTATTTGATGTAACATTGTGTTTCCAGGCCTTTAGTTAATGATTACAGAGCTGTCATTAGAAGCCAGCAGCCAGGTATTATGGCTGGCAACTTGGGTGAAGGTGACAAACAACTCAAAGTTTGAAAATGACTAGGAAGGAAGAGACTTATATAGTGCACATATGACATGTCTAATGGCGCTTTACATACACTTATGAGAATGCGATCGGACGTCAGCTTATGAAGGCGCCTCAGGCAGCCGCTATCGGTCCATTGTTGATCTCATCTCCCCCACCCCACCCATGAACAATGTATGACACTGAGGGTGGTCACAGCCAGGTTTTGTTACGTCCTCAGTGGTTCTTTTACGTCCCCATCGGAGACAGGACCGCCATTTCTATGTGGTCATCTGAGCCACATGAAGGTCTAACCATTTACAAATGTCATGAACATGACTAAAGGACAACAGCCATGGGTCAAACTGTTTGAGTTCATGACCACCTATTTTTCTCGTGTAGCTGGCATCCTCAAAGCATAATGACATCCCTGTGATTAGCTCTTGTATTTTTCTGTGGTTGCCACACATGTGTACGCATAAACTTGTAAAGAAAACCTCTGTTGTAATTAACATCCCATCCAGAAGTAGCAGCAATGTTCTTAGTTGCTTTGTGATTGTTATGTCAGAAAATCAGCATCTAAACTTGTGTACTCTTTGACTGCTTACAATTAGGCCAGCAGATGGAACTTGGTGTGTTTTTTGTGCCGTGAGAAGGTTGGAGCCTGTATTCAATGCACGGTGAGTATATTTTCCCCCCGCAGACAGTACTTAGAAGCAAGTGCAAACTGTAAAATGTCTTTGAGAGAATTATTATTAATTTTAATTTGTAAAGTACAGATTTAAACAAAAGGGTTCACAAAAAGGAATAAACGTTTTGTATAAAGGGATGCACCTTCTGCAGTTCACACCTTCCAAATGTGAAATACAAAATAATTTTGAGCTCTTTCAGCGTCGGTTGTTTTCTCCATATCCTTCATTGCTATTCAAGTAAAACTAATTTCTGATTTACATTCTGTAAACTAGCATAAAAGAAACAGCTCAGAGATAACCTATTCTCCAACATAAACAGTTGGACTGATTATTAAAAGGTAAATAATTGTCTTTTCTTGCATTGTCTAGGTTAAGAGCTGTGTAACAGCTTTCCATGTGACGTGTGGGTTCAAACATGGCCTTGAGATGAGGACTGTTTTGGATGATTCAGCATCAGATGGTGTCAGGCATATTGTTAGTATACCATAATGATTCAATTTAGTGTGCTCCTTTCAAATAGCACCAACTTTCTATAAGTGTCCCTCCTTGAGTGTCATTTTGTTAATAAGCACCCCCTTTTTAATAAGCCCCGCCCCCACCCCCCTTGAAGAAGCTACACCAGAAAGCTATCTTATCAAAGAAAGTGACATTGAAGACCTTGAGATATAATAGTGAATTATATTCTGACTATGCAAACCATTTTTACCTGTCTCAGGAGCCGTTGTTCTTACTATGCAAATTGTACATTTTCTGTTATTGTTCATTTAAGTTCTTTTTCATACTTGCATGTTTTTGTCAAAAAAGATATGTGTGCCCTCTCATTACGGTACTCTGGTTTGTTCCATTTTTTATTTATTTATTTTCACTAACCTACAAACTCCTTTCTCATTTTTTCTTGACATTTCTGTTGATATGCGACTCAACTCGGCAAAAATAAATTGAGGTTATTCAGTGAAAGATGTGTACATGTACATGTAATATGGCTGGGCATTTTCACTTGTCAGTTTTTATTTTTTCTCGCCTAATAATAATGAGGGCTTTTGTCAAAAATAAAAACAAATAACTTGTAAACAGTTTAAATTAATTTATTATGACTTGAACGTGAACTCTTTATGGTTGTTTGTGAGCTATTATGTTAAATAATGGCAGTGTGAATTTACTTAATTTTTTACGGGTTGGCTCTTAGGAGCCTTTTATTTATTTATTTATTTATTTATTTATTTATTTATTTATTTATTTATTTATTTATTTATTTATTTTCACCAACCTACAGTCAAACTCATTTCTCGTTTTTTCTTGACATTTCTGTTGATATGCGACTCAACTCAGCAAAAATAAATTGCAGTTATTCAGTGAAAGTTGTGGAATATGGCTGGGCATTTTCACTTGGCAATTTTTATTTTTTCTCGCCTAATAATAATGAGGGCTTTTGTCAAAAATAAAAGCAAATAACTCGTAAACAGTTTAAATTAATTTATTATGGCTTGACCGTGAACTCTTTATGGTTGTTTGTGAGCTGTTACATTAATGTGGAACATGGCAGTGTTATTGACTTTGTTTTACTCTGTTGCTCTGTAGAGTTACTGTACAAAGCACAGTCACAAGAGCAAGTCACCCAGCAAAAAAGCTAAGGAAGAGAGCAATGCGACACCAACCTCATCTGAAGACGCGGAGAATTTACGTCAAAAGAGGTGACTGAAGTTTATGCCCACTTCATGTTATCATCATCTATCTCCCTTACCTCAGGGTTCATACGGTCATGGAAAAACATGGAAAGTCATGGAATTGTATAATTTAATTTCCAGGACTGGAAAGTCATGGAATTTAAGTGTGGGTCATGGAAAGTCATGGAAAATTATGTTCATGGTACAAAATCACTAAGACAGCATACGTTGTGGGAATAATAAGGCAAGATGAAAAATTAAAAAAAAAATGATCGTGTTGATAAAATTTTGAAAACAACTGTTGAACTCTTGGTCATGAAAAATTTGAAAAGGTCATGGAAAGTCATGGAATTTAAAATCTGAAAAGAGTACGAACCCTGTTACCTTACTCTTTTCTGTATTGTGATATGTTTGGGAGTATTACATACCTACATACATACATTAACTTTATTTCAGTTCGAATTTATCGAGTAGCCTGATAGCTAATGTCTTTGAGAAATTAATCTCACTTCTTTCATTTTGGGGTGACATTAATTAATCACTACACATAGGACTGAAATTGCCTGAAACTGAAGGAAGCAAATCTTGTTTATTCTTTGTAGATTGAAACATATGGAGGAGGAGTTCTACAAGTTTGTCAATGTTGTGGAGATGGCAAAAGATCTCAACTTGCCCAAGGAGCTTGCCACCAGAATACACAAGTTCTGGACACTCAAAAGAAAGGTACCATGCCATGTTAGTTGTAGTTGCTTGTGAAAAAATATGGGTACAAGACATTTTGGAATTTTAGGTGGGTGTGTGTCACCCGATTCTCCAAATCCTGACCCTATTTCAGACCAAACTATGCCATTTTTAACCCGTGAATACGCGTAGCGTAGTGAACAGGTTATCGGAGATGATGGCGTATTCACTCACTCGCTCAATCCATCACTCAGATGTTGAAATAACAAAATTTGGGCTTGGTAATAATATTAGCCAAATCCTAGGTAGTGTAGTGGGTAAATGATGGGACAATAGAGCCAGAGGGAGCCGAAACAGGGCCACAGTAATTGGCGCAAGCTGTTGTGGTGTCCCTGCCAAGTATGGCGAAGTTAATAAAATAAAGATGTGAGTTCGATTCTCGCCCAAGACGGATTTTTTTTCTTTTCTTTTTTTTTCGAACTAAAAGTCTGTTGTTTTTTTTATCCGTTTGTCAAAAGTTGTTACATTTAATTTCCAAAAAAAATCCAGAATATTGCGTTACCGTTAGCATTTCGTATTCATGGGTCGGCGCGCAGGAGCCTTTGATTTGTACCCATTTTTCTAAAATCCATGCCAGTTTTCGGTCCTGGCTACATTTATACACTCTCGTGGTTTCATTCACATAAAAACTATACCCAATTTCAGACCGTAATGGTCAAAATCTATACCCGTTTTCAGACCAAAATGGCTCAAAAACCATACACTTTGGGGCTGCGCATACCTATATAGCTTATACACTGGAATACCCCCCTCCCCCCCGGCAAATACCTGTCCACCCCACCAAAACATGCCAGCATTGATGCCACTTATGGTTTTCACTGACTTGTTCATGGGAAATGTGACCAACATGCTCTGCACTTCACCCTTGTTTGTTGACTTTGTTTGTGGGCTGTAAGTATTATTTTCATGACCAATTGTACCCAACAAATGATCTTGGCCATAATTTCAGAAGAAAAACTGTCCAAAGTTAGAAATTGCTTCCCTGCTCGTGTAGAAAGTGAAGAAGACCACTAAACGTGCCCTCATAGTGAGAATTTGATGAAACGTTTTCGAAATGGTCAAATGCCCGGTGTTTCCCTTAGAAAGGGAGATGATCGAACTTGACAAGTTGTTTGAATTCCGTTAGGCTCAAGATGATGTCCCTCTTCTGCCACCAACTCTGCAGCAGCAGGAAAAGCTGTCAGGAAAACAGGCAAGTTAACTTACAGTGTTCTCCTTATCAGGCGGTAACAGGTAAAATTTACCGCTTGAAGCAACATTTTTTACCGCCTGCAATCACTTGGAGGTTTTTGAAATTCAACAAAGTATTTATTCTATATAAAAAGTTTTTGTTTTGTAAGGAATGAATTATAAAATTGTTGTAAGTTGTTTTACTTTTGAAGGTCGAAGGTGTTCAGTCATATGTGAATTTGCCTGCAATAGGTCTCTAAATGAAATGGGGTTTCAGAGAACCTAGCATTACCCCCTAGGAAAGTGAGCATCAGGCGCACACTTTTAGTTTAACCAGTTAGGAATGCTCCCTTACCTGCTGAGCTAAAATTTAGGGAAAACGCTGACTTACCAACGGTCATAAAAATGTGGTCGTATTAACAGCCTTACCGCAAAACACTGTAAATTAAACCACACCAATCAGAAAGGAAGATTCTAATAGTTGTTTAGCATTAAGGGGGCCATGTCACCATTTTTAGTGTTATTTTAAAAAGCTAAAAGACGTATTTATATCAGTGGAAACGCAAAAATAATGGTCCAGCTTTGTTTAAAATTGTTTTATGAGAATAATGAAACTATAAACAAGTGTCTCTGACTACAGATGGGCTGGATGGAAATGGATTGCAACTCCAATTTTTTCAAGTTCGTTCAGTGTGTTTTGGAAAATTTGCTAAAAACTGATTATGGGTTATTCGTTTTACAAGAATTTACTTGATATCTTGTTCTTGGTGTTAGAGCATTTCCTGTTTGAAATAAGATGCTCAGTTTTTATTCTAGCACAGGCTGAGACATAAATATAAAAACCACCATGACATGACATCAGTAGTGTATGGAGTGTACACCCAATCTTGCGAGCACTAGGCTAAACAAAAAACACTCGACTATGCATAATACAGTATGATATAAAAAGAGGTATAATATGATTAGGTTTGATTGATTATCATTATACTTTGATTGGTTGTTTTTAGACAATGACAAAGCGTAGCAATGTAAAGCCAAAGCAATCGCAAAACTGCTTTCGATGCTCAATTGAAATTCGCCCTATTAACAAATCACGTCTTCTTTTATTTAAAGGGTGCCGTGGACTCCTCAAGTAATCTACAAGCACAGCTGGAACGAATTGTGAAGTTGCGCTGCAATCTGGAAAAGGTAAGACTTGTTATATATATATATATATATATATATATATATATATATATATATATAGTAATTTTCGTTGACCACCTTTTCAAAAATTCAGCTAGATATATATATATATATATATATATATATATATGTTTATGGAGGAAAGAAACAAATAAACTACGCTTTCATCCCGACAAGCCTGTTTCGTGGTTGCCCACTCATCAGGGGATTCATGATTATGATTAGGTTTGATTGATTATCATTATACTTTGATTGGTTGTTTTTAGACAATGAATCCCCTGAATCCCCTGATGAATCCCCGGATGACAATGAATCCCCTGATGAGTGGGCAACCACGAAACAGGCTTGTCGGGATGAAAGCGTAGTTTATTTGTTTCTTTCCTCCATAAACATATACTTCGCTCTACATTAATGTATTGAGCACTGTTTTACGAATATCCAGTTCTACACTTTATATATATATATTTTAATTTTACTTTTCATATTGTATTGAAAGGGACACTGGCCCGGCTGAAATATCATGTTTTCATGATTATGGCCAGGAGCTTGCTTTAAGCTTCCTTTGTTATCTTAAAGGGACACTGTCACCTATTTTTAGTATCACTTTGAAAAGCCAAAAAACATATTTGTTTCAATGGAAACCTTAAAATAATGGTCCAGTTTTGTTAACAAATACTCTATCAGTGCACAGAAACAAGTATTCCTTATCTTTGGCTGCGGATGGCAAGGATGGAAATGGATTGCAACTTGAAAAAATTGGCCATTTTTTTCAAGTTCTTCCCAAGAGTCGTGGAAAAATGTCAGAAAAACTTGTTATGGTTTGTTCTTCCTTGAAGAAATCACTTGATATTATCTTCTTGGTGTTCTAAAAGCAATTTTATGTTTGAGCAAAGGTACTTTGTCATATATTTAGTGTATTTTGACCAAAACACAGCAAAATCTACGTGACAATGCCCCTTTAAAATAGGAAGAGAAAATCGCCAAGAGTTATGAACGCAAAAAAATATGAACTAAAAAGACAAAATAACTACTAAAAAACTCAAAATTCCACCAGAATGGAAACTTTGATTTCTTGACCGCCTGTCGCTAAATCAAAATCGACGAACTGTAATCCACTTCCATCCTTGTAATCCTGCACTTTTTCTCCAAACTACTGCTTCTGTTTTGCTCTATAGAATCTTTTTATTCAATTTAGTTATCGCGTTCGAAGATCGTGTTGGTTTTCCTGTGGTTTATGTGCAGTAAAATTTGAGATTTTTTGGTAGACGGTCTTCCAAATGGCCGCCCCTATTGTTTTTTTTTTTTCAGGGGCACATTTCCGCCGGAAATTCATTCGAACGCGTCTCCATAATCTGTGATTACTGCTAGTATATGTGGTGGCATGTGACGATATAACATGGAAATTAAGCAAATACAATTTTCAGTTATTTCGGTGGTACAGCATCCCTTAAAAGTTCTCATCAAGAAGATATATATTTCCAGTCGAACAAGTGCTGTTTTAATAAGTCCTCGTAAAAGCCTTGTAGTTTGTGTATTGTACAGTTAAAGTGCCCATAACCTAAAATTTTTTATTCTCGTATCTAAATCTACACGTCACGTAATGAACATCTGCGAAAAAAATTTTTGATTTCACCAAAACGTGAATTTTTTATGAATATTTCAAATCTTAAAATCCTATTTTTTTGTGGTTTACCCGTCCCGCTGTTAAGAAGGCCAACGGGCTCACATGTTCCTTAATGTACGTCACAGTTCCTTTGTTTGAAGTCACAAGTTCCTTTGTTTGAAGTTATGTGTTCCTTAATCTACGTCACGGATCCTTTGTTAACCGAGAGGGACCGAGAGGAGACTAATGCGAATGGTGGACCAAAATGGCGGCAAATTTCGAAGACTTTAAAAAATCATAAAAAATTCACGTTTTGGTGAAATCAAAAAATTTTTCGCAGATGTTCATTAGGTGGCGTGTAGATTTAGATACGAAATTAAAAAATTTTAGGTTATGGTCACTTTTTAAGGTGCCACCTTGTTAAAGAATCTGACCCACCAAGTTTGCATTGCGCGCCTACGTTGGTTCATCCGCCATTTTCAGGGCCCCCAAAATCCATACTGTATTGTAGATGAGAAATTTACTCGTGCAAGAGGTGATATGCTTGCCCAAATATGGAATAGAGCCGTATCATAACAATAAGAGAAGCGCGCAATGCAAACTGGGTGGGTCAGACTCTTTAAACACTACATGTTGTTACTTATGCTCAGTAATGGTTAAAAAATGGCCATTCACCTTGTTGAACGGAATATAACGACAATGTCGAGTTACTAAGGTTGAACAATTTAAAACCATCATTAACTCACCATTGTTCCTTTTGCAGTTACGCAATCTGTGTTACATGGTGACCAAGCGAGAAAAGAAGCGGCGGGAGCTGTACCGAGCGCGCGAGGACGTGTTCTGGAAGGAGTATGAAGTCATGACGGACGAATCATGTGACCTAGACGAGAAGGCTGTCGAGTGGGTGCTCACCATGTGCAAGGACAACTTTAGCGGAGACGGCAGCGCTCCAGGTGTGGCAAGTGATGGGTGTGGCAGCCTCGCAGAATCCCTCTCCTCTCGGGTCAGCAGCACACTTGAGTCTTGCAGTACTACTAGCAGCTCTGGTGATTGCTCTAGCATAGAACAGGGGGATGGAGGTGACTCCGATACCAAGAGAAGTACGGGCGGGGCTCCCGATGACAGTAGTGACCCCGAGGGGGAAAGCTACCAATCGCCAGTCAGGAGAACGAGGAGAAGTAGCCATGCTGTTAGCCAGGATTCTAATGTAAGCAAGACAGCGGATTCAATAGCAGGCTGTAGTAAGGAGTCCGAGAGCATAGAGAATAGCGATAGTGAGCCGACGAGTAGAAAACGAACTCGAGTAAAGTCTCAAAGCTCATGCGAAGACAGCGCAATAACCCCAAAGCGTGTGCTACGTAATACAATAACTGAGGTGACAGAAGCCGCTCTGGACCACAGCAGTCTCGAGCATTCCCCTTCTGGCAAGCCGCGGAAGCGAAGGAGTCGTCATTTGTCATTTCCAAACGTTGAAACCAAAACCGAAGAGGAGAGTGATAAAGGAGCAGTGACTTCTGAGGATGATGGCCAAAATTCTGACGCCATGTCACGTGAAACTCGGTCACGCATTCCCCGGAGTGCAAAGAAAAGCGAAAGCGCAAGCGAGAGCGAGAGCCAAACTTCAGAGAAACCGGAAATGGATGAGAAGGAAAGCCGGAAGGAGAATGACCCACTCAGACCGGAAAACATGGTGGAACCTCAGAAGACTGGGAACAACGCAACGAAAGTAGCGGCAAAGCGAAAACGTTCTAAGAGTACAACAGCTTTGGACGATAACACCAGGAATAAACAAGCTCGCATCACGGACTTCTTGAGGAGGAAATCTCCGAACCGAAAAAACTCGACGTCCTCTAAATCACCGAGGTTAAGGGGAAGGAAAAAAACCTCTGATTCTGAAGAAAGTGATCAAGTTAGCACTGAACCCGATGTCGATAACTATAAACGCGTCGCGTCGCCTAGATCTTTCACTAATGGTAGAGAAACAACAAATTGCAATTTATGTCCACATTGTAAACTTCAACACGATAAACTTTCCAAGTGTACCTTGCGCTGTAAGGAAGGCGTTCACACCGCGGAATGTGAGGACAATTGGAACCGCAGAGAACTCAGGTTGCGCAGCTTCCAGTCCCCCAAATCTCGAGCGCGGTGTTCTCAGGTTGTGTCGCCGAAACCGCACTGTTGTAGTAGCCTGATGTCGAAGTTTTGTCACACCACAGTTACGTAAAATTTGTAGATCAGCATAGAGGAAATGTCTAGTCTCTTTGCAGGCGCTATGTCGTCGCCCTAATCCTCTCCTCTTAACCCTTGAAGCCCTAATATCAAAATTTCAATTCTCATTCCTAGTCCTATACATTTCCTATAGAAGTAGTGAGGAGAAATTGTTTGGATATCAAGAGAACTCTTCTTGTGTGATCATGTCCTTAATTCTCATGACCTTTTTTTATTGATAAGCCGTTAATATTACAAGGAGAAATTTGATGCTGATCACTCTTAGGGCTTAAAGGGTTAAGTAACAAAATGGGAGAAAATTGGGACAGAAGAGGGTGGGGGAGAAAGCTTTGCATGACTTATCAGATAACTGCTGAAATAAGTCATCTTAATAACCTTTGAAGTAACCTAACTTCTTAATTTTTAGAGAACGTTGTAAGAAGTTGTGGATACAATCTTTTTTGAATTCTTGTAGCGGAATACATGAATATCTTTGGTCAAGTCTTTTTTCGTTTCCTAATCTGATCGTATAAACTAGATAGTAGTTTAGTGTAGCCATTCTTAAGAAAATTAAGTAGAAACTGTTTCAAATAGTCTCGTTTTCTTTGTAACTTCCGTCAAATTCTTTATTCTTCGATAGTTGTTGCCTTTCCTTAGGGATTGTCGAGCGAACGCTAGCTGGTGCGTGCGTATGACTATCCCTTGAGAAAAGCTAGGACTGTAAGTAGACTGTGCGGTCACAGGTTACCCAGGACATTTTTATGTAAAGGTGTACGAAATTTTGTTTCTGAAAATGATTGAATGTTGTTTTTTTTTCGTTAGCGGATATTTTCGTACATATCTATGCCTCAACTGCCAGTTTTTCGGCTTTGATATTTTTAGGCCTTTACACTGGTGAATGTGTGGCTAAGTCATTTTGCTGCTAGAGAGCAGAAAGCGCCTTCACTGAAATGACTGTCTCGTGTCCCAATCTTTGGTTACATTTGCATTTGTAGCTAAGTTTGGGTGTGGTCTGTTATTAGTTGTGTAAAAGAATAAAGGTCATTCAGTTTAAATTAGTACTTGTTTTATTTTGAATGTACATAATTCCTCTTTATCTCTTTATAGCCGCTCTTAGCTTCCATAGATACCTTAAAGAGCGTTTGCAGATGACGTCATACCGGCCAATTTTTTTGTTGTGGTGTCCCCGTACAAGAGAATTTTAATTAACTTCTTTTGTTAGGGACACCAACATGGCTGCCTATGGCTTTGGTCCTTGGAACTTCTTTTCGCGGAACTTTAATTTCGCGAAAATAAAACTTGAATTTCGGGATTTGATAGTTCAGTAGACTCCCGATAGCTCGAACCCTCGCTAACTCGAAGCTCGCGCCAACTCGAACCTCGCGCTAACTCAAACCTCGCGCTAACTCGAACCTCGCGCTAACTCGAACCCTCACTAACTCGAACCAAAATCGATTTCCTCTGGATTTCCGTCATACATTTACTGTAATTTTACCCTCGGTAACTCAAACCCTCGATAACTCGAACTTCCGCTATAAACTCGAAGCAACTTTCATTTCCCTTCAGGTCATTTTCTATATAATTCTACCCTCGATGACTCGAACGTTTGTCAAGACGTGACAAGTCAAAAAATACAGTACTGTCTTTCTTTTCTTTTCTTTTTTCCTTTTTTTTTTTTTTTTTTGCATTACAAAAAAATGTGCCAGTCCAGTTCAGATTTCACCGTTGTGTTGTCCTAAATTACCGTAGATACCAACCAGCTGGCCTCGAAGGAGGATCATTAATCCTTATTTCGGGTGATTTGTTCTCAACTTCCGGTAACTCGAACCTTTTTCTGTTTCCACCTGAAGGTTCGAGTTATCGGGAGTCGACTGTAAATTTAAAAGGAACTAAATTTCACGAAACTTTTTCGTATGCTGATCCTGCCTTGTCGGGCGCGCACTCGTGCTCAGCTTTCTAGCGTCGCGCGTCAAGTAGCGAAGAAGAGACTGGAGGATGCTGATGATCTCGGAATCAGCGTTACAAATTTTAACTGTACACATAGCCATTTTTGCAAAACAGAACCATATAAACAAAACTTAACCAGGTTTACACGTTTGTAAACAGTCGTCTGTCTGAGTTTCTCAAGCCGACTGGACTGGCGATTTTCGCGTTCTTTGCTCACTTCTCCCAGCACCTGAGAGAAAGGAGAGTCAGCTTGTAGTTCATGGGGGAAAGAAAGGAAGAGATTTTATCCAAAACTGAATTTCTGTCTTCCTCGTCATCCACAAACCTATATCCCTGAAGGACAATGGAGAGAGAAACTTCTTCACTGCGTTGCAGGCGCGAGGAGAAAATATGCCTCTCGTTTCCCCCTAGTGTTCATAAAGATATCATCAGCTACTTTCCAAGTTCTCGTTTCCCAATGTTCGCGTTTTGTATAGGTAATCATACGGTTTCAAGTTCAATTTGGGATTAATTTGCACGAGTGAGTTTTTCAAAAAGCTCAAATTGCACGAGCCGCAAAACATTTTTGCATCAATTTTTTTGTTTTTAGTTGTAATTTGCACTGGTGTTACACTGTTTTCACTGGTGTTACACTTATTTTGAACTGCACTGCTCTTAGCCAATCAGAATTGAGTAAATTTTTCATGTATGTTATTACACCGAAAATAGAGCAAAAGCACACGATCGTGTTTTCGGGTCATTCTACTTGTCCACATAAAAACAATAAGAAATTATCCGACGTTTTCAAAAATACTCCGTTTTCAAAAGTTTGTTTTTGATGTGTATTCGTGGGACGGACCATCAAAAGGCAAAGAAAAAAGTTTGTACGTTGAAACACAGTGGCGTGCATGGTAAAAATAGTTAAGGCCCATTTACACAGGCCATTCGCGCGCAAGTTGCATCTTCAAATCTCATGTGTAAACGGGCACTGATTTTAGTGTAGACTGCGAGCAGTCTCTCTTTTTCCGCTAAAGTCAGTGGGGACGAACGCAAAAAAATAGCGTGATGAACGAGCGGCGAAGCCGCGACCCGCGAGTAGCGGTGCCCGCGCTACTCGAGGCTCGTTCATCACGCTAGGTTTTTTTTTTTTGCGTTCGTCCCTACTGACTTTAGCGGAAAAAGAGAGACTGCTCGCAGTCTAATTTCAGTGCGATTTGGGCTTGATTCACCGCGCGATGTCGCAGCTATTTTTAGGAAATCACAGCAAATCAAAGCAAATGTCGCACCCGAATCGCACAAAAAATCGCGCTAGTTTATACTCGCGACAAAAGTTGCATTGGAGAGTGCGACAAATATCGCATCAAAAATCGCATGTGTAAACGGGCCTTTTTGAAAGAAGCGACGGGCCTAACACAATCCTACTCGTCGCAAAAATTAAAGCATTTTAGCCTTTAGAATAGGGTTACGTATCTGAGAGATTTTTCCTTTTAGATAAAACAAGACGCTATGGGAGCGTATACTTGGGCGTCGTTGTACGCATTAAACATGCATTAGGCATGCACGCCGAGTTCAGGGTTTGATGATAGGGAGTATATTATAAAATAGCGTGTCCACTGCGTCAAAAGACACCAGAGTACGTAAAAATACAAATCAATGCCTACTTTGTACTTGTCGTTGGAAAAAAAGGCCGTGTATCAGAGTTTCGCGATGGTTGTTATTGGTTTTAGCTAAATCTTGTAACTAGCTGGTCTTTGAATTTCCGACTTGAAGTGAATGCAGATTGTAGCCACAAAGTGTCCCTTTCGAAGCCACGAATCTTTCAGTTTATTTTGCCTGGTCCGGATCCGGGGTCAAAACAACTTTTTCGAATTCTTGATTTGCACCGTCTGTACAGCCCCCGAAATGATCCCGACCCCGAAATGATCCCCGACCCCGAAATGATCCTCAAATCGACCCCGAAATGATCCCGACCCCGAAATGATCCCCATTTTTTTTCACACTGACCCCGAAATGATCCCCAAGTAATTTTTGGAATGGAATGCCCTTCCATCTAGAGAAAGCTGGAATGAATAAAATAAAGGCAGTTGAGGAAACTTCAATGTCTTGTCCCAGTCTTCTGTTTTAGTCTGCGACTTCTAAGGTCAGTGAGATGTCGCGAACCGCGTGGTTGTCAACTCTCCTTCTATTTTGCTTTTTAAAAAGCGTAATTTCCGGAAATAAAGACAAGCCGCCGGATACGAATTCATGTGTGCGTAAGGACGCCAAGGTTAGTTGTAAGAAATTAACTGTATCAGAGTCGTTAACAAGGTTTTGTCAGGAAGAAATGTTTATAATCAATGACTGTATACTGTGATGTGTTATGTGATTGCATAACAGCAGTAAAATATGTATTATCGATAACACGAATCATGAACATCATTGAGTCAAAGTAAAGCAACTCCGAATAGCCCATGCAGGAAGCCTTTCATTTTATTCTTTCGTTTTCAAAAATTTTGAATGAAAGTTGACCTTTGGTATTGTTTTGATAGACTAGCTGTATTGTTACCATTTAAGTTTTTGATCGTATAACTGTGTTGCATTTCTCGTTACTGCTCGCCTCGACTAGTTGACCTGCTAACTGCGGGCAGTGGATATATGCTTTCTGTAAAATCTGTGATAATTAATAAACAGTTAATTAATTAATAAAGAGTTACTGAAATAACATGGTTGTTGATGTGTACGTTCGTTTATGTTTGTTTCCTCTTTTAAATCATGCCGGTCTGCTATAAGAAGCGGATAAGTTTGTATTTGTTATTAGTTACAGTTGAAAATCCTACACTCGCAAAAATAAGAAATGACATAGTTTCTTGAAAAATCGTTAAAAAATGCGTTATAATTATTTATTTTAAGAATTGTCCAAAACGAAGCTTTCTCTGGATGGAAGGGCATTCCATTCCAAAAATTACTTGGGGATCATTTCGGGGTCAGTGTGAAAAAAATGGGGATCATTTCGGGGTCGGGATCATTTCGGGGTCGGGGATCATTTCGGGGTCGGGATCATTTCAGGGGCTGTACACGTCACGCAATCGGTCGCAATAAAGAAGCGAATAATTTGTAACGTCATAAAGGACTAACAAATAGATCTCAGATCTGTGCACTACCGAAAGTGCTAAAAATCATGAAGAAAGGCCTTTCTTTTATAGGATAAAGCTTTGTCACGGACGCTATGTTGCTCTCACGTAGGGTGAAAGGTCATAAATTCAAGAAAGCGAAAGACGCTTCCGGTCTGGAAACTTGTAAAAAGATATATTTTTAAGTCATCTTTAATCTGGTGGACATATAAACTCAGAATAAATGAATGGGGTTAGTTTCTAGAGAAACTGTGGTGCTGCGTCGGTGGGGGTAAATTAGCCACCGTAAAAAGATTCGAGAAAGCTGACGTTTCGAGCGCTAGCCCTTCGTCGGAGCGAATCAAAGGATTGTGGGTAGTGTGTGGTTTTATATAGAAGGTGGAGCTCCGCTATTGGTGGAAATTTGGTGACGTGAAAACCAAATGTAAGTTAGTTGAATGAAAAGCGTTCGTTAATTCCGTGGGGTTTGAGAGAGGGTCTATTATAGGGGGTCGCACAGTCCGCAAACCGCCATAGATTTTTCTTTCTAGACCGCAAACCGCTTTGGTTTTTTCCTCAAGACCGAAACCGCCGATAATTTCTGGACCGTAAACCGCCAGATAAATACGAATGTACCCGCAAACCGACACTAAAAAATGGCTTAAACCGCCAGCCCGCCAGAGTATAATAGACCCTCTTGAGAGTGCCGATTCGAAAGATGATTTTTTGTTCTAAGTTTTTGCGGCTTTTCTGTGTTGCCCTGGTGTAGGGAAACGCCACAGATTGTCATGTGTTGTTTAGAATGGTTAGCAAGATTGAAATGACGCGCGACTGGTTTGGATGCGTCTTTGTCATTTTTTCCAACGTCTCGGAGATGTTCTCGAAAACGGTCGCCCAGTCTCCTCCCTGTTTCGCCTATGTATATCTTTTTGCAAAAAGTACATGTTATGCAGTAGATAACATTTACGGAGGTGCATGTGAAACGATCAGTGATTTTAATAGATCGTTTAGGTCCCGTTATTTTGTCCGCGTTGTGAATGAAAGGACAAGTGTTGCATCGTGTGCGTGCGCATTTAAAAGTTCCCGGTTCATCGTCAGATTTCAGTGTACTCGTAACTAGAAAGTTGCCTATATTTTTGTCACGTTTGAATGAAATAAGTGGGGATTGTGAAAACATTCTGCCAGTTTCGGGGTCGTTTTGGAGCAATTTGAAAGTTTTTAAAATGATGCTTTTGACTATGTGATTGTGTGGGTAGAAAGTGAGGGTGAATGGAATTCTCTCGTTCTCTTCCTTCTGTGATGTTTGTAGAGCTGATTATCTGTCGATCTGTTGTGCACGTTGTTGGCCCGTATTAACAACAGAGTCAGGGTCAATATTTCGATCAACGGCAACAGTTTATCCACAAGTGTGCACTACAAACTTACAGATTCCCACAGTTATTTGTTACATTCATCCTCATATCCATCACACAAAACGCCATTCCGTATTCTCAATTTCTCAGACTTCGACGTCTTTGTAGTGATGACTCCGATTTTTCCAACAAATCGGAAGAAATGTGCCAGTTTTTCAAGAAACGTGGGTACCCTCGTTTTTAAGCCTTTATAATATAGAGGGCAAAATTACTGAATGCTGATTGGCTGACGAAGAGGGCATCTTTTCTTAATTGAGGGCAAAATTACTCGCTCCTGATTGGTCGAGCATCAAATTTTCTCACTTGTGATTGGTTGAGTGCGTCCTCCTTAACAAACGGCTAAATGTAGAATACCCGTCCAAAACATACAGAAGGAACAAATGGCATTAAAAACACGAGGTAAGAGTCGTGCAGGCCTGCCACCCCCATTTTACACCTAAAGGGCCCAGCGGTAATTCAAGTACTTACCGCTTGTATTTTATCTTATATTTGCAAGAGCGAATTGTGAGGGAAAGAAAATGTATTTTCAAATGAAAATTAATAAATTGCAAATGTGTCATGACCTCCGAAATTCACACGTAGAAATGTTGTGCGCTTCCATGGAAGCCCATGAACAGGAAAAAGTTTTAAGTGGTTGACAGACAGCAAAGACATCTTCGAAGATTCATGGAATATTTTTGTTTATTTTTGCGATGCGCTTTCAAAACGAAAAACGTATATAGTCACATGTTCATTTAATTATTTCGCACAGTATGTTTACCGGTTTTCTTTGTTGCTTTAATGCCTGAGACGCTTGTCTTTTCCTCATTTCCTCACTTAGGATAATTAACGAATATACATCCACGCCATTCCTAATTTTTGTTGGTCTGGGATCATTTGCGGTCCAATTTGGGGATCATTTTCGGTCCCGGGATCATTTGCGGGCCGGGATCATTTGCGGGCCTGTACAGTTCGCTCGGCGGGATTTTGAAGTACAAACGCAGCGCTCGCATGTTTCGCCGAAGATTTTGTTATAAAAAAGGAATGAAATCGGAAGATACCTAAGAAAGGAATTCTACAGTTGAATTACAGCATTTTGCGCCAAACAGGAAGCGATTATTTGTGTCAAGCGCCTGCAGGCCAGTTTGCGACGTTGAAGATCTAGAAGAAATTCATTCATGGCGACAAAAGCTGGTTTTAAAGTTCCATCACTTCATTGAAAAAATGCGGATTTCTGCGGACCTAAAGAAAAGAACGTTGACATATTTTGCTGAAAGGAAAAATATACGTTTAACAGGAGAACGAATAAGGCTAAAAGACGTGAAAGAAAGCAATTAAATCGCCAAACGTGCAAGGAAGTTTGAACTCTCGCCATTTGTTGTTGTTATCAAAGCGGCAAAAAAACTTCAAAAGACAGGTACGCTAAAATAAAACTTGCTTTGTTTTTGTCGTAAAGTGTCTATGTTTTCTAGATGTACATAGCAAACAAATGTATCTTTGACCGAATAGAAATTTATTTAACCACAGTGAGTTGAAAAGTTTTTCTTGTCAGTTTGCGAGAGTGTAGAAATTTCTACAGCTTCTGAAAACACGCGTGATATTAATCGTTAATTTTACTCGGGCCCATGCGATTACATATACAAATCTCGTGACGCACACCGCCTGAGGCGAAATTTGATCGCTCACTCCAGGGGGCGAGAATAAGAGAACCCATCGTCGCGTGACCATTCGCTCGCCGGCGAGGGAGCGGGGTTGGCGGGCACCGTTTCTTTCAGAGTTCAGGCGGGAGTCATAAGAGAGCGTTCACTTTTTGTTAGCCCCAACATCCGAAGGACACCTCTGTTACGGACCATCCAGTCAGCCCTGCCCGAAGATAACCAATCCCTACATTTGATACCTCTGTAGTGGTCTATAGTATAATGCCTGCAAACTTCGTCTCTTATTTCGTTTGCGTTTCTAATCTGTCCCTTTGGTAAATAACACAGTTATTTTTATCGACCAATCTCAAATATAATTTGCGTTGTCATGACTTGGGTCCAACCGATGAAGTATTTTAATTTTGCCAGTTTGGTTCGCTTTAGCTTTGTTCCTAAGATAACAGGATATGACAAGTTTTGTGCTCCGTGCAAAATATTTATTTTGCCAGCTGTTCTTTTTTATCCCCACGTCCTGATAATCATCCGCCCGTCAATCAAATAACAAAAAAAATTATCGCTTCGCGATCGATCGATCGCATGGAAAATGAATCAGACGAGTGCAAACACGAGAAAGAGCTCTCGACCTTTAGCATCAGCAGTTTGTTAAGCTAGCCGTTTAGCCTTCTCATTTTATATCTCCTTTGCTTTTTGACTGCTTAAGCACAGGCATTTGATCTGAAGGCGAACAAAATGACTTGTAATGTATCAGTAACGAATTCCTGCGGGAAAGGAGGAGTATGTGTTGAAGAGTCCTCTTCAAACACAACTTCTTGTTTCTGCTTTTCTGGCTATTTTTTGAACGATGACAGCTTTTGTGAGGCGTCAAAGATGCCTATGGCTTATTCTGCGGTTGCTAGCTTTTGCTGGTTGTGTTTTCTCCTTGTTTTGGGGAAGTTTCTTCGTCTTTATGTATGGATTTTTCAAAAGCTCTACCTTCCCGCGTCTGTAATTGGAGGTCTCCTCGGATTAATTGTGCTGCAGGTAGCTCGGTTAAACGAAGATGTCTCTGGATTTATCGCGGTGAATTTCACCAGAGGATGGTACGTATTTAATGTTTTTTGTCAATAATTAGCACAGGATAATGGAACAAAGCTTAGTGAATAGTTAAGTAATAAGCTTACACGCTGCTTGTTTGAAGAAAAAAACCTTCTGTTTTCGAGATTTTAATTTCCCAGTTTTGTATCACGCCCGCTTTGAAGCGATACGTAGCCGACTGATTTTTAATGCGTTAAATGTATCCAGTGTAACGGATTTGAAATCCAGAAAATTGATATATAATTTACATCTTTTGTTTTGAGCATGGAACAAACACCTCTGTCCTCGTATTACTAATTTGCTGATAAGACCATATGCAAATATTCATGAGGGCTCAACCCAAGGGGATTTTACAGTAGTCCATGGGGATTGATCACAATCCTTGCAAGCCATTCTGTGACTTAAAAAAACCTTTTTTTGACCTGGTTGGAAATTCAGACAACACCCCTGACCCTCCCCCATCTACAGGCAGGTGTGAGCACTGGAGTTTATTAATTAATGAATTTAGCATACAGTAGAACAATTCCAAAAGTGGCAGCCCCCTTTACTTTCGGAATTAGCAGCCCTTAATTAATTAAAGGAGGTTTTATATGTGTGATTCGGCACAGTTTTCCCACAGTTATACCATTGAACCACTTGCATTTTAATTAATCACTGAAAAATTAATTAATATGGTCGTTTCGTTTCAGTTTCAATTCAATGACATTTCAAACTTATGCGTATCAACTTAAGTGCTGTATTTGTTTGATTTCATTATAAATTCATTCAAATGACATCTTCAAGTTTTGCATGTTATAATTTTTAAATAAATCATTGTTGCGTTACATCAATTCATCATGACTCAATCAATACCCATAATTTATAACCTAGAGTGATTTTATTTACACTGTGAAACAACAAGAAACAATAACAGCGTGTTAGTATAACCAGACAAAACAAAACAATGGAACAAGTGTCTCAGGGAATGTTATAGTGTAGGTAACTGTTTCATAGGTTTAGTAAAATCACTCTATGCAACACCTCCATGTACACTCACTGGCAAATAAATTATAAGTGGCAAATATAGAGGAGGAAAGGGGTGTGGCAGGGGGACCATGCTACCCTTATGGGCAAATATTTAAGCCCGACGAAGCAGAAACATTTTTCCCTTTGGGCCCCAAAATATTTCATTACCCAAAGAGCCAAAATGTATAATGCCCCTAGTTTAGAATTAATCTCAATGCACCACTGATTACAACTTGGGTCATCTCTGTTACATTTTTATTAACCCAAAAGCAGAATGCATCATCCTCACCCACACTTCCTAACCTTTGGTTATTACTAGTTAATTAAAGGAGGTTTTATATGTGTGATTCATGCTTTGTTCCAAAGGTACAACTTGGCTGGATTCCTCATCAACATTGTGTTCTCCTCACTTTTCCTTGGTACCCAAATCCCTAACATCTCAGTGATTTGGAAACAGGCTGGGCCCCAGTTAATGTACGGTATGATTATTGCCTGGGGACAGTGGCTTGTTGCGCTGATTATCACTGGAGCGCTGCTGGTAAGCAAGACTAAATACAGCAACAGGAACCTTGTGAACCTGGTTTCATCTCTGGGTTTTGAAAGTCTGGAAATCCTCTGAAAAATTGAAAAATTCGCGTTAATTTATAGTGTAACGTAAATTTTCTTCGCGTTGTCAACGTGCATTGTTAATTTCCTATAATAAGGTAACTATATGGAGTCACCTTAAACCACCTTATAAACAAATTTTATCAGCATGCTAAAATTTCATTTTTTCTTACCCTTTCCTTACAGGTTTGTGACACACCTACAATTGCAAGTCAGAACATTGTCATATAAAATAGGAATTAATTAACTTAATTAAATGATATTCACAGAGGATAAAAGAAGAGAAATTGTTAAGAAATTTAATTAAGTAAATATCATTTAATTAACTTAATTAAATGATATTCACAGAGGATAAAAGAAGAGAAATTGTTAAGAAATTTAAGAAAATTCATTCCTGAGGGAAAAAAAATCATTTGTTTTATAGATATTTGTTTGGAATGTCACGTTTGTGAAAGAATACCTCTGCATCTTTATTTTTCTACTTATTTTTCTAGTCATATAAATCTACTAATAATACCAACTTCATAAATATTATACTTTATTGCCCCAGTGATGGCCACGTTGTTAGAGTTCCTGACTCAATCCACTTTTAATAGTTGGAAACAAAGTCTTCTTAATCATTAGATTGATATGGTTTATCCGTTGTTTTCAGATGCCAGTATTTGGTGTCAGCCCATTGTTTGCCACTGTTCTTCCTGTGGGGTTTGCAGGGGGTCATGGGACAGCAGGAGGACTTACACCAACATACAAGACAGTAAGCTCAAAGTTAATCAACCTCTTGTAAGGCAGTGAAGAGTCAAACTCTGCACCTTTCTGTCTTTGCGTTTACACAATTTTGAATGTTGTATGTTAGATCGTACCAGTCAGCCTTCTCAAAATATCTTGTTTCCATATAATGTTCATCCATTGGGTGGTAACATGGTTGATATGGCATCATTATGGAGACTTGGCCTGTTGACATGTGAGTGTGCACATGGTTGACCAGGCCAACCTGTGCCATGAGGTTCTCTGGAAGTGTAGGGTCGCGACTGATAGAGGGTTGCTGGCTCAAGCTTTATCTGACTTATCTCTGTTGCTGTGCCGCAGTTGTCCTATTAGCTCTACCAGCACAGGGCCTTTGAGGATGGATAATTGTCTTGTAGTACCATACTAGGAAGGGATGTGTTGGTTCCCCTTGTCTGCTGGGGAAACCAGACTGTTAACCAAACCATAGGAGGCAAAACTTCCAGCTGCCACCAATCACAATATTATTATAAGGAGTGTGAGACAGTGAGACTAGCATTTTTCTGCGAGTTCACTCAGAAATTAAACCTAATGTTATTTTAGCTACAAATTATCTCAAACAGAATAAAACGAGAAATGAGACCTCCAAGATTGCAATCACGAACAGAATAAAATGAGAAATGAGACCTCCCCTGCCCCAACTCAAAAATGATTTTGCGCAAAAACCAAAATGCACCATTTTTTTCTATCACTGAAATGGGTTAGGGAGGTCTTAATTTTTCCTTTTAAATTTCTAAGATTGTTGCTTCTATCCAGGAGACAGTCAGTACATAGTATATGGTCAGTCAGTAGTATATGGTTGTATGTTATACAACCATCATGGTTTCTGATATGCCACTTCACTATAAAGTCTAAACCTAACATACCTTTGTTCCAGCTTGGATTTCCCAATGGCGGAGACTTTGGTTTAGCCAGTGCTACTTTAGGACTGGTGTTCTCAGTGATTTGTGGTGTGATGTTTGTCAATATCGCCACTCATAGGGGGTGGGTAAAACGGGAGAGGATTGATACTGCCCAGGAGGTCAAGATATCTATCAGGTCAGTCACATGTTATGCCCCCTGGGGGGGGGGGAGGGTGGGGCTCCCATAAAAAATTATGGCAATGAAGGGGATGATTGTTGGAAAATTTTGAAAAACCACTAAAATGTACCAGAATCATATTGTGTGTGCATGGCTCAAATTAATTTTCACTTTTAAGAGGTAACAATTCTGAAACAATACATGTCATAATCTGCAATATTAATTTTTTTCAGCTCAATACCCTAAAATGTACCGGTCTACACCTGTATGAATATTAGTCATTTTTTATGTTAGTACCCTAAGTGCTACCAGTCTACAAATTTTGCCCCCTAAAAGGTACAACAATCACCATGGCAATTCTGCAACCTGTTTTATATTTCCCACTGTTAACAATTTTTTTAGGGGGGTGTATGCTGTTGGTAGTCGGCCCCCAGCAGGAGTGCAGACAGTTAGGGCAAGCTCAATAGATGTGTTGGCATTCCACCTTGCAGTGCTGGGGATAGCCATGCTGATTGGTTACGGCTTTAAACAAGGTCTTATCGCCATTGAAAACACATCACAGAAGCTGAAGGACCTGAACTTCCTATCTGGTATCCCTCTTTTTCCATTATGTATGGCTGGTGGAATCATTGTCCAGGTGAGGTAATTTCCCAGAAGGAGGGGGGGGGGGGTACTCCCATATATGAGCTATATAGGTATGTGCCGCTGTGAAGGGTATGGTTTTCAGGCAGTTAAGTCTGGGATAGGGTATAGTAATCAGAGATTTTTGGTGTAAAATAGGGTATCATTTTCTGCGAAACTGATCAGTTGCATGAAGAATTTAGTTTAGACAAGGTTTACTGGCAAATGGCATTTAAAAATTGGTGAGGTGGGCAGTACAGAATTTTTACTGACCCCTGTTAACTAATAACAAAGAAAGTGTTCATAAATATAATCCAGGCCTCATCAAATGTCAACAGTTCAGTATTGAGATGGAATAGGTCTAGGATTAAAAGGGTAGGGTTTTTTGGTGTTTAGTCTAGAATAGGGTTGCAAAATGCAGCTAAAATGCTCTAGTATAGGTTTTGGGGTCTCAGAGTCTCAGTGGCACACCCCCACCCAAACATTTGCAGAGTACCCCCAGGGGGTAATTTGTCTTTTTTAAACAGTCTTTTTGAAACAGTGGGTGCTGTCTGAGTACCATTTCCCTTAGTAATCTGTATTCAGTTTGTCTCAAGCTAATGAGAATTCAAGAAACTTCTTTTGTTTTTTCCACTTTCTACGAAAGATTAGATTAGATTATATTTAAGTGTGCGGCATGTCTGAAAAACAGTTTTACTGAGCCGTTTTACCGTGTCGAAATAAAGTTAATTGATTGATCGATTGATTGATTGAATAGATAACTTTATTTATACACGGTATTTCCATCAGCTTATTTATTATAATCAACTAGGTACCTATCTTCCTAACTACAAATAAGAGGTACAAGATGTAAAAAATAAAAACTGCTTTTCACGGAGGCCACGTTCAAAAATATACTTTAAACTTTACTTAAAAACTGTAGCGACTTTGTTTTGTCTTAAACTTGCTGCTACATTATCTTTGTCTTAATTTTCAAATGTCTTTTCATTAAGCTGATCATTGAGAGGATTAAGAGCATTAATGAGCTGATTGATGTATCCCTCATGGAACGCATAGCGTCTTCGTCATTAGATTTCCTCATCACGTCAGCTGTTGCAACAGTTGATGTCTCTGCCGTTGCTGTTGATATCGCTCCATTGTTGATCCTGTGCACTTGTGGATTCATCTGGAACTTTGCCATGTTGGGATTTTTTTCAAGATTCCTGTTACCCAATCACTGGTCAGTACACAGTTACCGCCAAACCTTCACGTGCAACCATCTGTCTCCTATTTAAGCATTACCACTTTTCTAAAGTACCAAATTTTTCCCAACTAAATCATAATCTAGTCAGAACCTCTCGTAAGCCGTGAACCGCGATCACTTTCAACGCCTGTGATTTGAATTTTTCTGTTGTTTTAAACCTCTTTGGTAAGCGAACACTCGCTCATATTTGAATGTCACAACAGATGCAAATTGAATAATGTATTACAGTACAACTCGGACCTATAAAGGGAACACATTTTGTCCTTTATATCAAAAATTTTCTATATAATTTGATTTTTTCTGCTAATACGGTATACACCTAATTCAATAAAGGTTGCTTTGGCAGTTGGTCATTGGTAATTGGGAATAGGAACACAATGCAATGCTTTGCTTGAGTGACCGCCAAACAATAGCTTCCCAATGCCCAATTACCAATGACCAAAGCAACCCTGATTGAATTAGGTATGTAAGGTGCTTTGTGCATTGAAACTCCTACAGTTTCATATAACTCAGTGAAGATCCCCTTGGTCTGACCTCTAGTAAGTGACCACACCTTGGTATTGCATTTTGGGTGGTCGTGCTTACCGAAGGTTTGACTGTATCTGATATAAATGAGACCATCAACTGTCAGTGCACTTCTTATGTATTCCTCAAGATATAACTAATAAGAAATTGGAAGTTTATTTCAGTTTCAGGGAGTGATATTATTTAATAAGCTAAAATTGATGTATAATAAGTTATAGCCTTTTTTCCTTATGGTAGGTTTGAGAGAGCAATTGCAGACTTTGGAATGAACACAGGTGTGATTGCAACAGGTTTAATTCTCTTGCGCATGGTGGATCCTGAATCACGAACTCCAGTGCCTGCTGATTTTGCCTTCAAACAGCTGCTTCACTCACCATTCATGGGTGGCGGCATATGGACTTGTCTGGCTCTTCCCTTGTTAAATATCTTGAAGTAAGAAATTGTTGAGTTTTAAAGGGACATTGCCACAGGGGTTTTGACTAAGTACGTTATGTTTGCCTTAACACATTTAATGTTCTAAGAGGACCAAGAAGAAAATATCAAGTGATATTCCTTGAAAATAGAATAAACCAAGACGCAAGGGAATAACTTGAAAAATATTGACATCATCCAATCAGCACACAACAGCTGCTTCCCGGGGGCTGCTTCATTGTACGTGTGAATTTAGCTGCATGATCTTGCATAGACAAGGGTTTTTTATTTTAGTGGTTTTACAGTGAAGATGTTTTTATAAACATGCAAGAAGATACTCACACATGAGACCACATTTTAGAATAATTGCAGGCTTGAGTTTTGCAAACTGAATAATGGCAGACAGGGTTTTGACGGTTTTCAGCCAGCTATTTCCAAGCTCAGTACACTTTTATTGTTCTTAATTATAGCGATTTGTGTAATTATGAACCCATAATTGAATTGAAGTAAAAAAAAAGTAAACAGCAAATACAAAAATTTTTTGTCATAGTAGCACTTAATTTCCTTGAAAGGATTTATGTTGCAGTGACCTTATTGTTAATTATTTCTTTACAGCATCTGGTTGGTAACACTGATTGCCTTCATTGTGTTCAGCTTATGGATTTTAAGCTTCTTGTAAGTTTTAATCAGTGTTGTATTGAAAACATGAAAGGTGTTTTGTGAAGTTAAGACAGAGGGTATACCAACAGGGCCAAACCACCCCTCCAAGCAGGGATCATTTAGGGGTGGCATTTTTTGGTTATTGTAACTTTAAATGTATTCAGCATTTTGTTACCAAACTGGGCAAGTGAACAGACGACAATGCGCCAAATTATTTTGACATCAAAATTGTCAGGAGAAATCAAATTATGATGGCAAAGTTGATGACATCATAGTAGTATACCCTTAATTAATCTATTATAACATCACAATTTGAAATTTTGACATTTTTTTACCATTGAAATGATTTGGACAACAACCCAAGTGATTGTGCGAAGTTTGGTGAGGAAATGTGCAAAAGAAGCAAAATTAGCCTTAATGATCCTTTTTGGGGGCATTTGGCCCGCCATGAAGGGGACTGCGTCAAAAAGTGTTGGAGAAAGAGCAGACCAGAAGCAGGATTCCCAGGGGAGCAGGAAGTGGGAAAACTTTTGCAACATTTCATAATATTTTGCAATAGAAAAAGTGCAAAGAATCAAGAGTAAGCAAGCAAGGGGTTGGAACTCAGAATGAAGGGTGCTGCAAGGCGGAAGTTCAGAGCTCTTTCTTGACTTACCCTCACCTTTCTAACAACATCTCATAGTATGTTGATGAGTTTTAGAATAATAACTTCTTCTTTTTTCCTGTCTAGCTTTTACTTCCGCAAGCGTTACACAGGGACATGCAGCTGTAGTTTGTGTGCAGTAGAGAAACCAGAATCCTTCTCCGATCGAGTAGAATATCATAATATATCAGACAATGCTCAAGAAACTGAGGATAGCCATCAGGAAATGTCTGGACTGTCATTTGAAAAACTGTCGGAAAAACAAAACTGATAAGTGAACTAAATGTTCTTTACTTGTTGCTAATTAGAGCAGTTTTCAGTTGTGTCAAAAGTAATTTAGCAATAGACCATTTTACAGTTGCCTTCTTAGTGTCCTGGCCTTTGTGTGGAAGCGAGGTTGAAGTTGACCTTGTTATGATACAGACCTTGGAGCTTTACCTCGTTAGCATGAGAACAGCATTATTAACATATGAAAGGCAGAAAGGTTTGTATCAAAGCAAGGTCACCTCCAGCCTCACTTCCACTCAAAGGCACGGTCACCAAGCACACAACTGTAAAATGGATTATTGCTTTGGTTTCGCATTGCTATGCTTTGTGATTGGCTAAAGAAACTCGCGCCAGTTTCTTAACCAATCAGAAGAAAAACCAAAACAGTAACCAATCATGAGTCATGACTTGCCTGCATGCGTTTTCCCGCACTTGGCGCCAAATACATGTCTTTGCTACAAGCTCTGATTGGTTCATTGGATTGTCTGTGCCTGTCGTGATTAGCTAGAGTGATTAATTTCCTTTGGTTTTGGTTTTACGACACACAATTTAAAACTGCTCTATTACATCAATTGATTAATTTGTGTGTGACAATGATGGGTAAAACATTTGTTTGTTCAGGAGGTTATTGTGGGAGTTTTGTCAGGACCTTAAAGTGGCTGGGAAGATGTATTCGTTACAACGAGGATTTATTATATAAGGGTTCTTTTCCCACTGTTAAAGCAGAAAATCGCTAGATAAGCATTTAAATGGCACAATAGCCTGAATCAATTTACATAATATCAAACTCGTTATTAAACAGTATACAAAATAAACAATAAACGATATACAAAGTATTGTTCTTATTATACTATGTAAAATGCACAGTGCATGTAAACTAATGGTAATGACTTGAGTCAATAAATTTTCTATTTTTATTACATCATCTATCAAAGGCTTCGCAGGTTAAGGCTTCATTTGTCTTAATTACTGGCGGTATAATGAGACGAATAGTCTGTTTGGAGCATTCAACGCTCGGCTTACATCCGTGACTGTTTTCCTTTCTCCGTTACGTTATTGTCTTTTTTTTTCAGTACTTGTCTATCAGTCGTCATTGTAACTTTATTGTTTGTTGATTTTTGTACATTACTGACACCACCCAGCGACCACTGGCCGAATCATTGCCAGATTAGTGTTAACTAGAGGCAATTATTCCAATTAATTAAAGATTAAAGACCAACATCCACTTTAGGGAAAGACTTTATGTTTAAGTTATTTTCTTACGTTTATGGCAATTTACACAGGTCATTATTTGAAAAGTCTAAGAATTGTTTTATACTACTATGAATATTTATTATGTAAACTTCAGTGAAATACAAGGATTTCTTCCATTGCGGAAAAATCATATCTCAACGCATGTGAATATATCAACTTTATATCTTCACTGTGACGAGTGCAGATATCAATAGCCGCGGTTACACGTTTCAACTTTTACCTAGGTACAATAGCCGCTGCACGATTAATTTGAAATAACAATAGCCGCTGCACGCTTTTTATGGCCTTGGCTATTGTTATGTCGCATTTACCTAGGTAAAAGTTGCAACGTGTAACCGCAGCTAATATCTTCACGCTACCATGTTTGCCGTTATTAAATGCCAAACGAGCTAAAAGGCGTTGGTCTACAATCGAAACATCTGCGGATCTTCCTCGGACATGTCGGAAAATTTCAGAAAATGATCGGAAACTTTCGTAGAACCCTTGGACAGTATTTGGAGAATTTTCGAAAATCTTCGCCGGAAATCTTCGGGAAAATGCTCAAATCTTCGTGATAAGCGCGGTTTATATAAGAAACATAATACGTAGGTGCTTGGAGATTTGATATTTCTCTTGTGTTCAACTCGATATCGGAGAGAAATTTCATATCTCCAAGCACCATGCACGTATTCATTTTTCTTCTATTTCAAACATGAGGCGTTGGGTAGGAAAACATCTTATAGTCCCTGGAATACTTTGTCAGTACTTTGGTCAAGAGCTTTGATGAAACACCCGCATGATTAAGTTTACTAGCGTGACCCTTCCCGCCTGCCTGATAATATTTTTGTTGCTTTGGGAAAGAAACCTGTTCATTCACATGAAGTTCTTTTAAAACTTGATTAGAATCAGCCTCAAGATTTTCTAAAGATCCTATAAAGTTATATGAAACAGCACAAGGTTGGCATAATTCATAAATTGGCATCCAGTGCTCATTCATATCTTCCACGTGACTTTCTGTTATGTACTGTAAAAACTCTTGCAGTGACACATCATCTCCTTTCGAATTTGCTGAGGCATTTTTCCGCAAATGCTTGACGATTTTTATTCCATAGTTTTTTTGGAATTTAGGGTCATGTTGTAGCAAGAACTTGTCTTTGTATGCTGACACAAGTCTTGAGAGAGGTTCTCTGACAAACATGAACTTGTAGTATTCTCTGAGTTTGCGTTTGACTACCAAAGGAGGTGAATCTCCTAAAGTTTTGAAGGTGCTGTGATTCACTGTGCGGATAGCATTACTGTCGATTGCTTTACCTTCGAGCACCATCAGGACCCTTTTCCAGTTTGCGCAGGCAACTTTAGGCACAGAGCAGAACAGGAACTTGTGTTCATCATTAGCTAAGATGTGTTTAGCCAGGATTTTTTTCTCTGTTAGAGAGAGAGAATCCCAGGATTTTCGTGTTTTCCCACAGGCTTGTTTGACTGATTCCAGCCTTTGTTCGCTGGCCACCTGAAATAGAGGATTGCATTTTGACCTGAGCATCGGGCTTTTGGAGCAGAATGGGCAGGGGGGGGGGGGGGGGGGGCGTAGTTGCAGGGTGACGGGGTTGGGAGAAACCTAAGGTTAGTTCAGTTTGGTTTATGTGGGATTTTTTCATTTGCACACGCTACTCCCCCCCCCCCCCCCCCCCCAACCAAATTCACTGAGAACCTCCAGCCCCGCCCGGAACAACATGCATCTGAATATATTTTTATTGAACAGAACATCTATTATTTTGAGCTTGTAACGAAACATTGTTTAAATTTTACATACAAATGAACTGGAAGCATATGTTCTCTTACCACAGACGTTTTCATAGCTACTGATCCTTTGATTTCTGCAAACCAAAAAACGACATTATAACACCTTTTGTTAATTAATAAAAATATCTTTTTGGAAGACTTCAACAAAACCCAAGAGGGCTCCTGACAAAACCATTAACAAAATGTCTACAGTCAAACGGATAAAAAGGAAATGCGACGTGATAACTAAATATTGGATCAACTGATAACAATTTCAAACAATATAACAAAATAGTTGCAAAATATGGTTCATGTTTATGTGAAGAAACCAGGTTTCTTTTTTAAAAAGTCTAGCGGATGTTTTGTAGACTGCAAAACAGTCGTTTTTTTTCCGCTGGCTCGCTCGCAAAGGCGCAAAGCGCCAAAAGCGTCTGAAGCGTGGATACCCGCGCGCGAAGCGCGCGAGCCTCACACGGGCGTGTGAATCGTCTCTCTCCAGTCCCACTCTCTATATTCACACTCGCTCCAGACCTTTCGTTGAAAGACCGCGCGCATTCGTATGGTCTAGATGTTTTGTGACATTTCAAATTTGTAGTTAGTAAACAGGTCATTGTTATTGTGAGGTCATTGAATGCAAAGCGTCAGGCACAAAAGGGATAGAAGAAAACTGACTCCCTGCTACCTACTTCCATCGTTATGTCTAAGTCAAAAGCGGTTAAAACTGATTTGCTGACTTCAACAAATTATTTGTGAACTTTTGAGCTGTAATAAAAATGTCCTGACTTAGACTTGAATTCTTGCGAAAAGGTCTTTGTGAGTTTTCTCACGCATTGCGAGTGTCGCCTGAACGTCGGCAAAAAATAAGCAAAAGCACGGGTTTGCTCACAGGCAGCTCAAGCTCAGTTTGTGACGGTTTTTTGATATTTCGCAACGAACTATTTATGGACTTTGTATGAGAAATTCACTTTAGTCTTATATATGCTAAAATAAAGCTATTAGTGTAGAAATAAACTTCACCTACCTCAACATTGGGTTTTCGTAAAAAAAAAAAAAAGAAAAGAGTGGAAACGACAAGCAACGACATCGCAAAAACTCGTAAGCCACAAAACCGTCTAAAATGGACATAATTTGCGCCCAAATTGCATAAAAGACACAACGAAAACCCAATGTTGAGGTAAGTGAAGTTTATTTCTACATTAATAGCTTTATTTTAGCAAATATAAGACTAAAGTGAATTTCCCAAACAAAGTCTCTAAATCGTTCGTTCGTTAGTAGAACGGCGCTAACTCGAACTCGGATAACTCGAACTCCCCGCGAACTCGAACTTTTTTTAATACTTTAACTTTAATTGAGATAATTGCCATTAGTACACTAATCTGGCAATGGCTGGCCAACGGCTAGCTAAGCAAATACAATGTACATTGAACTAAGTTCGATTTCCCTTGGATTTGGCCCTATTTTGAGTCATTTTTACTCGGATAACTCAGTCGAACTCGGATAACTCGAATGTCCCGCTAACTCCAACTATTTTTCGTTTTCCTTGGCCCAAATTTACCCCGATAACTCGAACTCTGTTGTTATGACATCTCAAAATACAGTGTCAAGAAAATAAGCTGCTTATTATCTGACTGTAAATTCGGACTGATCACGTCCCCACGGCAGTGAAAATAGGAAAACGGACATGGTCATACTTCTTTAATATTGTTTTGTTTTTAGTTGGACTGTAGTAATACACTGCAAACTTCGTTTATATTGCAAAAACATGTACCCAAATGTTAGTTACACTTATCTTTGGAATTTTTTGTTACCAAACGCAAATTGAGCGATGTTTATCACAGAAGTAGATAATAAAACTATGTTCACGCTATATATCGTCACTATTATTAATATTTGACAATAAAAATCTGCGATAAAATATTATGAAACATGACACGACGTTTCGACGTTTCCAGAACGTCATTATCAAGTGAGAATAAAATAATGAAATCGAGTATATATAGTAAAAACATGAATAAATAAAAAGGCATTGTAAGTCAAACAAAGAGTTTGGCCCTAATGGAGTCGCTCTGGATGTTTAAATTGGGTCTTATTGTTCTTATGTGCAACATTTCATAAACAAGACAATATTTTGGTCTTCGGCCATCGTAGCTTGATTAAAAATATTAAACAAACAGCGACCGCTGTTTGTTTAATATTTTTAAGACTATTTCATTTCTTGTTTATGAAATGTTGTACATAAGAACAATAAGACCCAATTTAAACACTCAGAGCGACTCCATTAGGGCTAAACTCTTTGTTTGACTTTCAATGCCTTTTAATTTATTCATCTTTTTACTATATATACTTGATTTCATTATTTTATTCTCACTTGATAATGACGTTGTGGAAACGTCGAAACGTCGTGTTATGTTTCATAATATTTTATCGCAGATTTTTATTGTCAAATGCTTTACCAAATCTTTACTTATTATTAATAATTAACAAAAATAAATAAATTTTTCACTGACCCAGATAACTTGAACCCCCGCTAACTCAAACTGATTTTCGTTTCCCTTCAGCGTTCGAGTTAGCGGGGTTCTACTGTATCAGTAGAAACGTCACATACTGAGTTTGGGCTGCCTGTGGTATTCTGAAATCAGAATACGCTAACAGAACTACGTTGTTTACATTCTCACAAGCCAAGAGTTTTCCAGGTACACATACAAGGTTGCTTTGGCAGTTGGTCATTGGTAATTGGGAATTGGCATTTGGCATACGGAACACAATGCAATGCTTCGCTTGAGTGACCGCCAAACAATAGCTTCCCAATGCCCAATTACCAATGACCAAAGCAACCTTTATTGAATTAGGTATAGTCAAAGTAGTGACTTCTTTCCATATTTTACAAGAGGGATAGATGCAATAATTAGAGGACTGTTTTTGGAATGGCCAGAATCGCACCCTTAATGTTCACTGTGAGGAGCGATTTTAGAATACCCGGCCACTTACTTACATATCCCTGAACGTTTTCAAGAACGATTCATATGAAAACAACATTCTTATTCAACGTATGCAAATAAGTGGCCGGATATTTTGAATATTGTACAGTTTAGCCGTTGTTTGTTGTTCAACTTCGAAGTTAGCCTAAGAAAGTTCGCGCCGAAATTGCGAGCTACGTTTTGCAGTTGTTAAAAATTGTGAAGTTCGTGACGTACTTCCGACTGAATTTCCCAACGTACTTCGCAATCCGTCTGAAAGTTTACGTGAAACTAACTTCAATAAACGTCGCTTTGTGGAGTCGTAATCAGGTTTATCTTACCGGAAATCAAAGATTCGTGTAGTCTTTCCCTCGATCTTCCGTCATCTTCGAAATGCAAAAGAAACATTTCCAGTACCACCATAAATATACTGAACATCAACAAAACGGCGACAATTTTGGCTTTAGAACACCTCATTTTTCATATACCTGAACTCTCGCACATTATTCAAATCGGTAGTCTCATGGCTAGTGCACCGCGACCTGACTGACATCATAAAGCCTAATACAATACAACCTAATACATTAGAATGCAACCTCACACTACCTAACACAATACAATGCAATAAAGTCGCTAGGAGCCATTGTTTCTGTTGTTTGTTGTTTTGTTCTCTCGAAGGGTATAGAACCAATGGTGTGAGACCTTTAAACACGAAGTTCCGGTATAAAAGGAGCCTGGCCTGGCCATTCTCACCTCGTCAATCAACCACTGAAGCATTAACAACTAACAACAAACATGCGTCATTACTAAGACCATTGCTAACACAATTCGGAAAAACGTTATGAAAGTTATATCAGAAGTCTTTATGAACTTCTATTTCTTTTTTTGCTTCGGTAAAATCTTGGTTTAATTAGATTTTTGAAGCATATTATATTTAAAGGACGCGCAAGTTAACCACGTTTTGTGATTGAAAGACGCCTTAATTTGCATTTCACACCCAAAAGGGGGGAGGGAAGAGCTAAGCCTTTTATGCTCGGTGGAGATTTATTCTTCGTAGGTGAGGCATGTTGTTTTGTTCAACATTTACCAGTTCCAGTCGTTTGAATGTCTATACAAGATCTTTACATTTTATTGTTTCATTATACGCTTGTAAAATTATTGAACGATAACCATTTTAATCTTTGCGCATAATTCATTCGCTTTTGTTTGAATCGTTTGATTGAACCGTTTCAGGACATCAACGGACTCGCCCACAGCACGAGCCACTGTGAAGAAAACGAGACAGTTACAAACACCGTCGACCCCTCCTTAGGAATATAATTGTCCAAGAGGCACGTGACCAGAGTTGACCAGGGTCTCTCTTCTCTTGCTCCAGGGGGCGGGAAGATGAAAGACCCTGGGAACGAGGTTGATATGCGTCGAAAAGGTCGTTACGTTTCTCGAGTTCTCCACGAGCTCCAGTTGATACACCCCTCTGTAACAGACCCAGTGGAATCTTTATACTCACCGGGTTTTCGGAAAAAAACGTTACTTGGTTGGCCAATTTCCCACTGGGTCGGCTTATTTTCGACTGGGTTTTTGTAATAGGTTTATTCGATAAACAAAATTGCCAGTTGTCGAAAATGGGGGGTTTTCTATTGTTTTTTTCCATTATCCCCTTGACCCCTTCCCCGAAAGTGCTATAAAGCTATAGTGGCTAAACTGAAGGAACTGTCTCGGTCCAGGGAGAAATGAAGAGTATCGCAAGTATAGTGTAAACTAAGTTAGCAAACTTACTGCGAGAGTCAATGTTGGATCACTCACCCTCCTGAGACTTGCACAGGTCAGAAAACGGCCATCAAACTCCTCGTAAACAAGCAATGACGTCTTGATATCTGTTCCCTCTGCCTCTTCTTTGCCTACGATCTTGATATACCACGGTTTCTTGTGCCTCATGATCACTTTCTGAAGGTTCACCATCTTCTGTGCCCGCCGTGGATCTTTCCTCGTACATGCCTTCATTTGATTCATCTGATTGCAATGCGCGCTTGATGGAATCTTCAAATTGCTCTGCTATCTCCAAAATTTCGCTGTATGTTTCTGTTGACATCAAGAATTTAGTTTCCGTCACTGTGACAGCCTCCTCTAAGAACAAGGTCACTACCCTGTCGTTTCCATCCCGCAACACATGCGCATATACCATGGAAGTATTCTTCCAGTTGGAATCTAGGGAATAGCAAATGTCGTCATCATCTAGTGCAGTTTCAACAGGAAAGTCCCCGCGGACTCTGGATCAAGGGCCAAGACTTCGCAGAGATACGTTATGGGCGACTCTTGACAGATTAAAAGGCAACCCATCAGTTCCACGAAAGGCCACTACCTCTCCCACTTCGAAAGCGTTACTGTTGACATAACTAGAAACATCATCCTGATCATGCATGGCGGCTATACAGCGACAGCGTCTTCTTGTGGAGTCGTTGAGGGTGTAAATATGGAATCCTGTATGGGTGTCGCATGTAAGGGCGCCTGGTTGCATGCTGGCCAATGATGGTCGGTGGTGTTCCATATTTCCTCTTCTGGAAATCTGTTAAAGTTTTCATGGGTCGGGACTTGGAAGCCATGTGAATACCCCTAAGCTTCGCCTTTTGGTCATTGGTCAAGTTTCCTTTACATCCAAGCATGTTCACATACCGCCGACAAAACGCCATCCTCCCAATGTACAACTGCTTTCTTAACAAAGCTGGGTCAATGTCCTTACCATTTTCCAAGTTCGTCTTTACTTTCCGTAAGTCTTCAGTAGTGAAGCAATGTTCATGTCTCTGTTGGAACATTGCCCACATTGCTTCCGAAGAGGTCTCGTTTTCGTCAGAGCCTACAGAAGCACACGTCTAAGTGGATGACACCTCATCTCTTGTTCTCCCGACACTGACGTTTTGATACATGGTGCTACTTGAAGTAACAACAGGGACGGACGAAGTGAAAAGCCTCAGTGGCCACACGTTTGGAAAACTGCAGAACTGTTGGGTTGAGTTATTTCCTGGATTCTTCTCAGTGACATGGCCAAAGAATCCCTCAATCATGCGCGTGCCAAGAGTCTTAACTTTGATTTCGCTCAGAAGATTCTCCTTTCCGGTGTACCTGAAATCTCGCATGGGAGTCGCGCAGGCATGCCACTCTTTGTACTCTTTTTGGCAAGCCCCGTCCCCGCAGTGAAAGAACAAGCATAAAAATCACCACTTATTCCGCTTGAACTTATAATACAGAGAATTTTACATCAGTGTTTGCACTTTATACAGCCGTGCACTAGCTCCAAATTGGAGATTGTGTGAATTTTTTAAAACGCAGAACCTCCAATGAAACTCTATAAGTTCATGCAGTGAATTTTACATCTTAGCCACTATGAAACATTAATATAAACACACTCAAGAAACAACCTCAACTCACAAAAAACATAATCCTTATTTATTTTCATTGGCTAAAACCTTAAAGCCGACAACATTACAGTTGTTAACATTACGTTACAACGTTACATTACGGACCTACATATCACTCAGTAGTCCGTGAAAATACGACCTAGGCTTACAAAAAAACACTGCTGGGCCAAGCGAAAAAAAAAACTAATTGCAAGAAACCATTGACGGTCGATAATTTCAAACTTAAGATCCGACTGCCTGAGAGATTCACTCGGCAGAGAGAGTGAGAAACCTTACATTGTTTGTAAACTTCTACTAGAAAATGGCTACATGAGCACAGCAAAAGGTCAAACAAAACTGAAGAAAGCCGCCGATTGAACAGAGCTCAGAACTGAAGAAAGCCGCCGAGTTGAAGAAAACCGCCGAGAATACAGCATAATTTAAAAATGACATCCAAATCGAAGCTTGCTCAAAGCCTCAGTACATGCAATGTTAAAATGTTAAATATATGTGTCGTCTTAGGCCCAGTTCAAACGTCGAACTTCACATGTGCCGAACTTAATGCAAATGAGCAAGAACAATAGATTTTTCTCATTTGCATTAGGTTCGGCACATGTGAAGTTCGACGTTTGAACCGGGCCTTAGGCAAAATAGATCATGAAAAGCCTTCTCCCTTAAATGATAGATTGATATTATGAAGTTCCCAGATAAAGATATGCAAGTTCCAAAATAGGTATAATTTTGAACAACGTCAATGCCTTCATTAGGCCATCCCCATAAAATGTTTCGTTTCCCACCGCCTTCCCTCTCGTGAATGTGGGTCGGTCGGTCAGGCAAAAATAAAAGAAAATTGACCGAGGGATCCTGAGTCCAGAAAAAGCCTGGATGCTAAGTAAGAAGGCCTGGTTACACGTATGCTTTCGATTGCCAATGTTTTCCAAATCCAAATTTACTCCTCATCTACAATGGTAGCTAATAAATTAAATATAAAATATTTCTATTCAAAATAAAGTCTTGATCACATGTTTAAAAAGTAAAATTTTGCTTGTCGGACAGTGTATCTGAATTTTTGTTTTACTTTTGCAAAAAAAATGGGTCGGTCGGGCGATGGGAAACGAAACATTTTAACCATATTAACCTTGTTTTTTATGTATCAGGATTATTTCTAACATGAGGCATTGGGTAGGAAAACATCTTGTAGTCCTTGGAATACTTTGTCAGTACTTTGGTCAACAGCCTCGATGAAACACCTGCAAGATTAACTGTGCTTGTGTGACCCTTCCCGCCTGATTGATTATATTTCTGTTGCTTAGGGAACGAAACCTGTTCATTCACATAAAGTTCTTCTAGAACACGATTAGAATCGGCGTCAAGATTCTCAAACGATCCTATAAAGTTATATGAAACAGCACAAGGTTGGCATAACTCGAAAAATGGCATCCAGTGCTCGTTCATATCTTCCACATGACTTTCTGTTATGTACTGTAAAAACTCTTTCAGTGACACGTCATCTCCTTTGGAATTTGCCGAGCCATTTTGCCTCACATGCTTGACGATTTTTATCCCAAAGTGTTCATGGAAATAAGTGTTATTTAACACGAACTTGTCTTTGTATGCTGATACAAGTCTTGAGAGAGGTTCTCTGACAAACATGAACTTGTAGTATTCTCTGACTTTGCGTTTCACTTCCAAAGGAGGCGAATCCCCTAAATTCCTAAAGGTGCCGTGTTGGATAGCTTTATCGTTAATTGCTTCACTGTTGATTGCTTCACCTTCGAGCACGATTAGGACCCTTTTCCAGTTTGAGCTGGCAACTTTAGGCACAGAGCAGAACAGGAATTTGTGTTCATCATTAACTAAGATGTGTTTAGCCAGGATCTTTTTCTCTTTTAGAGAGAGAGAATCCCAGGATTTTTGTGTTTTCCCACAGGCTTGTTTGACTGATTCTAGCCTTTGTTCGCTGGTCACCTGAAATAAAGGATTGCATGTCTGATGGAATAGTTTGAACTTAGTATCACGCCGGGGGGGTGGGGGGGGGGGGGGGGGTTGATGGGAAAAAAGAACAGCCTTTTACATAGGAAGCGTTTTGGTGGACCTATTCTGGTCATCGTGAAATCAGAATACGCTAACAAAACTAACTTGTTTACTTTCTCACACACCAAATATTTTTCAGGTGCACAAAATAGCCAAAGTAGTGACTTCTGTCCATAGTTTACGAGAGGAATAGGTGCAATATTTGGAGGTATTCTGTTCTTTCAATGGCCAGAATAGCCGCTAGAATATGTCCTAAAAAACGCGTCCATAGTGAACTGAAAAAAAAATGTTCTCTTACCACGGAGCTTTTCACAGCTAATCTTTTCATTTCTGCAAAACAAGAAATGTCATATATATTATGAAACTGAGGTAGGTTGGTAGGCGAGTGCTAAATTTAGTGGTTGGTCGTCATTTTGGTTTTGCAAAAGGTTCGAGAGTTGGGAGGAGTGACAGGGATGGGGAGGGGCGTACCTTTGGTCGCCTCTTTTGACTCGTCTCATTCCGCGATTTAACTCATCGCTCGTTCGCTCCCACCCACAAAAAAGGCAAGAAATCCACCATTGTAAGAAATTTAGGAAGTCAATAACACTTGAGAAATATTATTTTCAGATAACCGTGGCATGCAATGAAAACAATTACAATCAACAATTACTGTCAACAATTACACCTATCTCTGAATTAATTTTTCTACAAACGGTAACTTCAATGTATGTAAAATAAACTAAAAAAACACGACGATCCTTTTTTGCGAAAGGACGCTATACCTTGATTTCTCAGAAACTAGCAAATAATATTACCAATAAACCTGTTATTGATTCACTTTTCCTCCCCAGTCTTTTTTATGGATCTAAAATCTTAGCCATCAACGCTGCAAATGATTTTAACTGCTTGGAAAAGGATGTAATTGAAAAAGCGCACAACTGTTTTTGCAAACAGTCTTTAGAAGCAAATAAACAATGGCCAAACGTTAAATAAATAAATTTAATAATAGGAATTTCAGAATCCTCCAGGTGGCTCTTACTTCCACTGTTTTCGGATCGAATTGGAATTTGAAAATGTTGGTTTTTGTAGAGGGAGGAAAACCGGAGAAAAATCCTCGGAGCAAGGATGAGAACCAACAACAAACTCGACCCACATATGGCGTCGCCTCCGGGAATCGACCCGCAAACAAACATAGAAGTAAACACCAGGGCCGAGTTGTTCAAAGCCTGATTAGCACTAATCCTGGATTAACTGTCAACAGAACATATGAGTTGTCATGGTAATTAACCCTGGATTAGCGCTAATCGTCCTTCGAACAACTCGGCCCAGTAGACTAATAGAGCGGTTTTCACATGACGTCATAAAAATTAAAAACTCTAAAGTATACATCCTACAAAGCTGTTTGTAGCATGGTATGTGGATACCAGTGTTATAATCTTTCACAAAAAGTTTCAGGTTTTAACGATGTTTCGTTTTCGTGAAAATAAACAAAATTGAACAAGTTGAAAGTTATCAATGAATTATAGATGCTTATAAGCCGATTTCATGCCTCTTATAGTGAATACAATATTTCAGTGTGATGAGATTTTTGATGTTATTAAGACTTTAAATAAAGTCTTTAAATTTTTGGCCGCCATGTTGGTGTCCCTAAGTGGAACACCAAGATGGCCGCTCCATACATTTCTTACTAAAAATGTGTATACTCATTCGCCTATAACTCTTGAATGAAATGTTCTTGCGCTTCAAAATTTAACTCTCTACAATTCCATAAACATTTTAGAATCGAAAACTGCTTATGAATTTTGATATGACGTCAGTGAAAACACTCTATTGAGTGTCGTAAAACCAAAGTAATTACTCTGACCAAACACAGCAGTCGTAAACAATCCAATGAACCAATCAGAGCTCGAAGCAATTACATGTTACAGAACTCCTCCGCGGTTGACCCACGGTTGTCCCCGCGACTGTCGTTGGTTCGGGAAGGGCGCTGAGCCACGGCCGCGTCAAAATACTGGGAACTCAGGTCATCTAAGTTCGACCCCAAGCTGTAATGACCTCTTGCCTTTGTGGCACGATAGTCTTGGTCGAAGGCAAGGATGGCCTTAGTTTGAAAACGAGTTCCTTTGATTGCCAAAAACTTCAAGTAGGTAAGGTAATCGGCGGCCTCGCGGGGGCTCTTTGTGAGAAGAGACTCGAGGATTTTAACGTTCGCGAGCATGAATTGCGCGTAGGACAGCTGCAAGGGTTTTAGCTGTTTACCATCGGGGCCATAAATATAGTCAGAAGGCAACAAAGGCTTACCTTCAGGAGTTGTGTTTCCATCGGGGGTCACCGACGAAGTAGTGGCAGCTGGAGAAGTAGCAGAAGAAGTAGTAGCAGCGTTGGCCGTCTGGAAATCCTGAGTCGGAATAGGGGAGGAGAACTCCACTTCTAGTTTTGAAAGTTCCTCCTCCAACTTCAGTCCTGGGAGAAGATCACTCTCCTTTGGAGTAACAGCGGCTTTGTCCTCTTGGGAATCCTCGTCTTCTTGCCGAAGGCGGGAAATCACGCGGCGAAGGAGGATTTTGTGGCCTACAACGAAGCCCATGTCAGCCAAATCCTGCTCCGTTATGGCGGCTAAAAACGACTTGGATAGGATCTGGTTCTGAGCCAGGACGTCCATTACATCTTCAGGAATGTCATTTGATCGACAAAATTTAGAGAGCCAAGTACTCTCAGGGGTGGATTGCTTGTTCACTTTCTTGGAGCTTTTCCCTTTAGGAGGCATAGTAGAAAAGCGAAAGCGAAACAATAAAATACAATAAAGGCTAAATGTTACAGGGCTAAGATCTGCTGAGTTATGATACATATGATACGATATCTTAGACCTAAGGAAAACACGTGTCACGTATTATACTCCCATTGGATAGAATTCAACACTGTACATTAAGACTTTAAAGTCTTTAAATTTTTGGCCGCCATGTTGGTGTCCCTAAGTGGAACACCAAGATGGCCGCTCCATACATTTCTTACTAAAAATGTGTATACTCATTCGCCTATAACTCTTGAATGAAATGTTCTTGCGCTTCAAAATTTAGCCCAGATGTGTAGTTGTAAACTCTCTACAATTCCATAAACATTTTAGAATCGAAAACTGCTTATGAATTTTGATATGACGTCAGTGAAAACACTCTATTGAGTGTCGTAAAACCAAAACCAAAGTAATTACTCTGACCAAACACAACAGTCGTAAACAATCCAATGAACCAATCAGAGCTCGAAGCAATTACATGTCGGCGGCGCCAAGCGCGGGAAAACGCGTGCGAGCAAGTCACGATTGGTTTTGGTTTTACTTCTGATTGGTCGAGAAAGTGGCGCGAGATTTTTTAGCCAATCACAAAGCGTAGCAATGCAAAACCAAAGCAATTGTGTAATTACTTTCGATACTCAATTGAAAACTGCTCTATTATAAATAATTGGTAATAATAAATAATTATTGAATTGTAAAACAGCATTTTTATCCAAGAGGAGCGATGTACAGAAAACTACTGAATAATCTTTGATAAAAGGGGTGTTTCATTTCCCTTTAAATAAAGACAATGAAGGAGACTTTTGTTCTTGGGCCATCGTAGTTTGATGGGAAATAGAACACAAACCGCGGTGATAAACATATTGAACTTATTCATTTTTGATAAAAACTTGACGTTTCGTATGCTACTACATACATTTTCAAAAGTGACCGTTAGTGTTAAAAACGATACTAATATAGTAGTAAAAAGGGACTGGGACTGAGATTAAGTACAAAACTTAACAGTCCCTTTTTACTACTATATTAGTATCGTTTTTAACACTAACGGTCACTTTTGAAAATGTATGTAGTAGCATACGAAACGTCAAGTTTTTATCAAAAATGAATAAGTTCAATATGTTTATCACCGCGGTTTGTGTTCCATTTCTCAACAATGAAGGAGATTTCATATCTTCATCAATGGAATTCCATATTGAAATATTGAATTCCATATTGAAATCTTATATTATAAATTAGTATATTCTGAAACAGTGGATAGCATTGTTGGCGCGCTATGATTGGCTACTGAAACTCGGAATAGCAAGTGCTATTCACCTCCCAGCAATTTGCGCGCGAAAATTGTAATCGTTGACAGGAAGAAAATGAGTTAAAAAGCATCATTTTCGTTATATTATCTCACTGTTTCAGTATACACTAAAATTCGCGGCTCGGTAAATATCCACCACTACCCACCTCCACTTCGGTGAATAGTTGTTAAATATTCCATAATTTGTTCTTTGTTTTTGGAAGATAAAAACATTGCAATTATAACTCTGGAAATAGCCGCCCCGTGATAAAGACCAGTCATGTCTGGTTTAGAAAATAGAAGCTATAAAAAGTACAACTCAACTGATATCCATGACATTAAATGGACACAACGAAACATTCTTCACCTCCCGACATGAAGCAAAAAAAAATTGTTCCAATTGAATCCTTCTTAAAACAGACAGAAAATAGAATTTTAATAACTTAAGAACCTCTTACAAATCCTCTTCATAGAATAGCTATAAATAATATAAATTTCGACTAGGAAATCATAATCTACGTAATGAAACAGGCAGACACACTGCACCAAACACTCCTAAAAACGTAACAAAATGTTACTTTTTTAAAAATTTCAGCCATAAAAACGTTCTTTGGCTATATACAATATATAAAAGTTCGAGCTTTAGGCTGTCAGTCTATAGCCCCTGATCTATAGCCTTCCGACGAAGGACAAAGATGAAAAGTGACGACCGAATTCTGATACAAGAACAGGTGAGAATATTGAATGAATAATAAAATAAAAAATGTGTCAATAACTTAATTGTTCTTTGGCAAAAAATGGTGTACTGATTATGTAGCGACCTTGAATTGTTGTTGGCATAACTGGTTGAATCTGTGTGCCAAGATTCGTAAGTCTTGCGAAAATGAAAAAAAAACCCTTATCGATCACTTGGCAATTTTTAAAGTCGATACTGTGATTAGAAGACCCGCATGTTTAGCGATGTTAGACTGGTTAGAGCCTCTAGCTTGCTTAAGACTTCACATTTCGCACGCTTTCTTTCTTGTTTCAAAATATCTGCCAATTTCACATTCATAGTTCCATGGACAGTCGCCACATGGTATTTTGGAAACCACATTTGGTTGAAGTTCAATCGGAGGTCGGCTGAATTTAAGAGAAGGAAACTTTGTAAAAGACTTGATTGGCTTATCAGCAACACGAACTTCATGTCGCACGAATATCATATAATATCATATATCATATATCACATTATTATTCAATAGTCTCATATATATAACGATTCTGGCTATAATACCCGCAGTATAAAATTTCGAGCTTTCGGCTGTCAGTCTTCAAAACAGCCTCGATCGATGGATAAAAATAGAAAATGTATACAAAAATAGGTGAGACTATTGAATAATAATGTGATATATGATATTCGTGCGACATGAAGTTCGTGTATATATATATATATATATCTATACAGCTGTTTCGAGAAAGGTTGTCGGAAAAAAGCGTAAAAGTGCACGCGACAATCCAGAAATTTATCATGGGTAGTCATCCACGCTATATCCTAAAAACTCATTTATCCCGATGGCCCGCCAACTAAGATCGTCCCTGTATGGACGAGGCATCGCGGGTTTCATGTATTTATTTGACTTATTAAAATTCATTGATCATATCCCATATTATTTTTCGGGATTGTCGCGTGCACGTTTTCGCTTTTTTCTGACAACCTTTCTCGAAACAGCTATATATTTTAATATGTGTAATACTGGCTACGGTTCTTTAATTTTTAAATGTTACTTTCTGTCAGACAAATGAAGTTGCCGATGAACCTTATTTTCTACTATCCTGCAAACTTTATGATAATTGACGTTTAAAATTCTTCTATGAAATGACTGAAAAATATCCCGTTTTCAAGGACTTTTTGTTCCTCTTTAATAGTATTGATCCGGCATGCTATCTGTAGATCAAATGCTGCTTTCGTATTTCAGACACGATATGTTATTTCATCAGAAGATAAGTTCTCTCCTTTCCCGGCTTTAATTTCTCAATGATGTATGCATTAATGATTTTAGATAGGTAATGCCATTTATAGATATGCACATACCTAGCTGAATAAATTGTTGTTGTTGATTGTTTTTAGAAATCACGACAACGGATATTGTTTCTTTTTTCACGGCAATTTATTACTATACTCAGCGACACTTCAACAACTAAGTTAAGGTATTATTTTTTAAAGCGATCGTTCGTTCAGAACTAATCTTATCGTTATTAACAGACAGAAAATTTCGAGGCATGGAAAGGTATTCTTTAAAAATACTTGACAATAATTACAAGGTGTTTCAAAGCATAATAGTGACTAGACTTCTGACTATATTCTGGTTTATATCCCTAGTGATATATTTACATACCCATTTTTAGTTACCATTAGCTTGATTTTACGGTAGATTCTGCATGTACCGGTCACATATTACGTAAAACAAAAGGAACAAAGAACGACAATAATACAAATGCAAAACAAGACCAAAAATACAATACCTCACAAACAATAGAAGACAATGAGTGGTTCATGGATACCGGTACATGCAGAAAGACCCGATTTTACTAGTTCGAGAAACCACTTAACTGCCGGAACCATATCGCAAATTTTACATTAATTACAGATGTTTTGAATTCGTCACAAATTTTCGAAACGCTTTCACATTTTCCCCACGTTTTCATTTTTTATTTGTTGTTCAATTAACTTTAAAGTTAGCCAAAATAGCGAGCTACGTTTTGAAGTTCACAATTTGATTTGGTAATTGACGACGAAATTGTGAAAATGGTGACGTTGTGTACCCCGACAGTTGGAGTCGTAATAAAAATCAGAGAATTAACTCTGTGGGAATACAACCCATGATGAAATGCTGACCACATGAGGCAAAGAAAAAATTCACTGACCTCGCGGTGGAAATCGCACCGATTATTACCTTCAGATTGTTAAGATCTAAGCCGGAGATCGTTGGTTCGAATCCCACCGTGTTCAGTGAATTTTATCTCGACCTGCCTCGTGTGCTCTTCACTTTTTTACTTCAGCTAACACTCAGTAGAAAATTTATGGGTTGTCCTTAGCTCTAAATGTTTACCACAGAGATAGTGATTTTATTTTCTGTTTACACGCCTGTAACAGTGTTTCGTGGCTCAACACTCTGAGTTCATCGATTCGGAGTCGTAATATAGGTTATATATCTTACCTGAAATCCAAGATTCGTGTGATTTTTTCTCCGATCTAAATTCACTTGACAACAACGATTGCCCGTCATCTTTCGAGTGCATAAGAAATATTTCCAGTCCCACAATTATACTGAATATCAACAGAAAGGCGACAATTTTGACTATAGAACACCTCATTGTACATACCTTCGAATACCTGCCAACTTTCGCGCATTATGCGCGAGTATATGTATAAACATTTGTCATATGTCAAACTGGTCTATTATGAAAAGAAGTATTCTGATTGGTTCCCTGAGCGCTCCGAATTTTGCAAAGATGGACCGCTCACGAACTCATGTCGCCAAATTCCTTTTATGAAACATTGAATAAAAGAAACTGCTGTTTTCTATAAACTAGAAACATTTTTCTTTATAGCTGAACGCTTGTTCGTTTGTCTCACGATGGAGTCACTTTGAGATGTTGATCGCGACGTTTCGACTGTACTTTCCAATTTGGAACGAAGTTAAGTTTATTGACCGTGACCCACACTGGTACACCCGTACGGTTCAAGAGGCCATTCACATAAGACTTCATCCTAATAATATCAACAGAGATATTGGAATCCAAATTCTTAAAGCATGGAAATACATGCAACAACAACAACACAACAGCCGATCAATAACAAATCGGACCTGTGAGGGAAAAACATCTATTCAGAATGATAACGAGGATCGAAATGCACCAATAGCAACAAACCAACGTGCTTCATAGGCGACACGTAACCAGTCGACCTCATCGCCTGATGAAGACTAGCAGTAATAGCAGTCGAAACGTGACGATCAACAACGCAACGTGACTCCATCGTGAGACAAACGAACAAGCGAGGCTAAATTTGATCATGATGGTTTAAAACGTTTTTGTTATGGTAAAAACAAACGTACAAACCAACGGCATAACTAATCGATGATCAATGGCATCAATGATTAATCGATGGGTAATCAATGAGTTATCAACTGATGTCATTGATTAGTGCCAATAATCGAAGGCAAACTGATTAATCATTTTCTATTATCCAGCACAACTAATACAACATACAACTTTCCCGCCCTCTTGTACCAAAAACTGTTCTGATGAGTGAAAATGATGTCTGTCATAAATGGTGTCCGGCTTGTGATGAAATTATAAGCAAACTGAAGGTGAAAAAGCAAACTTGAAAAGGGGTGTTGTAATAGCAGGCGAGACTGAATTTTCGAAACTGAACAACCTTGACACGAGAACAGTCAAGGTTTGGTTCAATAACAAACCGCGAAGAGAAGGACCAGCGACTTTGGTCACAGTGTTAGATAATGATATGCCATTAATGTTGTTGCCTTCATCAAACCAATAAAGTTAAGGGGGTGTTTACATGACACCGGGGCGACTTTCGCGCCGGGGCGAGTTCACTCCGGTTCCCTCTTATGGCTCTACATTTGTTTACATGATACCACCACAAAATGTCATGCCGGCGCGAGTCGCCCCGGCGTGAGTTCACCCCGGTTGTCGCACCGGGGCGAGAATTTCACTCCGGTACGAGATTTCGCAACGGTATCATGTAAACGTGAAACGACCACTCGTTTCAGTGTGAAATCGGTTTGCAGGTACACTGGAACGGGTAGCGCATGCGTAATTTTTGTCAATCCAAGATGGCTTCGTCAGCTTCAACACGTTGGACGTCGGATGATGAAAAGACTAACGCGTTGCTTCTAGCAGTACGAAATTATAAACGTAAATGTAAACATGGTATGAAATGACCCAGTCATCATGTAAACGCGATACGAAATCACGAAGTCATCCCGGTATGAAACTCGCGCTGGTGCGAGTTTTCCCATGTAAACACCCCCTTAAAATCATTCATGTCAGGTTCAAATTGTTTATTAGAGTACGTATAATGGCCAATAAAAAAAATATACAAGTCAAGTAAACTAATAGAGAGTCAATAAATTTGCTATTTTTATTACATCATTTATCAAAGGCTTCATTTGTCTTACTGTATATGACATGAACAGTCTTACTAAGGTAAACTTTGGTATCCTCTTATTCATTATTTTCAAAGTAAAATCTGTAAATATAATGATCTATTTCAAGTAAAATGTATAAACATAAAATTCTTCCAGCTTTCTAACTTACATTATCACCATAAATTACTTTAAACAACCAATACCAATTAAGGTGAAGGTGTGGTTGTTCTTACATTGGACTTCAGATCTGGGTATATACTTCATTGTAACACACCATATAGGGATCCTATCATATAGGGATCCTAACAACTCATTTTAAAATGGTTAGCTTTTATTTACTGTTATGGGTAGTGATATCCATAACAGTAAATAAAAGCTAACCATTTTAAAATGAGTTTTTAGCCCTAAGTAAGTGCCGGATTCTTTGACGTGCATAAATTAAAACCACCATGAAGTATATACCCAGATCTGGAGGTCAATGGTTTGAGGCCGAGGCAATTTTATATGGATCAACGAAAACCGCCGTCCCAATACTGGGCACACCTGACGATTTTTGCCAATTGCCGCGACCGGAGTATAAAATCACCTAATGTGTCGCGGGCATTAGACAATAAACCTTACTCCACAATTAATGTCTCTCTCCACCCAGGTGTATAAATGGGTACCGGAGACAAAATACCAGGGGTAACCCTGCAATGGACTAGTATCCCATCCAGTGGAAGTAAGAATATTCCTAGACGCTTTATGCTGCATAAACTGGGTTAACAAATTGACTCTCAATATGACAAAAACTGAATTTATGATAATCGGATCAAGACAAAAATTGAATAGTCTATCCGTTCTCCCAGATTTTGAAATTAATGGTACACAATTAAACAGAGTTGATTTTACCAAGTCTCTCGGTGTGTTAATTGATGAAAATCTAACATGGAGTAATCATATCAACGCTATATCTAAAAAAATCTCTTCTGGTATTGGATCTATTAAACGAATAAGTCACTGTGTTCCTCCTGCAACTCTGCATAATATCTATTATGGGTTAGTTCAATCGCACTTCGACTATTGTAGTGTTGTTTGGGGTAACTGTGCCAAAACATTATCTGACAAATTACAGAGACTTCAAAATCGTGCTGTCCGCGTCCTTACTCATTCTAGTTATGATACTGACGCCAACCAACTACTTAAAGAATTAGGTTGGGACAATTTAGAAACTCGACGTCAAAACCTAAAGGCGGAGATGGTCTATAAGTCCTTAAACGACCTCGCACCGAATTATTTGTCCTCTAAATTTATTCAGCGGAGTGATGTGATTACTTCTTACAATTTGCGGGATTCTGATAATAAGCTTGTAATACCATTGCCACGTACTAATTATTACAAAAATAGCTTTGCCTATAGTGGTGCAGTCCTCTGGAACAGTCTACCCTCAGCTGCTAGGCAGGCAACATCTCTGACTAATTTCCGACGATTCTTAATTAATTCCGACACGGCATTCATGTAAAACAGGCTTTATTTTAATTTACTTTTCTTTAATAGTTAGTTATATTTTTAAATTATAGAAGATTAATTTACATACATAGTTTTTTATTAAGTTGTAGTTTATATGAAATTGTTAACGCCTGATGTATTTACCGTGTTTTTTAAATAAAGATGATGATGATGATGATAAGCTCTGGATGATTGGAGGCACTGTACCTGGGGTGGGGGGGGGGGGGGGGGGGCGTGTACGAGGAAATTTTTGCGGGAGGAAAACTTTGCGGATTGCCGACTGAATTTGTTTTGCGGGAGGAAATTTTTGCGGTTTCAATTGAGACAGCCAAAATTTCTGCTGGGAGGATATGTTTGCGGATTTCTGGTCCAGTATAAATAAAATTCAAGGCAGTATCGGTATTAAATTGCAATTTTACTTCCTAACCGGAAGTTTCTATAGTTCCCATCGTTATGGTTGCTGTTCTAGCGCCAATATGAACATAAACAACAAGAAAATCTGAGTGAATTATTGTAAGTTCATGTAAAAACGTATTAGTCGATTACCGGTATAACAGTCTCTGGTTCTTTTGACGACGTGTCTGGAGTTGAATCGGGAATACAGATGACTGTTGTGCTGGTCGCCTCGGAGTTATGGAAGCAATATGTTCACTGTTAAAAAGTTGCTGTTAAGCCGATATACACCATTGAAACAAGATTTACTAATTTTTCTGCGGAAGTATATTTCTGCGGCGGAATATTTTGCGGGAGTATTTTTCTGTGGGAGTTTTTTTTTTGCGGATCGAAGGAAATCCGCAAAAATTAACTTCCGCAAAATTAAACTCCTACACGGTACTCTCATATATAAGCTATATGGGTATGTGCCGCTGTGAAGGGTATGGTTTTCAAGAAGTTTAGTCTGGGAGAGAGTATAGAAATCAGATAGTTTTGTCTGGGTATCATTTGCCTGGAAACTGATCAGTGGTATGAAGAATTACCGTATTTATTCGATTAAACGCCGCCCTCGAATAGACGCCGCATCCACGATGCGGTGTTTATTCGAATAATATACGAAGAGGACAGTGATATTAAAATTGAGTGAACTTTATTTTATGACGTGCATCGCAATCGCATTAAAATGCAAAGTGAGAACGATAAAGTAAATGACATTTCAGACAAACACTGAAACATGTTTCCGTTTTTAAAAATTCAAAAACGTTCAGTTGCTATTGTTTGTAAGAAATAAATTGGATTTTAAATAAATGCCGCCCTCCAATACTGTAAACGCCGCACTAGAATCAGGAAAAATTTAATAAATGCCGCGGCGTTTAACCGAATAAGCACGGTAAGTCTAGAATAAGAATTGAAACTCAGAAGAGAAAGAGGCTTCCCTGAAATGGAAATAAAATCATCTCGGCAACATTGTTGACAGATGGTTTTCCATTAAAACCTCAAATCATGTGACATTTCTAAAAATATCTTGTCTGGGATACGGTAGGGATTTTCGGTGTCTAAGTCTAGTATTAGGGTTGAAAAGTCAGCTGAACATTGGTCTAGGGTAGGGTAAGGGTTTCAGAGTCCCAGCTGCACACCCCCCACCCCCAGGAGTGGGCCACGTCATGTGCAACTTAAGCAATACTACTTAAGAGCCAGTAAAGTTGAACGAAAGACTTAAAGTTATTTTCTTAAATTTAGGACAATTTACACAGGTTATTATTTTAGCAGTCTAAGATTTTTTTTCTATGATTATTTCAAACATGAGGCTTTGGGTATGAAAACATCTTGTAGTCCTTGGAATATTTTATCAGAACTTTGGTCAACAGCCTCGATGAAACACCTGCAAGATTAACTGTGCTTGTGTGACCCTTCCCGCCTGATTGATAATATTTCTGTTGCTTAGGGAACGAAACCTGTTCATTCACATGAAGTTCTTTCAAAACTTGATTAGAATCAGCCTCGAGATTCTCAAAGGATCCTATAAAGTTATATGAAACAGCACAAGGTTGGCATAATTCATAAATTGGCATCCAGTGCTCATTCATGTCTTCCACATGACTTTCCGTTATGTACTGTAAAAACTCTTTCAGTGACACATCATCTCCTTTGGACTTTGCTGGGGCATTTTTCCGCAGATGCTTGACTATTTTCCTCCCATAGCTTTTATGGAAAGAAGTGTTATTTAGCAAGAACTTGTCTTTGTATGCCGACACAATTCTTGAGAGAGGTTCTCTTACAAACATGAACTTGTAGTATTCTCTGAGCTTGCGTTTGACTGCTAAAGGAGGTGAATCTCCTAAAGTTGTGAAGGCGTTGTGATTCACTCTGCGGATAGCATTACTGTTTATTGCTTCACCTTCAAGCACCATAAGGACCCTTTTCCAGTTTGAGCAGGCAACTTTAGGCACAGAGCAGAACAGAAACTTGTGTTCATCATTAACTAAGATGTGTTTAGCCAGGATCTGTTTCTCTTTTAGAGAGAGAGAATCCCAGGATTTTTGTGTTTTTCCACAAGCTTGTTTGACTGATTCTAACCTTTGTTTGCTGGTCACCTAAAATAGAGAATTGCATGTCTGATGGTTTTGTTTAACCTGAGTATCAATAAGCTAAAAACCTCAGTTATTTCCATCGAATATTCTCACACAAACAGATATTTTTCTCACATGCAATCACATACTCCACTTCTATTATTAAAATGTGACCAAAAACCTTTGAAAGAGCCAACAAAAAACACACTAGCTTACACTGAGAATTTTTCTATAATTTAACATAAATGGTTTGTGAAACTCTCCATTGCTCCATAAAAATGACTGACATACAAATATTAATAATCACCATTAGTAATTAACTTACAAAATGACATAACTATAATTTGCTAGCAGCTTTCTCTGCATAGTCGAGTAGGCAAGCATCATGCGATCAGCGATCTAGTGAGCGAGCAAAAGTAATCCAAGCTGAGGGGGATTGAGGAAGAGTCTGTTTTTGGTTAGCTCACCCACTCAACTGCCTTAAAAGGCACAGCTTGCAGTCTATCCCTATGCACATTGCATATGAATGTCCCTTCCACATATGCACGTGAATGTGTGAACACGCCATATGGACAGGGAAGCAAGGAATACAAAAACACCGGTATGTGACATGGGTGATGATAGTCTAGCTAGTACAAGAAAACATTATACAAGTAGTTTTGAAATGTTCAAATCTTTCTTTAAAAAAGGATATGCAAACATTCTTAGGTACCGTGTAGCACTAAATGTTTGTGGGAGTTTAATGATTTTGCAGATGGGCCATCTTTTTTTTTTTTGCAGCAACTATTTTTTGTAGTTGGGAAAGACTGGTTTTTCTTGCTGGGAAATTATTATTAATTTTTGTGATTTGTAGGAAGTTGCCCCTTCAATTGGAATTACAACATTTTTGTTCTTTATTTGAGTACATTCAATCGAAATACAGGTGAAACAACATTGGGATGTAAAACACATTAATCAGTGTCACTGTATTACAATAATAATTATTAAAGGGCTGAGAGCATAACCGACATACCGGTATGCCAAATTTTAGGCCTTCAGTAAAAAATGTAAAATTTCCCACTGCGTTGGAAAAATTGGCAAATGCCCTACCCAGGGGTAGACCTTTGCTGACGGTGGTGACCAACAACTTGGCAAATGATGCCTCAGACAAACGCATTCCTGGGGGGGGGGGGGGGGGGGGGTGATGCAATTGAAAATTGAAAAAGAAAATTTGTATTATTCTCATTTGTGGACTGGTAAAAAATGTTCTCTTACCACGGAGCTTTTCACAGCTAATCCTTTGATTTCTGCAAAACGGGAAATGACATGTTATTTTGGAAGACTTAACAAAACCATTGACAAAGGTTTTTCAGGCAAATATTCACAGCGTTGTTGGCGCAATCTGCAAGATTGAATAACAAGTGCTTCACCTCCAAACAATTTGCGCACGAAAATTGTAATCGTTGACAGGAATAAATGAGTTAAAAATCATCATTTTCCTACAATAATCCACCACCAGCCACCTCCACTTAGGTGAATAATTGTTAAATATTTCAAACGATAGAAAACTGATTATGAATGTGAATATATGAAAATTACGAACTCACAATTGACCATCTGTGTAACTTGATAGCTCAGTGGATAGAGCATTGCACTGGTATCACAAGGTCATGGGTTCAAGCCTGAATTGTTTTCAGGATGCTTTTTCAACTGCCTAAGTTGAGAGCACACTGCGAGGATCATAAATTTCACTCAAAGAAAACAGATTAGTTCCAAAATATGGTTCATGTTTATGAAACCATTTTGTTTACATCCAGCTGAAGAATTGTCGTAGAATATTTGATATTTTACATGTAAATAGTTGTAAATTAATATAAACAAAAGTTTATGATTAACATCACCTTCTTTTAAACTTTGATATTTCTCGTTTCAGAAACCTTTTGAAGTAAAAACTTTTAAACGTAGTTTGGTTTGTGTAGCCCGACAGTTGGAGAAGTCTTTAGCTCTTAAACAAGCACGAATTCTTGCAAGTAGTAATTATTATAACTGCTACTATGATTATTAGTGCTTGATATTACTACTGTTATTAAGAGTGATTTTACTTCAACTGTGAAACGGAAACTATTAGTTAGTGTGTAACACTATCTATCACTATCTATTACACTAGCGCTAGACCTTGATAGAGTGATTCACAATCTAACAATTAGTGTGTGATAGTCCAAATTAAACAAAAGAAAACAATGGAATTATTGTCCAATAGTGCGTACTATTCTACTGACTATTTCACGGGTTAACTGTAATCGCTCTAATATTCAAGGATAATAGAAACTGATACGAAGTACTACGGCGTAAAATCCTACTATCTATTTCACAGATGAAGTAAAACCACTCTATTAAAACAATGTATATGATGATAATTTTATACTACGATAAATACCAGTTATCACTTGTATGAGCTTGTATGTAGATTTATGTACGTATTTGTTTGTAAATGTAATGTTATGTGTAAACTGTATGTGTTTAAAATGAACTGCAATAAAAAATCCTTACAATGTTATTGTCAGATTACCATGTAAGTTCTTTCTTTTCTTATACCCCGTTCACACCAACGCTTAAACAGGTTTAAATGTTGTTTAGTTTAAAACAGGTTTAGAAATATACCTGCTAACCTCCCGTAATATTTGGAGTGAAATCTTTACTAAAGGAAACTTTGACTTTTATTGCCATTCCAGGTAGTTTGAGTCATCATATACATTTAAAAGGCATGTACTAAAACCCGAAACAACGAAACGAAACCACCGAAACGAGCGAAACGAATCAGAAGGCACGTTACCTGCAACAATAGAATGTGGACCGCGCCGATCACAACGTGAGCGCAGACTGCCTTCAAGATTCAGAGACTATGTCATGTAAAAAAAAAAACTGTTCTTGTAGAACTCGTTTCAGAGTCTACGTCAAGTCGTGCTCGTTTTTTGTTTGGTGTTTTTTTTTTTTAAAGAGGAAGGGTGTTACACAACTATGTAACACATGCTTTGTTGCACTAACATGTTATTACCATATTATTGCATGGACCTTTGTATGCTTTACACCTTTGGACACCTTCAGGACAGGTAACAGAGACGTTAACAGTACTCCACTCAGTCCAATTACTATTACTAAATTTTTTTTTTCACCTCTCGGCATTCGGTAAAATACAAATGGTACACGTCATTCCTGTTCCGTTTCCTTCAGTAAGGAAAGTCCAGTACCATTTGTCGGAAAATTCTAACCGGAAATTCCATTCAATTGTGACTTGCCTTCGGTCGTTTCGGTGGTTTTGGTTGTTTCGGCGATTTCGTTTCGGTCATTTTTGTTTTTTCGGCGGTTTCGTTTCGGTTGTTTCGGCGGTTTCGTGTCGGTCGTTTCGGTGGTTTCGCTCGTTTCGGTCGTTTCGTTTCGTTGTTTCGGGTTTTAGTACATGCCCATTTCAAAACGTTCAAGATACTAGAGACTAAAAATGCAGTTAAACTAAACAACATTTAAACATGTTTAACTGTTGGTGTGAATGGGGTATTAGAGAGTAAAAACCAGTACATGACGTTTAAAATATATATATTAAAATCGCACTTTCGATGCTTTCTATTGACCCGAGTTGCAATGATAAATATCGTTTTATACATGAAAAATAAAATTTAAGCTTAATCTTAACAAACACGACACCGCGATCAAATTTCTTTTTAATGACAACAGACTGGGACTCCATTCATCATTTGGGGAGCCTTTTACAAAAGCACTTATTAATTTTCCTATATTTACACAGATGTTGCGATAAAACAAATGTGAGATTGTCGGAAATTTGCTAAAACGTGGCATTTTAGACACTATGCTCCTAGATTTTACAAATAAATCATCAATACGCTGCAAAATGGATTCGAATTCTTTGAGAATTATTGCTTAAGCTTATGGTTATGTCCCGCTCGAGAAGTCGGGCAAATAGTCACAATAAAACCTGGTATAAAATGCTATTGACTATAAACAGAATAAAAAGAAAAAGAATAGAAAACGTAAAAGCGACAGAGGATTTCTATAAATGTAAGCTTACTTCAAGTTTACATTTCTATCTTACCTGAGATCCAAGATTCGCTTGGTTTTTCATCCGATAACAACGATTGCCTGTCATCTTTCGAATACGAAAAGAACATTTCTAGTCCTACAATTAAACTGAATAATAACAAAGCGGCAACAATTTTGACTTTAGAACACCTCATTCTTGTACGCATTACTTAATCCGACATGAGGGTGATGTGGTATGGTGTGAGTACAGAAGAAAGCTTCAAATTACTACCATCTGGACTGAATGTCACTCAAGTTTTGGCGCGCTGCCGCCATTCCTAATTCCACCGGGGTACCCTAAGTGCTTTCTTGCCGATTAGCAGTTTTGAAGGTCTCTTGTGCTCTCTTTCTCGTAAAATATTGATTAAAATGTTTTTCTGCTAAATTATTTAAATATGTTTTATCCAATTACTCTAAAGCCGCGGCTTATTAAAATAAGCCGCGGCTTTAGTGGGGCAGCGATATTGTGTCTAAGTAGGGTAGGGAGGAAGAAGTTATTTGTCTGAAACGGATATAACTCTTGCCTCGCCTTGCCTTTCTTATCAACGTATTTAATAAAAGAATATGAATTTTAAATAAATCAATCTATGTAAGTTTGAACAGTTTCTTCCACATGGCTTTTCTTGTCGGTCATAACACCCCTCCCTAGACAGTGTAACATTTGTTCAGTCATATGACTCTCTTGTGGTTTGCAGTGGTTTGTCAGTCATCACACTTTCCGTCAGCACTAGCACTGACGAGGCGAACATTTTAGTTTCCTCGATTTCTCTTTCAATTTTCAAGGGATCATGGAGCGCATTTGGGTTTTCGTAGTCTGTGTAATGTTCTTTGGAGTAGTTTCAACGGCTACGGTAAAGTATAACATTGAAGACCGCATTTGTATGTTATGCAGAAGCTAGAAATTTTAAGCCTTAATATCTTAAGCTTATGTGACATCTCCAATATACAGCCATAAACTGGATAAGCTTTTTTCCGAAGCTTGAAGCTTAAAGGGAGTTAGAAATGACTTTGAAATTCTGAAATTTTGCTGATCTGATCGACTCTCACTCAACTCGTGCAAACACTTAGGCGCTAGTTAACCATCTGTTGGAGATCAGCCTGGCCAGATCGGTTAATAGTTCATGAATAGTATACGCGTTTCCTACACGTCCTCCAAAATGATGAATACTGTTTACGAATTGACCAATCTGGGGGGCCAGTTCTAACAAATGATGGCATACTATTTACGAATTGAGTGGTCCGTTTGCTTATTTTTTTATTTTGCAAGATTAAAAGAAACCCTTTGTTTGAGAGTATATTGCACAAGGTAAGTGTCAGAGTATATATGGGGGGGGGGGGGGGGAGGATGGGGATAGGGGTGGTGGCAGGGTACTTTTAATATACGTATAGCATACACAGAGCGACTTGCTAGTCGCAGTGACTGATTGCAGCCACTGGTCGCCTATGTGTAATCTGTTAATTTTTGTCAAAAATCAGTCATTGCAACAGTCTCTTTGTGTAAGCAACTACAGTTGCCGTGACTAGTCGCCTCATGTGTGTTGACCTTTAAAGGCATGTTCACAATTGGTACCCAAGCACTGTACCTGGGTGGGTTGCCTGGAGGGCACACATCTGAACACAGCTTTTCTAAACTTGTACTCGTGCCAAAAATTTGGGCATGGTGCTCAGGCACGGATACAAGGCTGAGACCAATTTGTATTCGGGTGTTGAATCAGGCACATGCACCAGTCTGCACATGATTTTAGCCTTTCCAGAACCCTTTTCTCTTTCTCTGATTTCTTTTTCTTTTTCTTTCCATAACCCTTTTCCCTTTTTACTGGTTTAAGTTTTTTTATTATTATTTTATATTATATTGAACCTCTCGCTTCTTCTAGTTTTCAGATCAGGATTGTGTTACCGATGCTTATCCACCAACGGAAAGGTATGTTTACGAGAGTTTTCCACTTACTGTACAATATCAGGGTTGCCATTACCAGCCGACAGCCAGCAATTGCGATGAAGATGACCGGCACTTAAAAAATGAAAAAAGACTGAAGGACAACAATGATGGAAGGCTAATTAAGTTCGTGACTGCCTATTTTCCTTCTGTTTCTGGTGACCTCAAAGGTTAAAAAACAGCCTTGTTATATCTGAGATATGTTTTTTTAATGTTTAGTTTCATGAATGTTGTAACTGTAGCATTAGCCTGGTGACGTGTGTGACAAACTGATTTGTTAAAATTTTAGTTTTTTCCCTGCTTTATCTCAGCATCTTGGAAAAGTCACAGAATACAGAACACATTCTTCTATAAAAAAGAAAGCAGATAATAATTATAATTGATCTGAGAAAACAATGCATGCCAACAATGATCTTCCCCTCTGCAAACACTTTTTGTTCACGTCATTAACACTATTATCCACTGATGATTCCTTTAGGAAGGTGGACTGGGAAATTGTCGACCTTGATCTTCCTGCTAACCAAAGATACAATGATCTTATAAGCAAGAGAACTAAACAGGTAAGCAGTACCAGTTATCCAAATGTGCAATATGGTTTAATTACTCATGCACGTAGCAGCATGAGTTATAAAATGGGCTCCGTTTTTCTTTTCTTTATTATTTTTTTTTTGGTGTCACGATTTTGCATGCAAATTTATGCACGCTCATTTTAAATTGTGCATTTCCAGTTCGTAGCTTTGCCCTTTTCACTTCCGGTTTGGTGACTTCCGGCTACTCTCACTTCCAGCAAAACATCGTTACTGAAGTGTCATGACAGCGTCTCCTACAACCCAACTCTCACTAGTAATGTTCACATTAGGTATATATTAAACTCACAGTAAAGACTGGCTTCATTGTGGTACGGCCTTCCTTTATAAAACATTCAAAAGTACCGTGGTTTGCAGGTGCGATGACTGAAGGAAAGGAGTAACTCTTCTCCATGTTGTCCAAATGCAATGTTGAGCTCAGCAGTGTGCCACCATTCAGAACGATCAGCCGTGCCTGCTGGCTTAGGTGTTAATTTAAGCAATTTAATGAATTTGTTGAAAACTCATTTTGATATTAAAATATAATCAATGGTCTTTTAATAGCTTTTGAACCTGCTGAACTACATAAAGAACTTTACCAGCTTCATCATGAATGGGAAGTTGTTTGGATTTGTGGACAAAGATTTGGTAATGTTTATTTATTTTCTCTAATACACTTAAAGCTAATTTTGAATGACATTTTGTTTTCTTTTTCTTGGTATGCCCAAATGCCACAAAAAGCTCCCCACATGTACTGTATATTGCAAGGTGAAAGTGAGGTGCTACAGAACAAGATCACCAACCCCACATAATTCAACAATATGTTTATTATTGAATACTCCCAAAGGCTTCTCAATTTCAAATGATTTTGCTGCTGTGAAGAAAAATGAGAAAGTATTATGTGTGAGATGGGGATATACATCCTGGGCACTTGCTGTTACTCACTTAATATTCTCTTGATCATTTAAAAGCTTCTGATCTTTCAATCTATGCCTAAGAAATGTAAGGACAATAGTAAGGATAATTTTTATGTTGAAGCAATTTTAGAGTTGTCTCTTATATAGGTAACCACCTATCTTGCACACCACGCTTCCTGATATTTTGGCTGGTTGTTAGGTAACTACATATCTTATGTCTGGGTTTTCAGGGTCCTCTAGCTGACACCTTACCTGCCCCTTTTAGAGATGAAATCAAGGGAATATCCGAGGCTTCAGGCCTTGCTCTTGGTATGTGCATGGACTATAATAACTTAAATTTATTACACAACTAAGATAGTCAGAGGGCCAGTAACTATAAAATCAACCAATCAGAATGCTCTATTGCCGGTCCAATATTTTCTAAGTATTGGACCGGGCATTGTCCCCAATGATCCCGCGCAGTCCTCCTGCGGCCAGGAGTTGTAGTATAATAAATCTCTTATTAAAGGCCCACGGTCACTCAAAATGCATTGCGAATTTAACACAGTCGAAAATTCCCGAAAGAGCCAATCACGAGCAAGCTCGTCATTTGAAAAGAAAAAGAAACGACTGCAAAGCTGACTGGGTGACAGTGGGCCTTTAACCAAGCTTGCTCGGGACCATACCGGGAGAATATCGGCCCTCTGTCTTTTTTGTACAGACCTTGCCACTTTGGTCTGTACTGTCAAGACCTCGGGCCGATATTCTCCCAGTACGGCCCTCGTGCTTGGTCAATAAGATATAAAGCCTTTACAATCTGTCAAATTATTTTAGTATAATCACACACAGACTTAAGGCTTTCCTTACTTTTAGGGTCCCACAGTACTTATGTTAAGAAAAACATTATTTATTTACTGCCTACCAGCAAGCAATGTTTTCTAGTACAAAAAATTGTCTCCTTCAATCACTCTCCTTCAACTTTGTGAAGGGGTGGAGGGGGTAACTTTTGCATTTATCTCAGGTTGTAGCTTATGTTTTAATACTATGTGCCCTTCTTTCCAGGTGAGGTTGTGCTATATAACATCTTTTATGAAGTTTTTACGGTTTGTACATCTATTGTTGCTGAAGACAAAAAAGGTACTGTTTTATTTTTTCACCCCTTGCCCCTCCCACAATTGTAAGTTAGAAATTATGCCAGATGAATAGACAAGTGTAAATTAATGCTTGTCGTACTTTAGGATTGGATCCCAACATTCAAAAGTTAGAAACCCTTTTCATGTCTTGACCAAGAACTTAATGTACTGGAGTCAACGAGTGCACTTGGGACAACTCAAGAATAAAACTGTCTTATTAAATGACAACTACTTAGAACAGTTATATATAATTATTTACAGAATAAACTACCTATGTTTTATGATAAACTACCTATATTTTATGAAAACTATTTCACAACAAATGATAAAATACATACCTACAATACACGATCAGCAACAAGTATACATATTACTTATAAGAGGACAAAGTATGGTAAATTTTGCAGGCTGGGGGTCTTTACAAAAAGCCAATGGAGCTTGCTTAAGATCTCCTAGCCTCATGTGTTCTACCTTACTGTAATACGCTAGCTATATAATTGCGGGGGGTCTTTACAAAAAGCCCAATGGAGCTTGCTTAAGATCTCCAAGCCTTATTTATTCTACCTTACTGTCAATTCTGTGTTATCTGATGTAAAGGATGTAAGGCAAAAAATAAACGTGGTTCTAATAAACTTATTTTTTGTTATTTTTTTAATAATCACATCAAATATCAAAATATTAATATTGGGGGCTTACATGTATCTAAGGGGGGACGGAGGGGGGGGGGGTTGTCTTTTCAGTCTCTAACATTTTTACTCCCCCTCTATTCACTCTGCCCCTTCAATTCCCCTCCCCCCGCCCACCCCCCTTACAATCTGCCACTGGTTCAATTCACATTACTATTTTTAAGGAAATCTTTTTCATGCACGGAACTTGGATTTTGGACTGTTTCTTGGGTGAGTTCCTGATGTATCTGTTGCAGTTAAAATTTTTGTGTTAAAAAATGAGATATATGTAAAAGCTCCCACCCCTCCCTAATTCTCATTTTACCCCCCCCCCCCCCCTTACCTTAACACAAAACTAACCCTAACCCAAAGCTAGCCATCGCAGATAACCTAGGTTTTATGTCAAATAAAGAAACAGGTAAACTAGGCAAAAAAATAACCTAGGTAAAAAATAGTTCACTAAAACTTAAAAAAAATGCCTGCAACATATTTATCCAAACATTTTTTCTTTAGTAAGAGACACCTATAGAATGTGCATCATCTTAACACAATAAGTCAGGATCTATGCAACAAGGTTTTATAGTCAAACAACTGGCCTTTATGCACCAATTGCCATTATCACATGCCTTCAACACAATGACCACCTCACCAATTCAAAGACGTTAACTCCATCATTTTGAAAATGAGATAAATATGTCACAAAATACAGTGTTAATTGTATGGGAATAAAATCTGATGTCAAATAATTTACGTCAAATTTAATAGCTGATAAATTGACAAATGGTTAGCCTGCGAATACAGCCGCCTCTCATCGCTCCCGGCTGCTAAAGGCGTTCGCGTGAGAGAGTGTCTGCGATTTACTTTGAGAAATTCCATACTGATGACGAAAATCTGTCCCGCATCATGACAGGAGCGCTGATTGGCCAACTTGATAATTTTACATAATTATGCTTTAAATTATGCAGTGTTGTAACTCAATCGCCAGTTGCGAGGATAATCTTGTCTGTCGTTCTCTGTGTTCAATACAAGCAAATCAGTTTCAGGCTTTTTATAGTTTTATCTGCGGTGAAGAGGTTTTTCTACTTTTGTCAATTTACCGACCGGATATAGCAAGTCACTGATATTTCAAACGGCGCCACTCGTGCACGTCTGGATGAATGAACATTTATCGGCGATACATGGTAAGAAGAATCCCGTAATTATCATCATCAGTCTGCTTTTAGCGGAAAGACTGCCTTTAGACTCATGGCACCGCAATGGCCGCGGTCGAAAATGGCAGTTCCGTTTGCCAATATTTTCACGGCAAAGATGGAAACAGAAATAATAAACCACTAGAACTGCACGCAAGGAAATGTTATCCGTTGTAACGCAATACAACCCTGTGTGCCTACATCCTCGTGGACAAATGAATCACAATCTTTGCTTAGACGGATCTATAAAGAACCTCCCCTTGTTTCATTCAAAAAGGGGTAGATCTTTAAAGACGTCTTTAAAAGACATACTGATCAGGGCTAAACTGTAAAAATCAAACTACAATTAAAACACAGTGAACATAGGTCATAACAAACACGCAGGCGCTAGTTGGATTCGTGATGGGCCTGTCAACACCTTTCATTTCATTTGGTTTCACCGCATGCACATTATTATAATTATACCAGATTAGCGACGGGTGATTTACGTCATCAGTATGGAATTTCTCAAAGTAAATCGCAGACGCTCTCTCGCGCGAACGCCCGTAGCAGCCGGGAGCGATGAGAGGCCGCTGTATTCGCAGGCTAACAAATGGTAAACTAGCATGAAATCATGTTTTAATTTTTTATACATTTGTTTGTAAAACCTGTCAAAGTTTGCAGAAAATTTAATAGACAAATATATGAAAAAAGTTAAAGTGTAGACCAGGTACATCGTTCAAGAGTATTTTACCTACTGGTAGTTTTTACTTCAAGTTGTAATACCATTCATCAATTTCTCAGATAAGAAATTTGGCGAAAATTTTTTTGACGTCAAATTCCGGTTTCTTCCCATACAAACACCCTTGTAAAAATTGTAGCGCAATCGTGCACTGTATTTTGTGACATGTTTGCCTCATTTTCAAAATAGTCGATTTTACTCCAAAAAAAAGTCTGTTACACAGTAGTAATGCCAAACTGTGTTGATTTTAGCTGGGACCAAAAGAATGATACTTGGATGTTGAGTGAGATTCTCAGGACACTTATTGTCAATATAGACTTCCGGGTAAGTCCGACATCACAATAAATTTGTATATACAACAAGCTGAAAATGTCAGGTGTCTTAAGACTGAGAGTAGAAAACTCTTTTTAATTACCAGGTATTTGTTTTCATTAATCATGAACAAATGCATTAAATTTATTTCCAGAGAAATGGCCAAACAGTGTACAAAACAGTCAGTTTTGTTGGATATGTTGGTGTTTTATCAGGAGTCAAACCGGTAAGACCTGTTTATAGCTGATTTCACAGGTTTTGTGCAGACCCAGGTTTTTTCAAACGTGATACGCTGGCTAGTATCAACCCAAGATAAGGCAATGGTGAAGAAAATCTCCCATAAAATGAGTCCAAAGACTAAATACTTACTTCCTGAAATTCCTGAAATTGAAACATCCACAAAGAGTGAGATTTGTGAATTTCTTTCACTATTTTCTGACTTAATGGACAAAATTGTACAGGGGGGGGGGGGGGGGGGGGGGGACCATGACACATGCAAATATATTTATTAAGTACTAATTTTTTCTGTTTTTGTTATGTGATATTTTATATTGATGTATTTAAATACATGTACCAGATGCTGTGTAAACATTTATAAAGATCATTAAAAAATCATGGCAGAACCATTATTCTATATTTGAAAAAGTGGTAAATCAATAACTAAGGTATTTTTTATATTTCAGGAAGTCAGTATTTATGCTGCAAACTCTTTTTATGTGTGAATTTCATTCACTTGTAATTGAAGGGTTGCCTGGAAAAAAAGCCCTAAGTGACTTGTGATAAACTGCTAGATTCTCCTTCCAAGTTGCCTTGTATTTCCTTGTGAAACACAGGGAGAATTTGACATTACATCAAAAGTCACTTAGGGCCTTGTTTCCGCACCCCCCTTCATTATTGCATGATCATGAGTGGACCCTGACAGGCAAATCATAGCCAGTGAAATTTAAAGACCTGGGTGTGCACACTGCAAATTATTTATTGTTGTCTGTGGTGCACATCTTCAATCCATTTTTACAGCCATAACTGAGAAATTTACATTAACGGAAGGAAGTTCTGCAGAGACTTCTGATGTTTTAACAGCAAAGAGTATCTTACTGATCTCAGCAATATGAATTTAATGATCTTGTGAGCTCCGAGGTCAATGATAGTATAAATAAAATTATAAACAAGTTGAAAGTTTAATCACTGATAAACATGCCGCTATAAAGAAAATGTCTAGATTAAAACAAAGACTTTCCAAAAAACCCTGGCTAACAAAATGTCTTGTATGTAGTCTCTGTTAAAAAATGACAAAGGATGTTTAAGATGCATTTCCTTAGTAAAGACCAAGACAAAGTAAAGCAATATAGAACATATATACTATAATAAACTTAACAGACTAACTGCTAAGAAAAACTATTTTACCTCTCAATTCAATTTAAATAAAGAACACATTAGGCCATGCTGTGGTTCATAGGTGCTATAAACTGATACCTGAACACAATGCAATGTGATGGAATTTATACCAAGTGACGGTCTGATGTCAAATGTTTGATTGTTTAATTGTTTGTCTATTTTTATTAGGGAATGCTGACGGTTACTTTGAATGAAAGATTCAACATAGATGGGGGATATATTGGTGAGAATTATTTCTAAATTCAAAATATGTTGCTTGTACTATAGCTGGTGGGTACATGCTTGGCAAGCAAAGGGTTTTGACATTTTTGCTTCACCACCAAGGCATTAAACTTTGCAATTCGTGTGGCATTTTGTGTTGCCTGGTAAAATACTGCCCTTCTACCACCCCTTGGGAATTTCCAAATAAGGGAAACCATGCGCAGCACACTCATTGTCATGTTCTCAAACGTGGTGATGAATGACCAAGCGATCGTGAATCTGCCTGCATCTTTTAGATCAGCTGTAATATTACAATGGTTTTCCGGCTAAAGATAGTACAACAGATAAGTCTAAAACTATTTACATAATCAAATCGAAATATTCGAAATCGAAAGGCAATAATAGAAATTGAATAGAATCGTAAGGAATCTGAATCGTTACACCCCTATTTGTCATGCCTCGGGAACTAAGCTGCGTGAATTTGAGCAAAAAGTATATTTATATATATGTATAGTTAAAGATGTTGTGCAGTTGCCTGGCAACAGTGCAACAAAGTTTGAATAACATCACACACACAAAAAAAGACCTGATGGGAATGCCTGTGGTACTACTTCATGTAAGCCTATATAGGAGCATGGTAAACAAAGATGGTGGACGGTAAACAGTACATGAACCATCAATTTATTCATGTGACATATTCTTTTAACTTGCAGGGATTTTAGAGTGGATTCTGGGTAAGCGAGATATAAAGTGGTCCAGTTTTCTTACGCGCACTGTTCTGGAAAATGCAACCAGGTATTAAAATTATTTCAATGGTTAATATTATCTTCATTTTCCAACATTTGCAAACCATTTGTTATTCACAATACTATCTAGATGATTTTGTTTTCTTTTATTACATGCACTTGTTAATGAGTAAGCTAAGGGTGACTTTTTAATTGTGATCACACCTGTCTGTGACATTTACCTCTGATATTTAAGAGTGAGTTTTTACAATTTTTTAAAGCTTTGTCAATGTGATATATTTTTTTGCAATATATTTTTTTCAGTTTTGAACAGGCTCACGATATGTTGGCAAATGAGGAAGTGTTGGCACCAGTTTATTACATTCTTGGGGGAACAAAATCTGGACAGGTAAACAAGGCATGATATTATGTACTTATTGAATAAGAGGGAGGGCCGTATAAGTAAATATTTGGCTCAAGGTCATGGCAAACAGACCGAGCCCAGCGAGTTCCATGCGCCATGACGGAGAGCAAAATATTTTCCTATTCAGCCCAACCTAAGTTCGTCAATAAGTATTTTTAATTATCATATGACCAATTCAGAGACAAAATTGCTTGAAATTTTAACACGCAAGGTCATTATTTTGTAGCAGGGCCATACTGCTTTTTCTGGCCCCACTCACACAGATGTGTATGGCCCTCATACAGGACTTTCATCACTGGTTTTTCAAAGAAAGGTCTTGCAGGGCGTAACTTTCCAGTCTGTGGACTAAATTCCATGGTGTGACCATTCAAATGAAACCTCTTTGGCAGTGCTTATGCATGGTACCATTGTTTTTCAATGTTTTACAAAATGAAATTTAGGATTTTTTTTGAATTTTTGATTTTTGGCACTCTTGGGGCTGTAGAAACCTCTAAGTGGGGGAGTGAAACGCTTGAAGCATAAGATTTTGAATCTCTTAATTACAGTGGTTAATTTACCTTAGTTATCCAAATTTCCTCCTTCAATGGTTGACTACATTGGCGAGGGAGGAGATAGTATGGTGTTTCTGTATCTCCTGGTTTTGGGTGCCCTTTACTCCTGTTTCATTTCCCTTCCTCAAAGGTTCCTAGATCATGTCATTATTTACTTAGTTTTTTATTACAAATGTTACACAATATTTCAAAATTTAACCCCATTTCTCCCTCTTCCTGCAACCTTGGAAATCGCACTTCCAACCCTCTTCTTCTACTACCTCTATTTGACTTTCCGCCACCTTATCTCTGGGGTTCCCAATCCCTGCTGTGCCCCACATTGTGTTCTTCCACAAGATACCCATACCTCACCCTGGAAGTTCTGTTGGTTTTTAATGCCCCCCTCCCCACCCCTCTGGAAATTCCAGTTTAGCTGATACTTTCCTTTTAAATGTTTGGCTTTTGAGACCAAGAAGTGGGGGGAGGGGAATTCCTGAAACCACAAATTGGTCAGTTATATTATTTTAATCTTTTAGTTATAATTGTGTCGTAAAGTATCAAGTGACGTAGTGTTTTGTTTAATTATTTCAGGGTGTTGTCATTACACGTTCTCGCACAAAGTGCCTGAACCAAATGAGGTACACACATAAATAATACATTATTTTTTGTTTTTGTTGTTCTTAAAAAGCAGACAGCTTTCACCCAATTAGATTGCAATTTTTTTTGTAGATTACATGTATTTTGTGAAATGTCTTGTATATCACCAGAATTAAAAGTTAAATGTGTTTGAAATAATAATGTCCTGTCACACATCTGTTTCAACATGGAATCACTTGATTGATGTATAATTTCAGTCTCAACCCATCAAACAACACCTGGTTTGTCCTGGAGACAAATTATGACAACTGGAAACCAGCACTAGTGATAGATGACAGAAGGACTCCTGTGAGTTTAAAAAGTAGTTTTAAAGAAAAGATATGCCACTATATAAACATTGGGAAATCAAAGTTAGGCAGAGGTTTTTAGAATATTAATTGGAATATGTATTAGGATTTTAGGATTTCGTTGAGTCAATGTAATGCGCAGATGAAAATTTCTTTCCCTGGATTGATATTTGCGCAATACAAATCAGTAAATCAATCAATCAATCAATCAGAGGTTTAATCTAATTTGAAACAGTAATTTTTACTTTCGGATATTTTATTCCACTCTGCTGTTGGATGCAGTGGGAATTAACTTTGAATACAAACTTTCTTTTTACTGTTATTTATTTGTTACTATGACCTTTGAAAATTCAGACCAGATTAGCCTTCCAGATCACCTTCTTTTCATAATTTTTTTTTGCATGTACAGTAAAAAAAAGTCAGAGCCTCCTGTGAGCCAACTCGTGAATATGGACCAGGAGTGGTGAAACACGAGCAAAGAGTGCAGAGTGTGAGGCATGCAAGGGGAGGGAAGGAAAAAGAAAGCAGCTATAGACACAATGAAACAACAGCTATTTTAAAACATGCTGGAGATTCAAATAACAGAGGTTCCTAACTCTGAGACACAACTAATTAAAAACTAGTATAAAACAGTTAACTAAAGTTTCATAATCACTGGCTGAATTACAAGAAAACATCCAAAATGTTTGCATTAAAAAAAAAAGCAAAGATCCAGCATTTCGGCTGGTGATCAGCATGCTTATTCCTGGCGTTTTTCAACATTTTAATTCTGATCGTTAATATTTAACTATTATGGTGCAAAAGCGCGTGTGATATCGCCTAATTCTCAGCTGACAAGGGCATAGGCCGAGTTGGCTAAAATTAGGTGATATCACGCAAGCTTGAGTGCAATTATAATAGTTTTATAATTTAACACATTGATAACAAAGCACAGTTTGAAGAAAGAATGTCAAGGCTGGTCCATCATTTTTGCATTCTCTTGTCAAAATGCGAAATTTACCTCCATCGTTGGATATACGTCAAGTAGACTTAGCATATATTGATAACTTTTTGGCCATATTTGGGCAGTGTATCAATGTGTTGAATAATTATTGTGAATAGATGTGACTTGAATGGTGACATACAGCAGCCCTTCCCCCCCCCCCCACCCCCCCACCTCTCTACAATATGTGACCAGTAACCTCAGGGTTATCTATACCCCTTTGTGAAATTCAATCACATAAAAAACATTGGACCTTCTTACATGTCACAAATAGTTACAAATTTAAAGTTCTTTCATTTTCATGCAAAAATGAGGAAACATTTGATTCTCCTGATCACAGCATTGTCTCTTTTAGATGAGTTACACATAACAAAAATATGACGTAAATGTAAGTGAAACATGTTGCAAACAACCACAGCATCGGAAACAAAGAGAGACAAATTTACCAAAACACTAAAATACACTGTAACCAGAAATTAATTAAAACAAATTAACATGATTCACAAATCATGATGAATTCAGGACTGGGTTCACATGCTCTTATTGCAAGGAAGTGATTAAATCATTGCTCTTGATTCTTTTCCAGGGCAAAGCATGCATGAACAAGATGGGTCAAGAGGTAATTTTATGGCTACTTTTCTTGTCCTTTATACCTTTTGTAAATTTAAAATATTTGTAATTTGCACCACCAGCCTTTATTTTCTTATCATGTAATTGATTTCATTATTATTATTTTAATACATGTAGTTACAGTATTGTATTTTAATTACTGTCAGTATTATTTATAATTATTGATTAATTTTATTACTTTTCCAGGGTGTTTCATTTAAAGGACTCTACAATGTACTCTCCACACAACCTGTACTCAACAAGGTAGGTACACTCAACATTTAATGCTGCGTCATTATTATTATGAAAATAATGAATTAAGGGGAAAACAAAGTATTCTTGAACCTCTCTGGATACCAAAGGAACCAAATGCAAGCCAATTGTCCATATAAGAGAATTGTCAATAATAATAATTAAGCTTTGAGGAATGCGTAGCTTGTCATATAATAAAAAACATCTTTCAATGCTTGTTGTCATTCTTTTAGTCATTTTGAAATTTTGTGTGGTGGCTACTAATGACAGCCGTTCCCCGGGGGGGGGGGGGGGGGGGGGGTACTCTGCACATTTTTGGGTGGGGGTGTGCCGCTGGGACTCTGAGACCCTTAACCTTTGAGTATACTAGACCATTTTAGCTGCATTTTGCAACCCTATTCTAGACTAAACACCTATGCTATCCTAGACCAAATTTTTGAACACTTTCTTTGTTATTAGTTACCAGGGGTCAGTTTTTATTATTTTTTGTTACCAGTGTATTCATTTTATTGAGCAAAAAATTGAACAATTTATTAATAATATTTTGTGGTCTCACCACCAAAAAAAATTCAATCCCATGAGACAATTTTATATTAATAATTATTTTGATTATTTAATTTTTTTTAACCCATTTATATTAGTCATCACTTGCACCCTTCATGAAGAGATAAACTTTATACAAGTTTACTTTCCAGGGATTGAGACCAACAATAGCCAACCAACCAAAGTCTAGTAAAAATTCAGTTTTGCTAGTAAATTTTGGCTTTCATTAGCCAAATCCTAAAGCACAGCTTACTGGACAGAAACCAAGCTATAAATTGTTTCTGATGAATTGCAAAAGTAAATTTATTGAGAAAACAGAAGTTAAAGATGAATTACAGTCCATACTGCGCAATCTCAGCACGGCAATGTTTGTGAGACTCACAAACAAGGAACGTTTACTAGCAAAAATGAAAATTATGGGACAAACTTGCCTTTTCCTTTGTTATTAATGTCAGATATCCTTGCCAAACAATAATAATAAGTAAAAAAAAACTGACGTTTCAGCTCATCGAGCATTCATAAACACAACAGCCGTAATGGCGGACTGACGGTTTACTCCCATTTACTCCATGTATGCTATTACCGAAGTGTAACATATCAACAAATTCAAAACAAAAAATGAAAACAAACCCCGAGATTGCGCAGTACGGACTGTAATTCAGGTTTAAAACATAAACTGTACAAGGGTATCATTTATATTATTTAATACAGACTCCAAACAATAAGTTGAAATACCAGTAACTGAACAGCAAAAAAGTGCATGTTTGGAGAATGAATACTAGATCCACCCCTTTAAATTTATTATTTTGGCTAGCGAAATCAAACCTGTCACTAGACACTGATATATTCTCTAGAAAACAAATGCTTAGTGGTAACCACAGAAATTTTAGTTTGTGATCTTTATTGTCCATTGAAAGGTTCCCTTCCTTGGTTCCAGAGATATCTGCCATGACAGCAGAAGACATGACTTTAACTTAAGATTTGTGTGTACATTAAAAATTGCAATCTATAGATTTTGAGAGGGCCAGAAGTTTATCACTTTTTTGTAATGTTTAGACATAAGTGCTACCCTCGTTAAATAAAGTCCATATATTTAACATCACTAAAATGCAAGATTTGAATTCTTTGGTTTTGTTTATTTTTTCCCCACAGCTAACAACTTACACCACACTAATGCAAGCCAGCACTGGCAATGTGGAGACATACATCAGAAACTGCAAGACCCCATGCTTCCCATGGTGAACAGAAATATGAGAGTAGAATAATTATTGAAAATGAAACTAAAACTATAATTTTAATATTTTAATTTTTTTTATTTTTGCCACACAAGTACAGTAATTAATAACACAGGGAAATACAATAAATACCCATATATAGACAGGGGTTGTCAACAAGGGTCGGTGGCCTGGCAGGGCCGGGGATTTTCCCCAGTTATTGTGTTTGAGTGCAACTACTCTGATAGAAAAACAAAACAATGACACCAGTGACAATTTTTTTCTGGCTACTTTCCTCACTTCCCCACCAATGAAAATAATATTGAGAGCTCTGTATAGGCCATACTATATGAAAAAGAAAAACCAACAGCTTCTGATGCAAATTATACTTTGGTGCGAGCATTTAGGCTAGGTCTTGTTTTCCCACCAAAACAGTCATTATGTTTGTGCCAATACTGTATGCGTAAGTGCAGCTTATATATGGGTGTTTATAGTATCAATTACTGATTAATATAATGCTAATAATTAATTATTAATAATGGAGAATATCAGCCAGAGGTCTTGACAGTATGGAATGAGTGCAGTAAGGTCCATACAAAAAAGACAGAGGGATGATATTCTCCAAGTAGGGAAACATGACTGAAAAATGTGAAAGACTCTTGAAGGAAATTAACCTGTGTGATACTCGCAAAATATCAGACCAGCAAATAATATGTGATTGGATGATTTAACTTATCAGCCCTCTCAATCATCTTAGTTGTTTAATTTTTAAGGAATTATTGTTATTTGGTATCGCTACTATTATGTAAATAATGAAGAAAGGTCTAGTAAGCTTTCTCCATATTCATGTTATTTGTTTTCCTTTCCAAGAATCAAATGATGAAAGGTTTGTTGAAAAACTTAAGCAAAAATACAAAAAATTAATTATGGTGATACAACATTATGAAAGAGAGAATGACAGAATCCCCAATGCACTCCATTGTTGTTTAGTAAATGCCTTAAAAAAAATTATAAATAAATCTTATTAGTTTAATTTGTTCTATGAATTTCTTTTATTGACTTATATTTTCTTATTAGCATCAATTTGTACGTGTACCAGATATAGAAGTTTCATACACTTTTTCAATAAAATGTTTGAAATGTCAGATTGTTGTGTCAATCATTGCTGTCACCGTTTGCTTCAACTTAGTTTAGTCTTGATCATTATTAAGTGTAAGAAAGTTGGCCATCACAGTCCTAGTCAAATTTTTTAAGAATTTGGAAGAAAAGTTTGATATTAGCTAAGGTTTACACCTTGTTTAAAAATCAGCTCTTCATTTCTAACCTCTCAGAGTTTCATCTGCCGTCTATGATCGCTCACTACAGAGGTGACTGAAATCCACTGGTTGTACACACCTTGTGCTAAGCATGAGACACTTGGAGAAGGAACCATGAGGGTGTCCTTCAGGGGGAAATTGGCGGGGGGGGGGGGGGGGGGGATAAAACTCCAACTCCAGCATTCTATGCTAACCCAACCAGAAATTAAAATAAATTAATTATACACCAATAGTCTATTTCATATCATGTGGCTAAATATTATTGAGGCTAAGTTAACCGCAAGCCAATGCAGTCAGTGGTTTCCCCTTCTGTAGCATGTGACGTGCTGGGTGGCCTATGGGGAATTCTCAGGGCCTTCACTGTGCATTGGTTCCATGTGCTTTTTGCTTGGCAGATCTTCACATTATTGCCTTGCCTTGCCTTTGCCAATATTTTCAAATTTTGCACCCTCTCCTCCCACCGTATTGGTTGTTGGAATTGGGGTAAATATTCACTCAGGTAAGTTTCTTCTTTCCACTGAATTCCATTCAGTGTAACAGTGCCTGTTAGCGGCTGCTTGCAAGGGTGGTTCTCGCTTCCAGGGTTGCCATAGATACCTCCTTGCTGGGTATGTATTGTGTCGGGTACCCCGCTAACTTTTAAGGCACCAGTTCCCAAGCTCATCTATTGGTGATGAGTTTAACAGTTGTGTGATGATCATTTCAAGAAATGTTGTAACGTAATGCAACCCACCAAAGCAGCAACTGCTGTGACAGTGGTTAAAAACATGGGAACAGTGGGTAACCAACTCTGAAATGTGGTCAGACGATGGCTAGGCTCAGGCTGGGCAGGTTGATGGATTTCCTGTGGCGAAATCTTCCCCATTGCACAGAGAACCTCCCTTGCAGCTCTCTCCCCTGCCTGAACTGCACCTTCCATGGTACCTACAAATATTAACATCACTTGAAATTTCATTTGGACATAAGGTATATTTTATTATCTTTTAAGGCGTTTTTACCCTTTCACTACTAGTGTACTGTAGTTCTAACTTTTGAGACAAGAAACATTCTCTCTCCATCCAGGTGTATAAAAGAGTACTGGTGACATAATGCTTGCAGGGAGATAACCCTGCAATGAACCACATCCCATCCGGGAGGGAGTAGCAATAGTCCAAGTTACTTTGTTGGAGTGACTGATGCTACAGAAACCCCGTTAAGCTTTGGCTGTTTGGGCTTCCTGTGGTTCATGTGGGTGTCCTGTGAGTTGTATGCGACTTTACCTAATACCTGGTTCTTTGGAAAAATGAACAAAGTAGTACTCGCAAACTGGGTTATTACACAGAAAACTCTGGCAATCTTATAAGCGAGATGAACAGAGAGATTAAACTAATTTTACAAAATAAGCAATTCTCTTACCAACATACACTGAAGCAGTTTCAGCGCCGGCAAAATAAACTCTGCCAATCGGCTCACGCAGAGCTTTACCAAAATTAGTCAGTACACCACATGGCATAAAGCTCATATAACATCCTCCAGAATATTTCTCTGCCAGCCAGTTCTTGTCGATGTAATGATACGGATGAAGAGCTTCCTCACTGTCAAACATCTTGGCGTACTGTTCACAAACAGCTTGCTTTCTTTCCTCTTGAGTCTTGGTACACCAATAACGAGCTTGATCGCCAACAATAAAGCTGGGGAAGAAAATATCATTCAAACTAAAATAAGGCATTCTGGAGGTGCATCCTTGAAGCAGCACCCTTCCTTATAGCCTGCACAACAGGCCCTTTTTGGTGTGCTTGAACAGGTTTTTGGATACACAAGTGCGAGGGGAGGGAAAAAACGAAATGTGCTTTGCAATCATGTACCCCAAAAGTGTCCAGTGTCTGCGATACAGGCTATTACCCTTTCAATAAACTTTGCTTTTTAACCCTTGGATGTGCACGCAAACTTACACCCCAACAATAGTACAAGAGAGGAGGAGAGTTTTTCCCCCTTGCGTTTTTGCACTGTTACAATATTTTGAAAAGATTCTACTTTTAATAGGCACAAGGACAAGGGGGAGGGGGTGGGGTGGGGTGCCCTCCCCTCCCCCCCCCCTTAAGGTTTTTTCAATAGCATTTATTGTCAAAACACATGCGGTTCGTTTATCCCCGAGAAACATTTTGGCAAAGTTTCGGGAGAATCAGTTGCCATAGTAACAATATATGATGTCACAAGTAGCGAGAGGTCAACTCTGGTAAAACAAATATATATAAAATGAAGGGTTGCCTGGAAAAAAGCCCTAAGTGACTTGTGATAAACTGCTAGATTCTCCTTCCAAATTGCCTTGTATTTCCTTGTGAAACACAGGAAGAATTTGACGTTACATCAAAAGTCACTTAGGGCCTTATTCCGCGCACCCCTTCAAATATTATGCAACTAACAGGAGCAAGCTGTTTAATTATATCATATTTGTACAACTTTGCACACTTTTTTGTTAAATTTTGATGGCACAGATCCCCAGCAACACCATAACCCATAATGTTAACTGTATGAGTTATCATGTAGAGCACATCATGCACAGACTCAACTTAGCATTTATTTAATTTATTTCCTAAAGAAGTACAGGATAGGAAAAAGATGAATTAAGTCACCTGGAGTGAGAGGGGTTGTTACAAATTATAGTAGGAAAGAAGAAAGCATTACGTTCTGAGATTTTTATTACCTCGTAATTGCTGGACATGAACCATCAGGCTTTGTATCATCCAGAGAGGAATGTGCAGGACCAGAGTCACAAATCAGTATGCCATTCAAACCTTTCTCGCGCCAAAAAGCCCTCTCATAAAACGTGATTGTCTTGATTGATGATCCCATAGGTATCCTCTGAATCAATTGGTTTTTCAAGGGAGGGAGGGGTGGGTCAAATGACACACTGTTTAGAAGAACTTGCGGCATTGCACTTATCACATACTGTGCTTGGTACTGTTTGCCATTTTCACAGGTAACAACTATGTGATCTGCATCTTGCTTCAGGCGACAAACTGGGCTCTTTAAAATTACCTGAAACATGGACAAAAGTGTTTAGTTCTCAGTTCCTATTATGTTTATGCATTCTTTCCTTTAATGAAGGAAGCTGTAAAATATAAGTTTTAGTAACTTTAAGATGCAAAATTTAACTTACATCAAGCAGTTAAACTTAACTTATAAGAAGCTCAGTCCAAGAAGCTATGTTCTCTTAGTTTGTGGATGTGAATGAATGAATGAATGAATGAATGAATAAATGAATGAAAAACTTTAATAAACTTCACTGTAAATTTACAGTATAGGCAGTCAGAATGATTAGTGTTAGTGTTAAATACTTACTAGGGAATTTTTAAATCAAATAAAATAATTTTCATGTTAATTATTTTGTTTAATTTTCATGAAATTAACGTGAAATTTTTCACGGGGTGGGGGGGGGGGGTACTCCCATATATGAGCTATATAGGTATGTGCGGCTGTGAAAGGTATGGTTTTCAGGCAGTTTAGTCTGGGATAGGGTATAGTTATCAGAAATTTTTGGTTTAGAATAGGGTATCATTTTCCGCGAAACTGATCAGTTGCGTGAAGAATTTAGTCTAGACAATGTTTACTGGCAAATGGCATTTAAAAATTGGTATGGCAGGCAGTACAGCATTTTTACTGACCCCTGTTAACTAATAACTGTGATAGTGAACGAGTTTCTGGAAAATAGCGAGTCTGGAATAGGTCTAGGATAGGGTAGGGTTTTTCAGTGTTTAGTCTAGTATAAGGTTGCAAAATGCAGCTTAAATGGTCTAGTTTAGGTTAAGGGTCTCAGAGTCCCAGCGGCACACCCCCACCCAAACATTTGCAGAGTACCCCCGGGTATTTCACCTTATCGACAAGCTTGTCTTTAATCCGGTTGCTAATCTGCTGAGCTCCACCCGTAAATTTAACCTGCTTATAAAAAGCAGGGTTCTGCAACACATGGCAACCATGGATGAGCTTCCATAAGAAATACAGCAAAGATACCTCATGTGGTTCACAAGCTAGCGCACCATAAATGGCATTTAACATGTGCTTTTTGGCATATGCTGTCCAGCAGTTCTTGTCAAAGAACTCCTTAACTGTCATATTGTCCCACTCCAAAGCTCTAGGTGCATTCCACGGCTCCTCTGGTGGGACTTCATTGCCCATTTTCTCCAAAGTATGGATCATGTTGTAATAATCCAAAATTACCAGAGGATTCCATGCAGAAAGAACTCCAGAAAACACTCTCCTTTCTCCTCCAAGAAACTCAACTGTTTTGCCTTCACAGCACACTTCGTAAGTTTGAATCCCCAGCTCTCTTGTAATACGTAAAATATTTTGCCGCTCTGCACTTATGTGGTAGGCCCCACCCAAATCTGGGTATTTGAATTTGGGGTCATCTAAAGTGTTAGTTCGTCCTCCAACACGATCCCTTGCCTCCAGGACTATAACACTAATTCCTTGCTCAAGAGAAAGTAATTTGGCAGCACAGAGGCCGCTTATACCACCTCCTATAATGACAACTTCAACAGATTTCTCCATGTTGGATCTCCAGTTAGATTGTTTTACAATGGAGTCCTTAGGAAGGAGGACAGGTGCTTGTAGCTAAATAGCTTCCCTTGTTAGGTGATCCTTGTATAACTTCTGTATTAATAAACATTAAAATAAACATAGGTCATTAGCTTAATGTAACTTAGTTCATTTGATATTCTTGGCTTGCACATGATGTCATAAAAAATTCAAAAATCAAAACTGTACATCCTATGTACAAAGCTGTTTCCTGTTTCACAAGGTGTGTGTAATTTCATTGTTAGTCAATCCTTTACAAAAAGTTTCAGGTCTTAACTATGCAGTTTTGCTTCCAATTTGTAAAGGTTTTATTAATTTAATAAATGTGTCACGCAAATATTTGTCATGCTATTTCAGATAAGCTGTGAAAATAAACAAAATTAAACCAGTTGAAAGTTATTTTTGCATTAAAGATGCTTATAATGATAATGATAATGGTAATGATTAATGATTTTATTACAGATTCCAACAATTATAAGCCGATTCAAATGGAACTTTTAATGAATCCAATCTTTTGTGATGAGATTTTTGGTGTAATTATAAGACTTTGAAGTTTTTGCCGCCATGTTTGTGTCCCTAAATGGGACACCAACATACATTTTTACTAAAAATGTCAAACACTATAACTCTTGAATGAAATGCTCTTGCGTTTCAAAATTTGTCCCAGATGTGTAGTTTTAAACTCTCTACAATTCCATAAACATAAATTGCATGGAATCGAAATTTGTTTTAAAATGCCTCTGAATTTTGATATGTTTTTATTAAAGTACAAACCAAGAACATTGGCTTTAATATAAATGAATATCACATATAAAATGTTAATTGTGTTGTAGATAGCTAGAAAATATCTTGACACAACTCTGAGCAACAATTAATTCACTTGAATTTATTATTTAATTATTTTCTTTGTGGGGGTGGGGTGAGGAGGGTTTATAGCGGGGTGTACGTTGGACCAAGTTCAATTCTTTTCCCTTCCTCGATAGCTCCTATCACTTTGTGCTTTTGCTGTTGCAAGCACCTTTTCTCCCAAATTCTTCTACTTCCCATCATCTCACCTTAACCTTTTCACTCCCAGAGTCAATTATGGAGACATGTCATGTAGTTCTAACTTTTGAGTCTGTGGACAAAATCCTAGCCTATGGTGTGACCATTCAAATGAAACCTCTTTGGCAGTACTTTTGTTTTTCAGTATTTCACAAAATGAAATTTTGGAATTTTCTTGAATTTTGATGTTTGGCACTCTTGGGATTGAAAGGGTTAATAAGTCTTGAAACCCCCAGCAGTTTTCCGATAAATATAAACACAACACTAATTACATGTACTGTAGTGACTGTTTCCCTACCCATCAGACCTATTCTCCCATTACTCAAACCAAAATGGCAAAAATCCCCGGGGGGGGGGGGGGTACTTCCTAGTAATGGGCTAATAGGGATGTGCCGCTGGATGGGGTCGCATTTTCACGACTGATTGACTATAATGGGGTTGCATTTTTAATAGAGTTACTAGAATGGGGTCGCAAATTGTCGGGATTTTTTGGGATAGTTTTAGCTTGTAAATATTTTCGGTTAACAAATGTACCAGAAGGTTTGTAGGTGAAGAGTAAAGTCTTCTACATTTAATAAATGTGCCAATTCATTTGAGGCTGACCTACGTAGTTGAAAGGGTTCCTAACTCAAGGTAGATGACTAAATAGAAAGTGACTAAGTTGGGATTGCAAAATTTACATTTACTCAAAAGTGACTAAGATGCAGGGTTTTCCTTATCAGGCGGTAACCGGTAAAATTTACCGCTTGAAGCAGCACTTATTACCGCCCGTAACCGCTTGCCTCCGGAAAATTTTTAAGACACAGTTTTCACTTTACCGCTTAGCAAAAATCCCTTACCTGCTGAGCTAAAATTTAGGGAGAACTCTGAAGATGGGGTCTATAATTGGCCACAGAATAGACTATAATGGCGTAGGGGCTCTGAGAGGCCAGCGGCACATACCCAGCAAAAGTTGACCCAAGAACTCCCCCCCCCCCCCCCCCCCCCCCCGGGCAAAAATCTTTTTTTGATAGACTAGAATACAAAACACTGATTTTCAGATCAAAATATTCAATTTTCAAACCCTACCCTTCCCTACCCCACCCCACACACAACACGTAGCCTACTATTGTAGCTTAGGTTTCATAGAACTTTGTTGCTTGGCGTAGATTTTGAAAGCCATATCTCCGGCATGGGATTAACACAGAATGAAATGAAGACTTGCATGCCCTCATGAACGATGAACACGCTCGCGTTACCTCGCGTTACCTCGTTCCCGGGCCTCAACGCGCTTACCGAGCAAAAAGGCCTAGCGTGACAGCATCAACGCGATATCACGCGCGTTTTTCTCCCTGATTTGTCGAAGGAAATAAAATTCGACAAGGAAACTTGATATCGACGAATAGAAAACATTCCATGCAAACACTAGAGACAATTGGACTTTATTAATCAAAACCATAAGAATGTTTCTCTACGTATTGAGGCACGTCGCAGACCGTAGCCCACATATTAAAAGGAAAGCCTGTTAAAAAACACTATCCATTGTAAATGACAGAAAAAAAAATCCGCTACAACTCGGCTACAACGCCCGGGGGTGGGGGGGGGAGGTACTCGATATATCCTTGGGGGGGGTACTCGATATATCCTTGGGTGGGGAGGTGCGGCCCGGCCCCTCATACCCTGACCCTGTTGAAGACAAAAATCGCTGATTTTCCTACCCTGTTTAAGACAGAATTCCGATGTTTGATACCCTGTTTAAGACATTTAACCCGAAAAATTTTTTGCTGTAGTTTAGTTCGTAGAACATACGCGCAGGCTGTTTATCGTCCAAGAAAAGATACCCTGTTTAAGACAACAATTGATAAAATCGATACCCTGATTAAGACAAAAAATGATAAAATCGATACCCTGTTTAAGACAAAAATCCCGAAAAACATACCCTGGCTGGCCGCACATCCCCATTAAGCCCTTATAAGGGAGTACCCCCCCCCCCCCCCCCCGGCTACAACGCCGGATGTGCAAAACCAGCAAACCAATGCAAAACCATCTTAACCTCTGGAGTTTAAAGGTTGAAAATAACAACCATTTAATACCAGTGTTAGCAGTACACATGGTGTAGGTGTACAGTACACAAGGTGAACATTACCCCGAGCAAAGTTTTATAACGGCCGATCGGAAGTTAATTGCACAAATAATCAAGGGGTGGTATTATATTAAAATACAGGCAAAAGCCAGTTGCGAATAGTTTAATTTAAGTTTAACGAATTCGCCACATTAAAACATTTACAAGCAACTAACGTAATTTGTCAGCCTCTTCTTTTATGTTTATAGCTATGGACAAAGTCTTCGTCTCCTGCACATATTACTTGACCTTTTTTTAGTTTTTAACTCTATTATTGTTCTTTTAAAGGGCCACTGTACTGTCCCGGCTGAAATATTTTGTTTTCACGACTATGACCCGGAGCTTGCTTTTTATATTATCATAAAATAGGAAGAAAAAATCGCCAAAACTGATGAATGCAAAGAAATATGAACCAAAAAGACAAAAAAAAAAACGACCAAAAAACTCAAAATTCCACCAGAATGAAAACTTTGCAGGTGGTTACTTATATACGGGAAGTGGTTGGTTACGAGAAGGGAGACCACAGTGGTTCGCTTACTGTAGGTCAGACCACAGTGGTTCGCTTACTGTAGGTCAGACCACAGTGGTTCGCTTACTGTAGGTCAGACCACAGTGGTTCGCTTACTGTAGGTCAGACCACAGCGGTTCGCTTACTGTAAGGTCAGACCACAGTGGTTCGCTTACTGTAGGTCAGACCACAGTGGTTCGCTTACTGTATTAGGTCAGACCACAGTGGTTCGCTTACTGTTGGTCAGACCACAGACAAGGGGTCTTAATTTTGAATGACATGAACCTCACCTGTAGTAATTTCAATGAACACTTTGGAAATATCTGCAAGGGCCAACGGACCACGCAAAAGCGTCGGATCCTGGTGGATCTAGTCAGCAAATTTGATATAAATACGAAAGAATTAATAAAGCAAGGCTGACTGTACAACTGGGATTATAATATTCTTTCCAATATTTCGTCAGGCACGGCCTGACGTCTTCAGGGAATAAAATGACTACAGGAAAGACGTTTTTCTTGTAGTCATTTCATTCCCTGAAAAAGTCAAACCGTGCCTGACGAAATATTGGAAAGAACATACTTATAATCCAAGTTGAACAGTCAGGCTTCCTTTATTAGTTCCTTAGTCAGTAATTTCAATGTACAAAACACCTATCAGCGAAAATTGGTTTATTATATACGTTAGAAGTTTTGATCCATGCAAGGGACAAAATGTTTGTTGTATTGGAGTTGTACTGTGACACATTCATTTTGCGTCTGGGGTAGTGGCACCGAGTAGTCACCTCAGAACGGGGGTAAATTCATTCATTTTGAGTCTGTAGTGGCAACCAGTTACCCTGGGTACCAGAGGTATTCTCGCGGCGAGCTTCGTGACTTGCTGGCGGAAGGCCGGTCGGTGTCGGCCTTCGGCCGATTCCGGAAACCGCACAAGAAAAACCTCTGGCACCCAGGGTAGCAACCAGTGGTTGCCAACAGGAAGTTAAATACCATAAAATAAAATTCAAATCACCAGTGTTCTTCTTCTTCTTCCAGCAAACTTGCCTCCTTCACTTCTGAAGATTTTCGCAAGCGTTAAAAGTACACACTTACAACAACAACAACAACAACAACAATTTATTTCAGTATTCCCATATAAATACATGGTATTACCTAATAAAATTACAATAGAAATAAAAAGAGAAATAAATAAATGTGTGTATGTATTACATCAAATTACAAAAGATTTTCTTAATTCCATACATAAATGAACATAAGCAGCCGTAAGTCGGCATATAAAAGGGTCAACATTATTAAAGAGAAATATGATTTTTGAATTATTATCTAAGTTATTAAAATTGGGATATCTCTTCTTTATATCGTCAAAAAACTTGGAACGTAGATTATTGTAAAGTGGACAAGAAAGTATAAAGTGTAATTCATGTTCAACTTCATTTAATTGACAGAAAGGACAAATTCTGAGATTTTCTGGCGTTTTAGGAATTGTATGTCTGCCAGTCTCGATCAATAATTGGTGATTTCCAAGTCGGAATTTATTCAAGGTCTTTTTATGGATGGGATTATTGATTGTCTTCAAGAAATCAGCTTTGTGGCAATCTGTTCTGAATTGCGAGTAAAACTTAAGCTTTTTGTTACATTTAATCAAATTTAATTGATGTTCGGAAATTTTCTTGCTTAAAGATGGACGTATTTGAGAAAGGAATGCAGAAGGGTCATTTTTGGTTAAATTTGCTGTATTTAAATTGTACGTTTCACATAGCTTGTTTACTTTTTGCGCAAGACAGACCTGATTTTTGATGGCAAGTTCTTTTGATATTGTGAAACATTGTCTGGCAATACTATCTTCTGGTTGATTTTCTAAGTGAATCCAAAATTTTAAGACATTTAAATCAATAAGTTCTTTTAGTGGTAATCGACCAAGTTCATTTCTACAGGCTACGTTTGGGCATTGTTTGTTTACACCTAAAACTTGTTTGCAAAGAGAAACATGTGCTTTTTCAATAATATCTTTCTCCCACGAGTTATAGTCATCTTTATCATAAATACTCCAAACCTCAGAGCCATACATGAGGATAGGGAGGTATAGAGAGTTAAATATTTTGTTTATAACATCAACTGGTAATTTTAAGAAATCAAGATATCGACGAGTTGCAAAGAATGATCTTCTAGTTTTCTCTTTTAAGATCGATTTGTTCTCTTTAAAGCTGCCATTTGTTGAGAACCTGACCCCGAGATATGTGTAACTATTGGTAATTTCAATGTTTTCTCCGTTAATAAAGAAATTGTGCTTTAAAAGGGTAGATTTTCTATGTTTCTTTTCAAATATAATGGTTTTTGTTTTCTTGGTATTAATGTTCATTCTCCAATTGCTGCAAAATTGGGAGAGCGTGGACAGTGCATTTTGTAACCCATCGGCCGAGTGAGAAATAAGTATCAAGTCATCAGCATATAATAGGCAATTTAGGGATGAACCGTTTGGTAGTAATATTGGGTCCGTGTCTTGTTTATCAAGCAGGAAAGGGATTTCATTTAGATAGAGATTAAAAAGCATTGGAGAAAGGATGCATCCTTGTCTGACACCATTTCCGTAATCAAAAAATTTACTTCTTTGAAAACCATGTTTAATGGAACATTTTGTTTTGGAGTAGAGAGATTTAATCAGGTCATAAAATTTTCCTCCAATTTTGTATCGGAGTAATTTGCAAAGTAGACCTTCATGCCATACTGAATCAAAGGCCTTTTTAAAATCTATGAAACAAGTGTAAAGTTTGCCTTTGGTTGTGTGGGTGACATATTTATCAATTAGAGTTCTTAGAGCGAAGATATGGTCAGTTGTGCGATGATTTGCCATGAAGCCAATTTGAGCTTTGTGTAAGATATTTTGGTCTTCTACAAAATTTTTTAGTCTGTTATTGAGGACGGCACAGAAAAGCTTACCTAGGCAGCTATTTATGCATATGCCCCGGTAATTTCCTGGGTCTTGTTTGTCCCCCGATTTAAATATGGCAGTTATTACTCCCTCGCACCAACTTTGTGGAAAAAATCCATTGGCGAGGATATGGTTAAATAGTTTGCAGATTGCAGACTTTAAGTGGGTAGAGCCGGATTTGAGCATTTCATTCCGTATTCTGTCAGGACCTGGGGCTTTTCCAGGCTTCAGGAGTTTTATTGTAGTTTCAATCTCATTGAGCGAAATAGGGTCATCTAAATAGTTGTGATCTTCTTTCTGTTGTTCCAAGGCTGATTTGTCGTTTAGAACAGACAGATGGAATTGAGATAGTGATGAAGATCTTGGTTTTGAATGTAGATTTTCAAAATGTTCATATAGTTTGTCAATTGGTACTTCCAGTATATCGTTTGTAACAATTTTATCAGTTTCTTTGATTGATTTCAAATAGTTCCAAAATTCTTGGTTTCCTTTGTGTTTGACTAGGTTATCGATTTTTGAGTTAAGTAGTTCGGTTTTCTTGGATTTGATAAGTTTTTTAAATTTTTTGCGTACCTTATGATACTCTTGTCGAAGAGTTTCATCATAGGGATTTCTATGTTTTTTATTAGATAGTTCGGTCAAAGTCTTCCTCAATTGGAAACATTCCTGGTCAAACCATTTCTTTGATTGTTTTTTACGAGCCTTTTTTGGGCAGTTTAATTTGAGAGAACGTAAAGATATTTCGTTTAGTAGATTAGTGAACGTTTCAGTGGCCAGGTTAATTCCATCTCTGGTATGGTCTAAAGTCGTTTCTTCGAACATTAGAAGACGTGATTGGAATTCCTCTAAAAGAATTGTATCCACGAACTTTTGTCTTGAATTGTTTTCCCACAGGAATTGTTTAGGTAAATTAAAAGTTTCTATTTGTGGTACTGTTTCATTATTGATTGAGACTGACAAAAGAGTATTTATGGTGCAAATAATTTGAGAATGATCAGAAAATACTGTTGGCTGTTTTACGATGACGTTGTCTACCAGATTTAGCATATTGTGGCTCACAATAAAGTAATCAACTGTGCTTATTCCTTTTGACGAGGGGTAAGTGATCTTTCCAAAAGAGTCACCCTTTGATCTGCCATTTAAGATGCGTAAATCACAGGTCTTACAGATGTCAAGTAAACAGTTTCCATGTTCATTAAGTAATATATCAAACACGAGGAACAGTGTTTCATCAGATTTCCAAACACCGCGAAGTGGGTTGGAAAAACGAGGCGCAGCCGAGTTTTTTTTAACCCACTTCAAGGTGTTTGGAAATCTGATGAAACACTGTTTCGAGTGTTTGATATAGCTTCTCAAACTGATCGTTAAATGCGGAGAAAACGAAGGAATAAAATCGCCAAAATCTATGCAAATTAAGAAACGATTTCAAAACCTCCTAGTGATTTCCTTTGTGTTCTCGTCATGAATTATTAATGAGTTTGAGAATATGGTTGTAAAAGTTTTTCCGTCTTTTGAGATTTTGGCACGGTAAATGGTTATCGCCTGGTATATGAACACATTCGTCACTATCTATATAATCCAAAGCACAAGCTGTTCGTGCATTAAAATCACCTGCTAAGATAACATAACCATCTTCGCTTAGGTTGGCAATATCATTTTCAAGATTATGAAAAATATCTGGATCAAAATAAGGTGAATCTCGAGGGGGTATATAAATTGCACATATGAATACATCTTTATCAAAATTGAAAAACCTTTTGTCTAATTTACACCATATATAATCTGTAGTAGATGAAATGTGAGTGATGCCTTGTTGTAATTCTGTTTTAAAACCCAAAACGATACCACCGGAGAGTCTTCCATGTTTTCTGGTACGATACTTTTTAGCTTGAATTGATATTAATTTAAAACCAGGAATTGTCCAAGAATCTTTAGACCAAGTTTCAGTGAATATGAAGATGTCATGATGATTGAAGTAACGTAAAAAATTATTGTTAGATAACTTGTTACCTAGAACAGAATTTTGGGAAACACCGTTCACATTCCAACAACTTATTGATAGACGTTTTGGAGTAGCTAGATTAGATCCTGAGATAAAACACATGATCTAATGATATAAGTAAATAGTAACATATTAAAGCAGTGAACAACAGAACTAGTTAATGGGTGAAATGCAGGACAATTTAGAAAAAGGATATGTTACTGGCTGCGCATGGATTCATAAAGTTTTAACAAACCTAAAACAGTGTTCAGGTCAACGTTTGCAGAAGGTTGAGATCCAGCTTGAGCTTTTGGTATTGGGGGAGACCTGTTGACAACTGCTGCATAAGAAGGTTGGTCGCCATGCCCTTGTGAGTACATGTTGACGGTTGGTTGACTTGGCAAACCAGGAGGATGGGCTTGAGGGCGTGGTCGCGGAACAGGTCGGTTGTGCAAATTGACATCATGGAGACGCCGACGCTCTTGGGCTGGGTTGGCCATAGTGGTGTCGGGAAAATACTGGAAATGTAAGGGCCTCTTCGGTTTGGGTTTGTTTTGATTCATCCTGTTGAAGATCACGTCTTTTAGGTTCGACACCAGAATTCCAATTTTTCGCTTCTTCAGGTGTTTATTGTCGAAGAGGTGGTCATCGCTAATGTTATCATTTTGCACTATGTGCACGTTTGGGTACGGGACGCATATTTGTCCAAGTTTAGCGTTCAAATCTGCTCTTAGCTGGTCTTTGTCGTCACTTCGTTTTAGGAGGGAAGAGAGTAAGACCTTAGAGGATGGATATCTTTTTACTGTGAGTTGTAAAAGGTCTTGCATTTGGGACTGGCATAGATCCACCGAGTTAGTTTCAATGTCATTGGTTCCAACGTGTAAAATTAAAGTAAAACTTAATTTATAGCAAATCAATAAATAAAGGAAAAGAAAATTCTTAATGGCACAGCTCCGCTTTATCTCGATGAGTTGCTCAACCCATACATTCCTGTACGTAATCTTAGATCGTATTATCTTTTTATCTGTGCCAAATCCTAGTCTTAAGTCGTATTCTTAAGTCGTTTTTCTGTCTGTGCACCAAACTTTGGAATTCTTAATACCAATTCATATTAGAAACTTGTATCTCTGTGGATAATTTTAAATCTAATTAAAAACGTTTCTCTTTACGCAAGCTTTTAATTAAGTAATCTGGTACTTATAGTTTGTTTATTGTAAAGCTCCTTAGGACATTAGTATTCGGCACTATATAAATTTAAATTGTAATTGTAATTGTAATGGTCGTGTCTAGTAATCGAGACTGGCAAGCCTCTTTTTAAAAGAGGCCAAGGTCGATGCTTGCACTACATCGTCGGGAAGACTGTTCCAATCTCTGATCGTTCTTAGGAAATCGAAGAAGAGGTGGAAGTTCGTTTTTTATCTTGGGATTTTGTAACTCAAAGAATAACAGTGCCGCTCTTCCTTTGCATTGGTTCCATTCTATCCAATCCATCTGGAGCAACAAGATCGTGATGGATTTTTAACATCATACATCTCCTCGTAGCCATCCTTCTGCTCTCTAGCTATTCCCGACCCAACTGGTCTAACTGACATATCACTGACACTGAAATGTTGAAAGTGGTCGAGGGATCGACTATAATGAGGTGACTGGAAAAAGTTGGTATTTTGGAAAAGTGTTCCCTTAGGAGAGGTGGTCGCACTTACGAAGATTCGACTGCAAATTGGCATCAATAAAAATACGACTTGACTTTTTTCTTTTTTGTTTATTTTTTCCCTACGGCAAACAAGTTACAAACACTTATGCACTGGCAATGTGGAGACATATAGTTGAGCCACCTTATTTGGTTTTGCATTTTTGGTGATCGCCGCTTTTTAATACGAAACAACAGGTGGTCTTAACTTCGAATGATATAAACCTGTGGTAATTTCAATGCACAATAAACCTGTTAGTGCAAAATATTGTATCATATTGAAGTTTTGATGCAAGGAAAAAAATCCGTTTATTGTATTAGCTGAAGAACATTATTAAGTTTGCGTCTGCAGTGGAATCAAAACATGGGCGAGTGGTCGCTTAACAGAGGTTTATAAAAACAATGGAAAAATTAAAATCATCAGCGTTGAAAGGATAGGATACGATAGGATAGGATAACTTTATTTAGACACGGTAAACTCATCAGTCACAACTATAAAAACCTAATTATATACAGAATTATTATAAAATATGTAATAGCTAGAACTACATTACTCTAAAATTACTCTAAATAATCAATAACTATACAACAATAATATTAAATGTGAAAATTTAAAAACCTGCTTTACATGAGTGCAGTGTATAAAAATTCTAAATTTTCATGATAAGAAGAAACGCTCGCAGCCAGCCCGGAATGCTCTAAGGGAGTCAGCCTGCAGCAACTCGATTGGTAAGCTATTCCAAAGAACTGCTCCAGAGTAACTGAAGCTATTTTTCATATAATTTGTGCGTGGCTGTGGAATAGCTAGTTTGCCCTCTGTGTCTCTTAAGGAGTAATTGGAGACGCTACTACGGTCAACAAATTTGGAACTAAGGTATTCGGGAGTAAGACCATTAAGCGACTTATAAACCATCACAGCCCTATGGATTTTTCGTTGAGAATCTAGTTTTATCCATCCAAGTTTTTCGATAAGGTTATCAGCGTTTGCATCAAAGCTCGAGTAAGTGAGTATACGCGCAGCGCGATTTTGAAGTTTTTGAAGTTTACTGGCTAGGGTTTTGCCACAACATCCCCAGACAGAATCACAGTAATCAAAGTGGGGCTGCACTAAAGACATAAAGATTGATCGGAGAGTCTCGTGTGGAACAAAACACCTCACTCTCTTCAACGCTCCAACGCCAGACGCGATTTTCTTACATAAATTCTCAATATGAACATTCCAAGTTAGAGTCTGATCAATATGGACACCTAGAGATTTCGTAGAAATAACTTGAGTTAAAGGTGCACCGTTAATCATAAGTGACGGAGAGTTGCGAAACGTGCTTAGCCTTTGCCTCGATCCGATCAGCATAAACTCAGTGGTCGTGGTCGCTTTGAAAAGGTGGTCTTCCCTCCCCCCCCCCCCCCCCACGGGGGGGGGACTCCCATATAAAAATGACGGGGGTGCTCGTCGGAAATGTTCGAAAAACACCCTAAAAGGTACCAGAATCTCGTTTGATGGGCATGGCTCAAAAGAATTTTTTCCCCTAAAATTCTGAAACAACACGTCATAGTTCTGTCATATTTTTTCGGCTCATACCCTAAAAGGTACCGCGATAATTCTAACTGTGATCATTTTAGATTTTAGTACCCTAAGCAGTCCCAATCTACAAATTTTGACCCCTAAAAGGTACGACGAGCACCCCTGTCATTTTATATGGGGTCCTCCCCCCCCCGGGGGGGGGGTCGTACATGGAGGTTTCAATCAAATCAAATCAAATCAATCATTTTTATTTTTTCACGGAATCTCATCATAAAAATGTTCTTCCAGAGAGCCGTGCAATAATATAATCATGCAATAAAAAATAAAAATGGTCATTAAAACTATACTAAATTACAAATATGATAAAAACGATTTCAGGCTTGTCTGCCCTTCAGTAGTATTTGATAGACTATTCCAGAGAACTGCCCCTCTATAGTGGAAGCTATTTTTTCCAGCCTCAGTATACGGTCTTGGTACAAATAAATTATATGTTGAGTTTCTTAGATTGTAAGAATACATAGAGTTTGTACTATTAAAAATTTGAGCCAAATGATCAGGTACATTTCGATTTTTCAATTTATACATTATTATGGCTAGGGCTAGTTGTCTTGTCCTTCGTGTTTCAAGATTATCCCACCCAAGTTCATCCAGTATCTCAACTGATCGTCTATGATGAATATCTGCAAGATTCTGCAAGAACACATGCTTTCCACAGTGAACAGAAATATTGTTTAAGTAATAATTATTACAAGCTAAAAAACCAACTCCATTTTCTCAGAGGAAAACATTATTTTCCAGCAATCATTCTATGCAAACCCAACCAAAAATTGAAATCAATTAATCACACAGTTGTGTGAAGATCATTTCAAGTAATGTTGTAAGGCAATGCTACCCACTAAAGCAGCAACTGCTTTGCGACTCAGGCAATTTCTACAGCTTCTGAAAACATGCGTGATATTAATCCTTAATTTTACTTGGGCACGTGCGATTACATATACTAAACACATGAGAACAGTGGGTAGCCAGCTCTCTCAGTCAAACAATTGCTAGGCTCAGGCTGGGCAGGTTGATGGGCTTCCTGTGGTGATATCTTTCCCATTGCATAGAGCATTTGCTTAATATTTATAGAATATTTTGGAAAACACATAAAATTATGATGTAATTTTATTCGAAGAAGGTCGACTTTACCCTCATAAATTGATCAGAACACTCCCTCCACTATTTTTAGCCCTTTTTTGTGCTATTCTTTTACAGAAAACCAATCAAGAAATTAAAATGAATTTTAAAACAGTTAAAAATATTCTATTTCTTATCATATTTTGTCAAGGTTACTTCCAGTAATGTCTTAATGTAATGCCACCCACTAAAGCAGCGACTGCTGTGACGGTGGTTAAAAACATGGGAACAGTGGGTAACCAACTCTGAAATGTGGTCAGACGATGGCTAGGCTCAGGCTGGACAGGTTTATGGACTTCCTGTGGTGATATCTTCCCCATTGCACAGAGCACCTCCCTTGCAGCTCTCTCCCCTGCCTGAACTGCACCTTCCATGGCACCTACAAACATCACTTGAAGTTTAATTTGGACATAAATTTTTTCTCTTTTAAGGCCTTTTAACCCTTTCACTCCTGGAGAAGTGTAGTTCTAACTTTTGAGCCTGTGGATGAAATCCTATGATGTGGCCATTCAAATGCATGAAACCTCTTTGGCATTACTTTTGCATGGTACCATTTGTTTTTCAGTATTTTAGTAAAGTAAAGTAAAGTCGCACACGAGCCAGATGGCCCACACGGCCGGAGCTTAACCCGGTTTCTGTAGCATGAAGCGACTAGGAATATTGCTACTCCCCCCTGGATGGGGTGCTAGTCCATCGCAGGGTTACCCCCAGCATTTTGTCGCCGGTACCCATTTATACACCTGGGTGGAGAGAGACAGTGTGGAGTAAAGTTTCTTGTCTAAGGAAACAACACGACGACAGAGACCAGGCTTCGAACCACCAACCTTCAGGTTGAAAGTCCGATGCGCTAACCACTAGACCACCGTGTCTCCACAGTATTTTACAAGATGAAAAGGGTTGTTAAAAATGCATGTGTGTACGTCAAAGGACAAGACCTTTATCAAGTGCTTTTAGACAGCTGAAGCTTTTATTTCCCTTGGGAGTTAAAACGTTTTGTTTTACTTAAGAGTTTTGAGACTGTCTTCGCGCATTTGAGTTGGGCGGGGGGGGGGGGGGGGGGGGGGTTAGTACATTGGAGGAATGGTGATGTTCTGGTAAACCTGTTGAACTTTCAACCTAAAGGTCGGTGGTTCAAGGTCTGGTCTCTCCCCCATTGTTGACAAGAAACATTATCTCCCTCCACCCAGGAATATAAATGGGTACTGGCGACAAAATGCTGGGGGTAACCCTGTGATGAACTACATCCCATCCAGGGGGGAGTAGCAAATTAATCCTTGTTACTTTATGTTACAGAAACCGGGTTAATCTCTGGCCATTTGGGATTCCTGTGACTAAAACATGACTTTATAAAATGCTCAAGGAAATGCGCACGCTATGATTGGTTAAACTGAGTTCATTATAACTCGATAAAGCACACGCGTGACGTAAGTTTCATTTAAACCGTTTTTATTTTATAAAAGAAATAAACTTGTTCCTCGTGCATTGATGAGTTATATAAGCACTTGGGGATTTTTAAGAACACTCGAGAAGTGCGAGAAGCACTCGCCTTTGGCTCATGCTTCTCTGCACTTCTCTCGTGTTCTTAAAATTCCCGCGTGCTTATATAACTCAATAATGCACTCGGAGCGTTTTTTATTTCTATATTAATTCATGGGAAAAGATGAACTACTCACAAACTCAGAAAACTAGGTTATTATACAAAAAACTTTGGCAATATAATATAAGCGAGAAGAACAGAGAGATGCAAATTAATTTTACACAATAAGTAATTCTCTTACCAACATACACTGAAGCAGTTTCAGTACCAGCAAAATAAACTCTGCCAAGCGGCTCGCGCAGAGCTTTACCAAAATTAGTCATCACACCACACGGCATAAAGCTCATATAACATCCCCCAGAATATTTCTCTGCCAGCCAATTCTTGTCAATGTAATGATACGGATGAAGAGCTTCCTCACTGTCAAACATCTTGGCGTACTGTTCACAAACTGCTTGCTTTCTTTCTTCTTGAGTCTTGGTACACCAATAACGAGCTTGATCGCCAACAATAAAGCTAATGGTGGAAAATATCATTCAAACTATTAAGGCATAGGTTTCAATAGGCTGCACATGCAGTAGGCTCAATTAAGAGATGATAATCCGACCCATGTCAAGATGTGCATCCATTCATTAAACAGCACCCATCATTACTCCAGTGCCTGTAATACAAGCTAATAAACTAAATTTGCTCCTTTAACTCCCAAGAGAGCCAAAAATCAAACTTTAAGAAAAATACCAAATTTCATTTATAAAATATTGAAAAACAAATGGAACGTCACCATGCAAAAGTACTGCCGAAAATGTTTCATTTGAATAGTCACACCAAAGGATTTTGTCCACAGACTCAAAAGTTAGAACTACAGTATGTTACATGTCTTTATAACTGATTCTGGAAATTTAAGGGTTAAAAATAACCTTTGGACATACGTGTACGCAAACTTATAGACTAACCGTGGTGCCGTTGCCTTGTTGAGTTTTTGCAGTGTTGAGTTTTTGCAATATTTTCGAAAGATTCTACCAGTCCTTTAATAGACAGTCTGCACATGATGTGCTCTAAACGATAAGGTAATAAAACACTATAACGGTTATATATATGGTGCTGCTGGGGATCTGTGACATCGAAATTCTAATTTATCAAAAATGTGCAGAAATTGAAAATATTTTACGCCAGAGTTATAAAAAATACAGTAAAATAATACAAAACAACGGAGGTTTATCCTAGCTCCATGCACTGAGACACACTGCTCAACTACAGAACTAACTAAGGAGCTAAAAATTATTGAAAGAATTCATGAATTCCCTTGCAGTGGAATTGTAGACTACGGCATTTTGAGACTCGGATCTAAGACGTTTATATCCGTGAGGGGAAATTATATAAACACTTTCTCATCATTTCTCACCCCGCAGACTTTAAACACTAAATCATGGCTTGAGAAATTTAACGATCCTTGTGCTTTCAAAGCAATAACAAACTTTAGCCAATTATTTAAGTATTTTTCTTGCAACAAAAGTGAGCCAAAGAAACCGTGATGTATGCCAATGTCTCTGGACAGCATGAAATCCTCCTGTCAATTTGAGAGATAATCCACCGAGATCAACAGGTCAATATCATCGAAGAGAACTAATTCATAACTGTGATCTAAAGGCACAAATCTCTCTGAAATCTTACTGAGAAAGCTATACCTGCCAACTTTTTCCGAGTGCATAAATACTAAAAGAAGGAATGACCTACAACCACCTACAACCACCTACAAGGAATGACCTAAAACCATCTACAACCACCTAAAACCACCTACAACCACCTACAACCATCTTCAGAAATATAAAACCCTATTCTAGACTAAACACTGAAAAACCCTACCCTATCCTAGACCTATTCCAGACTCGCTATTTTCCAGAAACTTGTTCACTATCACAGTTATTAGTTAACAGGGGTCAGTAAAAATACCGTACTGCCCGCCATACCGATTTTTAAATGCCATTTGCCAGTAAACCTTGTCTAGACTAAATTCTTCACACAACTGATCAGTTTTGCGGAAAATGATACCCTATTCTAGACCAAACATCTCTGATTACTATACCCTATCCCAGACTAAACTGCCTGAAAACCATACCCTTCACAGCAGCACATACCTATATAGCTCATATATGGGAGTACCCCCCAGGCAACCCCCCTTGTACACCCAGGAGTTAAAATCACATAGTTCTTGCAACTTAGCATTAATTTATTTCCTAAAGAAGTACAGGATAGGAAAAAGATGAATTGAGTAACCTGGAATGATGGGGTTGTTGCAAGATTAGGAAAGAAGAAAGCTTTAAGTTCTGAGATTTTTATTACCTCATAATTGCTGGGCATGAACCATCAGGCTTCGTGTCATCCAAAGCAGTATGCACAGGACCAGAGTCAGAAATCAGTATGCCATTCAAACCTTTCTCACGCCAAAAAGCCCTCTCATAAAACGTGATTGTTTTGATTGATGATCCCATAGGTATCCTCTGAATCAATTGGTTTTTCAAGGGAGGGAGGGGTGGGTCAAATGACACACTGTTTAGAAGAGCTTGTGGCATTGCACTTATCACATACTGTGCTTGGTACTGTTTGCCATTTTCACAGGTAACAACTACGTGATCTGCATCTTGCTTCAGGTGGCAAACTGGGCTGCTTAAAATTACCTAAAACATGGACAAAAGATTTTAGTTTTTCAGTTTCTATTATTTTTATGCATAATTTCTTTCCCTTTAAATGAAGGAAGCTGTAGAGTACCATTTTTAGTAACTTCAGTTAGAAACTTTAACTTACACCAAGCTGTTAAACCAACTTATAAGAAAGTCAGTCCAAGAAGCTATGTTCTTTTTGTTGGTGAATATATATGTGAATGAATGAAAGAATAAATGAATGAATGAATGAATGAATGAATGAAAAACTTTCTTTTACTTTATAAAATTCATTAATAATTCATAACAGTTATGACAAATCAATAGGTGGTATTTGAGTCACTTTTCCCCTTTGTAAACCCCAATACAAATCAACTGAGTTGATGAATTATTAAACAGTAGAATTAACTTTTGATACAGACACCTGCACAGCTAATTAGTATTCATACAGATCTCTACTCATTGTTTCATTTCATAAGTACGATAAAATATTCGCGTCCGTTCATTGTGGTACACCCTTCATTTATAAAACATTCAATAGTAACAACGTGGTTTGCAGGAACGATGACTGAATGAAAGAAGTAACTCTTCTCCATATCGGACATCTTATCTTGTTTAAAATATATCATAAAACTTTCGTATGCATGTGCATGAGTATAGGCTACTTGGAGCCTCTTGTTATGAATAATAAATAAAAAGATACCAAATAGACACCATTTACAGATAGACTAACAGATTCAGTTTAAATTGGTGTTAGCTAGTAATGTTATTACTTCTAAGACAATTTATTTCACCTTATCAACAAGCTTGTCTTTAATCCGGTTACTAATCTGCTGAGCTCCACCGGTCAATTTCACTTCCTTATAAAAAGCAGGATTCTGCAACACGTGGGTACTGCTGATGAGCTTCCACAAGAAATACAGCAAAGATACCTCTTGTGGTTCACAAGCTAGCGCACCATAAATGGCATTTATCAACTGCTTTTTCGCATATGCTGTCCAGCAGGTCTTGTCAAAGAACTCCTTAACTGTCATATTGTCCCACTCCAAAGCTCTAGGTGCATTCCACGGCTCCTCTGGTGGGACTTCATTGCCCATTTTCTCCAAAGTACGGATCATGTTGTAATAATCCAAAATTACCAGAGGATTCCATGCAGAAAGAACCCCAGAAAACACTCTCCTTTTTCCTCCAAGAAACTCAACTGTTTTGCCTTCACAGCACACTTCGTAAGTTTGAATCCCCAGCTCTCTGGTAACACGTAAAAGATTTTGATGTTCTGCAAATTTGGTGTAGGCCCCACCCAAATCTGGGTATTTCAATTTGGGGTCATCTAAAGTGTTAGTTCGTCCTCCAACACGATTTCTTGCCTCCAAAACAACAACGCTAACTCCATTCTCAAGAGAAAGCAATTTGGCAGCGCAGAGGCCACTTATGCCGCCTCCTATAATGACAACTTCAACAGATTTCTCCATGTTGGATCTCCAGTTAGACTGTTATATGATATTGGAGCCCTTAATAGGAAGGTGGACAGCGTACTTAACTGTAGCTAAATAGCTTCCCTTGTAGAACTTCTGTATAAAAATGACAAAATAAATGTAGGTCATTAGCTAAAATGTTAGTTCATGTGATGTATGGGTTTTGAATATCACATCTAAAATGGTATTTTTTTCCAAATTCTTTATTTACATCACAATCCTAGTTATTGTACTTTGATTGAGTAATTAATAAAAATACAAATAATTACAATAGTTAAATTACAAAAAAATCAAGGATATGATTACATAGTCATGTCTTAATGGCAAGAGCCCCTAGGCAAGGGTAATAAAAAGAGTAACGTTCGTAATATTAATTTGTGTCCAGGCCCCCTATGCCTGGAGTCCCGCAAGCGCTAAGGCCCCTGGGAAAGCTGCGACCATGGCCAGGGCCTTAGCAAACATGGGGTGGTGCATGGGTTTGAGATGGGGGTGGGTATTTTTATTTATAGTACTGTTACACAAGGACCCATAGGGTTATATTTTCTATTTTACATAGCAATGCCTTATGGCCCCAAGATGTTACAAATTCTTGCAGGCAATTAAAATTGTAAGCCGCGCGTATTCTCACACGTACTTGGCCTTTGATTTTGTTAATAACACTTTTAGCTGTGGAGAGTTTCCCCTCGAAAGTATGTAGATTTCTCGCTGCCCAGAGTTCATTAAAGGTGGTCAGACACGAGGGGTCATGTAGCAGGGACATGTCGCAGCGACATTCAGCAGCGACAAAAATTTGTGTAGTACACACTGAGGGACATGTAGCAGGGACTGTAGCGGGGACATGTAGCAGGGAAAAAATCATAGCGCTTGCACACCACATGAAAATGTCGCGGGGACATGTCTCAGGCACACGTTGCAGCGACATGTCCCCTCGTGTGAACTGATGCTATCATAATTGTGCGACACCAATTTTGCGGACATTTTGTCCCCGTGACATGTCCCATGAAGTTCAGCAAGTTGAACTCCGTGAGACATGTCGCGGGGATAAAATGTCCCCAAGATTGGTGTTGCATAATTATGAAATAATTCATTTGAACAAGCAAAATGCTGGCATATTCGATTGACCATTAAACTACTAATAAACATTCAAAAGTTCGTTTGACTCGAAGCTTGTCCCTGCGCCCTAACGGGCGCATCTTCTTGGCTTTTGGTGTGCCATCTCAATTTTTTTTTGCGGGAATCCCGCAAGGCCGTGGCCTGGTGAGAACACTGTGAACGTGAATCAAACCTGGAGCTGTCCGAGCGCAAATCCCGGACCCAAACCACCAGACCTGACAGTCTGAGGAACACATGCTCAGTTCAGACTAAGTTTCATTATTTAAAGGTAGATATGATTTGAAAATCCTTTTAGATCGATTTTAATGTTGCATTAAAGACTCCAAATATGCGAAACATCTTTCGGCCGGCCAGCAAGAACTCACTTCGAGCTGCACAAAGCTGTATTTCAAGTGCCTGACCATGCACAGCGGACCCATCTGCCACTGTCACAAAGCATGTCGGGAAATCCTACGACGAAACCGAAATGGAGTTCCCTCCCAAATATTGCAAAATACTAGAAGTCTCAAGGCACTTCGGATATCGGGCATTTCGACCACAGCACGGGATGGGAAATGGCCCACATCTCTCAACGCTGCCCCTTTTCTGATCCGAAGTGATTCCAGACTTTCCCGCCGACTTGTCTCGCCCACCAAGGTCCATTACATGGAAGGACAAGAAACACGACTTGTTTCTTTGAGAGGTGCTAGAGACTTAAGGATTTCCAGACTTAATGATGTCTTTCAATCACCGGACGGGCCTCATACACGTTGGCTTACTATACAGAGGCGATGTGTTGCCGTAGTGAGCTCACGATAGATAAGCGAGCCAGGCGTGCGTAAATAATGGTATTTTCGTTCAGGTTGTTGGCAAAGGTCAGAAGTATTGCAGTCACCTATTCTCACAGCCAAACTGCTTTGAAAGGGCTTCGCAATTTCGCTCTGAATGTACAGTCAAAGCACTGGAGGGCCAGAACTCTGCTTTTTTCAGGTCAAATTCCTTGGGGTTAGTGCAAATTTGACAAGGGTTTATGATATTATTCGTTGTACAATAAAATGAGGTAAATCTGAGCAAGAAAAAATAAAAAAGGTCTTAAATTCCACATAGGCTGGTTATGCTCTCGGCCCTTCAATTGAAATGACCTCTTCGAGAGGTTCTCTCGCAGCACGCTTTCGTGAGAACGTGAGAAGTCGCGGCGGGCCAAAGGCTTTTCTCGCGGCGAAAATATTTAAAATAAAGAGACATGATACGCCTGAAATGTGAAGGACGTGCGAGAAAAGTCTTTCGCACCCAGGCCAGGGTTTAGATTCAACTCATAGACCTCAAATTAATAAGCTTATCGTGTTTCTCTGATGAGTTATAAAACGAGTGTTCCTCTACGGTCCTAAGCTGATGTACTCAGCGTGGATTTCAACTGGCGTAATTGCTGCGGAACGAGCGTAGCGAGTGAGCAGCAACATAATTAGGATTTAAGAGAAATATATGAGAAAAAAAATATAAGCTAGGAAAAATCTCGATTTGATCGCCTTTTACCAGAATTCACTGCGCCACGAACACATTTTGGGCCAGAATGCACTGTGCCACGAACAAGAGCCTCGCTTGCTGCTTCAAGCTGTTGGCTGCGAGATTTGTAATATTTTGGTCGAACATGTCCCAGTCGAAATCGGAACTGAAGTGTCGAAGACTACCGCGAGTTGAGCGAGGACTGTGAGGCATGGTGATAGGACCGTTGAATGGCAAAGATTTTCGAAGATTGTACGGAATAAAAGACAAATTTACTTTGAAATCACTCCGAAAGCGGTCGATGAGACTGAACTGAGCACAGGGCGCCCACACAAACTGTGTGACCGTTGTTCGTATTTTAAATTTAGAGGAAATGTATGGGAATATCGAAAAGGTTCACTTATCGTAATATACTGCGATGAATATTTACATACAAGATCAAACTAAACGTATTTTTACCTGAAATGTTGTGTGGTGTCATTCTTGTAGCTGAAAACGGCGAATTTTAGCGATTTGAAGGGTTTTGCATCGGACGTTTACCTGAACGTATAGTAGAGAGACAAGGGAGGAAAGCTCGATTTTGGACCTCTCCAGCGCCGAGCCGATTTTCACCAAGAAATTCCCATCACACGGCTTCCAAACCCCGCACCAGGCAAGCTGAAACCCAGAGGTTTCTTCTCGTACCATTACATTTAAAATCCGTCCAAAACTCGAAGCGCTAGACCCAAAATAATATCGAGAAATTCAGCATTCGAAGCTCAAAAACACCGCGGCTGGTAAAATCTGTGCGGCCTCCAACAGTCACGCCGTTTGCTCCTTTCTGATTGGATGATAACAAACAATGCCCTTTCATAAATTCGTATAGCGAGAGGGGAAGCAGGGGCGAATAAGCAGCAACGAACTTTACACTTACTATCCCGGGGTGAAGCGAATGGCGCGTGATGGAATGAGCCCAGCAAGACGCCATTCGCTTCACCCCAGTCTGTTTAGTAGAAAGTTTGTCGCTGCTTATTCGCCCCTGCTTCCCCTCCCGCTATACGAATTTATGAAAGGGCATTGTTTGTTATCATCCAATCAGAAAGGAGCAAACGGCGTGACTGTTGGAGGCCGCACAGATTTTACCAGCCGCGGTGTTTTCGAGCTTCGAATGCTGAATTTCTCGATATTATTTTGGGTCTAGCGCTTCGAGTTTTGGACGGATTTTAAATGTAATGGTACGAGAAGAAACCTCTGGGTTTCAGCTTGCCTGGTGCGGGGTTTGGAAGCCGTGTGATGGGAATTTCTTGGTGAAAATCGGCTCGGCGCTGGAGAGGTCCAAAATCGAGCTTTCCTCCCTTGTCTCTCTACTATACGCTCAGGTAAACGTCCGATGCAAAACCCTTCAAATCGCTAAAATTCGCCGTTTTCAGCTACAAGAATGACACCACACAACATTTCAGGTAAAAATACGTTTAGTTTGATCTTGTATGTAAATATTCATCGCAGTATATTACGATAAGTGAACCTTTTCGATATTCCCATACATTTCCTCTAAATTTAAAAATACGAACAACGGTCACAGTTTGTGTGGGCTCCCTGTGAACTGAGCTTAGCGCTTGGGGACGCGAAACCTGAGCTGAGCTTGGGAGGACGCGAACACAGTAATTAACCTAAATTTTCGCACCTTCCTCGTGGTCAACGCGTCCTTAACTCAACAATATTCTACAGACATTGCAGGAACTTGATGCGTGAATTACAAAACAAAATTAGTCTTATGAGCTGGAATTTTCGTCGATTCATCCCGGTTACATTTGCTTTGCTTCCCCTCAAAAAACGAAAGAGAAAATTCTGTAATACCAGCGAGATGATAAAACAGCATTATTACAACAAATTTACCGCAGCAGTTACTATCTTTTGGATACACTAGTACTAAAACTACTTCTGTCTATAGCGAGTATTTACACTCTGTAACGGCGTGTGTTCGATTCATTGATTGATTTCATAGAACTTTGCTGCTTGGCGTAGATTTTGAAAGCCTTTAACGTATCTTTGGCGTGGCATTCACACAGAATGGAGACGTCCCTGCTAGCAAACAGTCTCCCTTTCGGTTGTTCGTTTATAAAGCCAAGAAGAAAAGAGTGGGTTTATAGATCGAACATCGTTACGAGTCAAAGGACTGGCATTACCATCATGGACAGTGTTCTTTTGAAACATCCCTTACCTCGTTATGGCCCCTTGAAATCCGTATTGAAGAGTTTTATCCCGATTATAACCTTTTCGTGACTGAAGGCGCTTGACGGTGCACACTATTGTCTCGACCCCGTTCCTTCCCCTCCTGAGGAGCGTTCGTCGCGCTTGTAAAGGGTCAGTGAAAGATAGGGTGTCATCAACCTTTTCTGGTCGAATTTTGTAGGGTGTAACTAAACAGAGTAACGCAGCATAGTAACCAAGTAACGAGAAACCGAGTAACGGGAAAAAAATCAATAGGTCTAAAAAAGTAAAACAATAGAAAAATGAAAAAAAAAATCAAATCTACAGATTATTTTCACTATTAACATTTAATAATTATATTGTACGCGTACGACTAACTGACAAACATAATGGCTAAAATGTGGTCATAGGCATAGGCACAGTCCACGGAGCTAACCTTTTATTGATCTGAACTGAAATACCTTCGAATAATCAGAGGAATCTTTGCTCCATGTTGTTTTCAGTTCAGATTTAGTTCTTTCGCGCCGGCGACAGCGACTGATTCCGCCGTTCATGGACAGTTTCCCGCGAGAAACTACTACAAGTTGTTTGTCCTTTTTGCTTTGCACTTCATTCCAGGCAAGACAAACTGAAATCCGCAACAACGCTACAACGCCGGGTGTGCAACACCAGTAAAAAAAACTCGTAACTCAGAGAAAAAACTGAAAACATATTCACCACCCAATGCAAAACCATCTTAACCTGTGGAGTTTACAGGTTGAAAATAACAACTACGGTATTTAATACTGTTAGCAGTACACAATATACAAAAAAAATTACAAGGCAAGGAAGGGGGGAGGGGTTGGTGTCTGATTCTCTAGTAAATTTAATTTAATTTTTTTTTGAGTTTTTAACTCTATTATTGTTCCTTTAAATGGGCACTGTCCTGGCTGAAATATTTTGTTTTCATGGTCATGGCCCGGAGCTTGCCTTATTATCTCAGTTAACAGGGGCGTAGCTAGGGAGGGGTCCTGGGATGCCTGTGACACCCCCCCCCCCCCCCCCCCTTTGTGAGATAATTTTAGTAAAACACAGCGTGGATGTCGACATGACAATACTCTGGGTTTGACACAGTGTGATCCCCCCTTGGAAAAATCCTAGCTACGCCCCTGGTTAAAATTGGTGAATTGTAATTCACTTCCATCCTTGTAATCCTGCACTTTTTCTCTAAACGACTGCTTTTGTTTTGCTCAATACAATATTTTTATCCAACTAAGTTGTATATTTGGTGGCATTTGGCGACATAACATGAAAATAAGGAAAGAGAAACTTTGCTATTTCGGCGGGGCAGTGTCCTTTTAAGACGTGAAATTTATGAAAACTTGGCGAAAGATCTCTGGGGGACAAGAGACACAAGACGATGATAAAAGCCGCGCGTGACAGCCAACGGAAAGAAACCAAAATTTCAAAAGAAGAAAAAATTTCAATCCAATGAACGATTTATTAATTTTGACAATTTGATTTTTTTTTTACCTATATGGTCACCTGTGTCCGTAATAAAGATATAAGCTTTATACGAGTTTACTCTCAGTGGTAACCACAGTAATTCAGTGTGCCCTTTATGGTCCATTGAAAGGCTCCCTCACTTGGTTCCAGATGTATCTGCTATGGTAACAGAAGATACGACTGTTTCAACTCCTTATTTCTGTGTACAGTTGAACCTCCCGTACGCGACCACACAAAATGCAAAGCTAAGGTGGTCACTTACGGGAGGTCAGACCACACGGTGTCTTAACTTACGGGAGGTCAGACCACACGGTGTCTTAACTTACGGGAGGTCAGACCAATCGGTGTCTTAACTTACGGGAGGTCAGACCACACGGGGTCTTAACTTACGGAAGGTCAGACCACACGCGGTCTTAACTTAAGGGAGGTCAGACCACACGGTGTCTTAACTTACGGGAGGTCAGACCACACGGGGTCTTAACTTTGAATCATATAAACCTGTAATAATTTCAATGTACAAAGCACCTATCTGCCAAAATTGTTTTATTATTTACGTTAGAAGTTTTGATGCAAGGGACAAAAATTTTATTGTATTGGAGTTGTACTGTGACACATTCATTTTGCGTCGGTAGTGGCACCGAGTGGTCTCCTAACGGGGGTAAATACCATAAAATAAAATTCATTCATTTTGCGTCTGTATAGAAGGCACCGAGTGGTCGCCTAACGCGGGGGGGGGGGGGGGGGCGTAAATACCATAAAATAAAATTCAAATTAGCAGTGTTGAACGTGGTCGCGGTCGCTTACGAGCGGTGGTCTCTTGGGAGAGGGATCGACTATAATGAGGTGACTGGAAAATTTTGGTATTTTGGAAAAGTGTTCCCTTAGGGAGAGGTGGTCGCACTTACGAAGGTTTGACTGTATATTGACATCAATAAAAATACAAGACTTGCCTTTTTCTTTTTTATTATTTTTTTCCCACAGCTAACATTGCCCAAGTCTCCAGAACCAGAGGTTCATGTTAAAACGCTCGACAGGAAAAAATAAAAATAAAAAAATAAAGAGATGTAGAATTAAATATAGACTATTCCTTAATGACAACTAATCCTAATGCTAATAACAACGAATCCTAAGTAATACTTATGCAAGCCAGCACTGGTAATGTGGAGATATACAGTTGAACAATGAGGTGGCCGCTTACGAGATGACAGCTAGGTGGTCTTAAAGGGAACCTCCATTGTCAGAACTAATTAACGTTAAATTCTTGGAAATAAAGTCAAAATTTAAAATTTTAAAAAGTGGGTGCAAATATAATTTTAGTGTACAAATAAAATGGATATAAATATCGCCTATTTTCGCTTTCAAATTTCCCGTGCGCCGCCATTTTGAATATTTATGACATGTTACGGTTGCCGCTATTGTTAAGAATCGAAGTTCTTTTGTATGCAACAATTACACAACCGTAACACGTCATAAATATTCAAAAAGGCGGCGGGCGGGAAATTTAAAGGCGAAAATAGGCGATATTCATATCCATTTTTTTGTAAACTAAATTTATATTTGCACCTGCTTTTTAAAAATTTTTAATTTAGACTTTATTTCCCACAATTTAACGTCAATTTGTTATAACAATGGAGGTTCCCTTTAATTTTGAATCATATGAACCTGTAGTAATTTCAATGTACAAAGAACCTGTTAGCCCTTTTATTTGGGAGAGCATTTAAGTTTGCATCTGCAGTGAAATCGAAACATGGGCGAGTGGTTTATAAAAACAATGGAAAAATTAAGGTTACAGTGTACCTTCAGATCGAAAATTTATTGAAATTTTTTTTTGGCGTTAAAATAAAGTTTACAGAATGAACTTTCATTCAAAAAAAATTATCGAAAAATAGTGAAAATTGACGGAGAAATGACGGTATAACTTTTGTGGGCGGAGTTTGTTTATTAAGCGATATGTTTTTTTGAGCGCCGTTTTCTCAAAGTTAATTTTTCGCTTGTTGGGAACACTTTAAAGAGCTACAACTCAAAGGGAATTTGTTTGATTTTCCTTAAATTTGGACAGAAGCTAGGCTAACATATAATCAACAAAAACATGTCGGCGAATTTCTTAATTCCGAAAACTTTTTCGTCAAGAGCCATTTCCGTGCGATCATTCCAATTTTTTTTCTCCCCTTTTCGAAAATATTCTGTAACTTTTCACTGCAATTGAATATGGGAAAACGCCGACACGTTTTTTTAGCGCTTCGTGTCCGGAAACCCGAGAACAAATCAAATGAGCAAAATATAATAATCGCTTTGAGTTGTAGCGTTTTAAAGCTGATTCGGACGTTCGAATTTAGACGTCGTAAAAAATTCGACAATTTATTTTATTACCAAATGGTTTCCATATTTAGATAGCCAGCTCTATAAGCTTTCATTTGATATCTGGGTTTAGGTATATTAAGTGTAATCTTAAGACGCTAGAGCTGTTATACTGGAGACACCCCCGAAGGTACACTGTAACCTTAAAATCACCAGCGTTAAAAGTGGTCGCTTAGAAAAGGTGGTCATACATGGAGGTTCAACTGAATATCTGCAAGATTCTGCAAGAACCCATGCTTTCCACATTGGACAGAAATATTGTTTAAGTAATAATTATTTAAAGCTAAAAAACCAACTCCATTTTCTCAAGGGAAAACATTATTTTCCAGCAAACATTTTATGCAAACCCAACCCAAAATT